>JARHVA010000571.1:1600000-2137500 GCA_037957365.1 Torreya grandis | reverse complement strand
AAAATCACTCATATCATTATCTCCCTCTCCCAAAACCATATAGAGAAATGGGCTAAAGCACATAAATCATCATTCATCATCATCATTTTTCATCATAATTACTCCCTCATCATTCATAATTATCCTTAATCCCTCTTTTATCAACCTTCATCATCCCTCATCATCCCTCATTATCCCTAATGACATTGTCATTGGTCCTCATCATCATTCATCATCCCTAGTCACTCACTCATCATCCCTCATTATCCCTCATCATCCCTAATCACTCCATCATGGAATTTTATCATCCCTAATCATCATTAGTCACTCTCATATCATCCCCCATCATACCTAATCATCAATAATCACTCCCTTAATGAGCCTAATTATCTATAATCAAACCCTCATCAACCCTAATCACCCCCTAATCATCCCTCGTCATCCCTCATTACACTTCATCATCCCTAATAACCTATAATCACTCTTTTATCATACCTAATTTCCTCTCATCATCATTAATCACTCCCATATCAACCCTCATCATCCCTAATCACTTCATCATCAACCTTCATCATCCCTTATCATCCTTAATCACTCCCTCATTGGCCCTCATTATCCTTCATCATCCCTAATCACTCCCTTCCATCATCATCCCTTATTATTTATAATCACTCAATCATCATCCCTTATCATCCCTACTCACTCTTTCATCATCCTTGATCATCCCTCATTATCCCTAATCACTCCCTCATTGGCCCTCATTATCCCTAATCACACCCTTATTGACCCTCATCATCCATAATCATCCATAATCTCTCTCCCATCATCCCTCATCATTCCTCATCATCCTAAGTCACACTCTCATTGTCCCTCATTATTTCTCATCATCCTTAATAACTCCCTCATTAGCCCTCATTGTCCATCATCATCCTTCATTATCCCTAATCACTTTGTCATCATCAATCATCATCTATCAACATCCCTAATCAATCCATCCTCATCCCTAATCACTCCCTCATTTTCATTCATCATCCCTAATCACTCCTTCATTAACCCTCATCCTTTCTCATCATCCCTAGTCACTCCATCATATTTCATTATTCCTCATCATCCCTAATCACTCTCTCATTAGTCCTCATCATCTTTCATCATCCATAATCACTCCCTCCTCATTTTTTCTCATCCCTCATTATCCCTAATCATTCCCTTATTGGACCTTATCATCTCTAATCACTCCCTATTCATCCCTAGTCACTCCATCTAGTAGAGCATGTTCCAATATAGTAGCCAGTATAAATTTGTTTCAAATTGAAAGATATCTTTTTCAAATGAATCTTGATTTGTGTTTTGATTCCTTTTATTCCAATTAGAGTGTAATAGGGTGATTATCCACTTTCATGTCTAGTAGATTAGGTAGGGTCATGATGGATTACCCTAGGGAGATTGTCATATGATTTCCATGGTGTAAATAAGATAATATATTATTTTCACTTGCATAGTGGAAATTCCTTTTGAATGATGAGGGATAATGATAGATGATGACAAATTAAAAATAACCCCAGTCAATAAACACTAAACCCTAAACCCATAATCCCTAATCCATAAACCTAAAACCTTAACACCTAACCTAAACCTTTGAACTATAAAACCCTAAACCATAAAACTATATACCCTAAACCTTAAACACCTAATTCGTAAACCCTTAAACCCCTTCCATAAAACCCTAAAATCCTTAACCCTTATAATTAAAACCCAAAACATTAAACCCTAAACCTTAATCCAAAAACCCATAAAAAACACTAATAATAAAACCTTTGACTAATATAGGTGATTGAAACTCAACTCTACTCTATATAAATAGTGGGTGGTTACACTATATATCTTTGGGCCCATACACATCTATATAGATGGTAGAGGATTTCAATAATCCCCCTCTATACATATATGTGTGTGTTAGATATTCTATATACATTTTATTCTCAAGTTCAAGGGGAAGGGACTACAAGAGAAAGGACCCGATAAAAGAGGCACTCAAGATGATGGGACTATCTATATGTTCATGAGATATATATATATATATATATATATACTTGGGGATTTCCATCACTATATGATCCCCCTATCCTATTTATATATGGGGTACTTTTCTTCCTATCTAGGGAAGATATATAAGCTTAAAGGTAGTGTAGAGGTTAGATGAACTGTTACAGATATAGAGGGTAGGTTGAATGAGTAAACACATAGATAGGGCCTATCCATGTCCTTATTTATTGACCTAGGGTGTAGTTGGTGTCAATGATAGGGAATTATCTACCTTGGGACACCCTTTTCACTTAGTTTAAGAGAGATATGGCCTCCACTCTTAGGAATATTTTCCTAAATTTTAGTCTCCACTCTTTATTTTCCATTCATCATGGCCCTCTCCCATCAAACTCCTTATCTATATATAGTTATACAACCCAGTCATCCATTCTATGTAATATAGAATAGATAGGGGTCATAGATCCTAACCTAAATCCAAATACTAAGCCTAATATTTATAGTCTATATGCACCTAGAATCAACCAAAATTAAGGTAAATGAGCATAGGTAGGTTCTCAAAAAACTAGCATTGGGTAGAGATGAGGAAGGGGATGAATCAGACTAGGAATATGGATGTAAATATTTTGAGAAATTCATGGCCCCTATATCATATCATAAATTTTGGAGTGATATATCTCATGAAGAAGGAAGCTCAATGAAATTAAATGTCCATATATAGATAAACATGAGGGAGATGGAAAAACTACCCATATACATATAAGAATGAGTGAGTCAATTGTAATGATGATTAGGGATTATGAGGGAATGATTAGGGATGATGAGGGAATAATTATAGATGATGAGTGATAATAAGCACTGATGAAGGAGTGATAAGGTATGATGAGGGATGATAAATTGATTAGGGTTGATGAGAAATGATGAGGGTTGATGAGGGAGTGATTAGGGATGATGATGTCTAATGATGGAGTGATTAGGGATAATGAGATAAAATAATGAAGTGATTAAGGATGATGAGGGACAATGATGAATGATGATAGAGTGATTAGGGGTGATGAGGGGTGACGAGAGATGATGAGGGATTTCTCAATGTCCTCTCTCCTTTCAATATATGGCTTGATCATTGCCCCCTCTCCTTTATTTATATAGGTTATAATTCCCCTCTCCTAATTTTCAATAATCCCTTGATAATTCCCCATAACCTTTATCCTTTTATTTTAGGTTTAAGGGATTTAGGAGTGTTTTATAGTTTAACATTTATAGGTTAGGGTTTAAGGTCTAGGGTTATAGGTTATCGGTAGTGATTAAGGGTAGAGATTAAAATCTATGGGTTATAAGTTAGGGTTATGGTTTATGGTTCTAGTTTTTAGTGTTTAAGGTTTTGAGGAGTATGAGTTAGGATTTAAGGTTTGAGATTTAGGGTTTCAAGGTTTTAGGGTTTGAAAGTTTAAGATATAGGATTTAGACTTAGGGACTAGAATTGAGGTTATGGTTAAGGGTTAGGGATTAGGATTTTGGGGTTATGGGTTTAGGGTTTTGTGGGATTTAGGATGGTTTAAGGGTTTAAGTTTAGGGTTTAAAGGTTTATGAATATTTTAGGGTGTAGGGTTTAGGGTTTAGATTTTAGTGTTTAGGGTAATGTGTGTTATAGGGGTTTATGGTATGATAGTTTAGGTTTTAAGAGTTTAATGTTTAGGGTTTAGGGTTTAAGGTTTTAGGATATAACACTTTAGGTTTAAGGGTTTAGGGTTTAAGGGTTAGAGTTTAGGGGTTTAGCATTTGGGTTTTATTGTTCAAGGTTTTGACATTTTGAATTTTGGTTTAGAGTTTAGAGTTTTGTGGTTCAGGGGATTATGGTTTATAGAGGGTTTAGGTTTTTATGATTTAGGGTTTAAGGTTTAAGGTGTTTAAGTTTTTTAAATTTTTTGTTTTATGGTTTGGTGATTATTTTTTAGGGTTTTTGGTTTTAGGTTTGGGTTTTGAGGTTGTTTAGAGGTTTAGGGGTTTAGGGTATATGGGTTAGGGGTTAAGGGTTTATAGGTTAGGGGTTACATTTTAGGGTTTAGATTTTGGGGTTAGGGTTTAGGGTTTTAAGTTTTTAATTTTAAGGAGTTAAATAGACTTTATGGTTTAGGGTTTAGGGTTAGGGGTTTATGATTAAGGATTTAGGGTTTAGGGTTAACAATTTAGTGTTTTTGAAGTTTAGGGTTTAAGGGTTAAGGTTTTATAGGTTTAGGGTTTATATTTTTAGGGTTTAGTGTTTAATGTTTGGATTTTTAGGGTTTAGGGTTTAAGGTTTTTCTATTTAGGCTTTGGGGTTTAGGGTTTAGAGTTTTGGGTTTTGGATTTAGGGTTCAAGGTTCAGATGTTTAGGGTTTAGGGGTTAAGTTTTAGGGTTTAGGGTTTTATGATTTTATGGTTTAGATTTCATGGATTTAGGGTTTATTTTTTATGGGTTAAGGTTAGAGGTTAGGGTTTTAGGATTTAGGGTTTTAGGGTTTAGGGTTTTAAGGTTTAAGGTCTTATGGGTTTAAATTTTAGGGTTATAGAGCTTAAGGTTTTTAAGTACGAGGAGGGATGACAGGTGAGTGATTAGGGATGATTATGGATGAGGAGGGATGAGGAGGGATGAGGAGAGAGCTATTAGTGATGATGAGGGATAATTAAAGAATGACTAGGGATGATGGAGTGATTAGGGATAATGAGGGCCAATGAGGGAATGATTATGGATGATGAGGGATATGAAGGGATGAGGAGGGAGTCATTAAGGATGGTGAGGTATGATTATAAACAAGGAAAAAGTGACTAAGGATGATTATTGATTATGATGGATGATGAGGGAGAGATAAGGGATGATGAGGGATAATAAGAGATAGTGAAGGAGTGATTAGAGATGATGCAAAATAATAAGGGTTGATGAGGAAGTGATTAGGGATGATGAGACAAAATTAGGGAGTGATTAAGGACAAGGATGGATTGATTAGGGATGATGATAGAGTGACTATGGAATATGACAGATGATGAGGGGTGATAAGGGAAAATGAGGGAGTGATAAATGAGGATGGCAGATAATGAGGGATGATGAAGGGGTGATTAAGGATGATGATAAATGATGAAGATTGATGAGGGATGATGAGGGAATATTAGGGATTGATTAGGGACAAGTAGAGATGAGGAGTAATTTATTAGGTATGATGAGGGACAATGAGAGATTATGGAAGAGTGATTAGGGATGATGAGGGATTGATTAGTGATGATGAGAGATTATGAGGAATGGTGATGAGTGATTATAGATGATGAGGGACAATGAGGTCCAATGATGTATGATGAGGTAATATGAGGGTTGATGAGAGAATTATTAGGTATGATGCTAGAGATGATGAGGGTTGATGGGGAATTGATAAGGGATGATGAGGGATAATGAAGGAAGATGAAGTGATTAGGGATGATGAAAAATAATGAGGATTGATGGAGTGACTAGGGACAATGATGGATAATGAGGGACTGGTTAGGATAGTAATTTATCTATATCTATAGACCCATTGATAAAAAAATCCTACAAATTATTTAGGACTTCAGCCCAAATCTACCTTCAAGCCTTTTTCTTGGTCATCCCTAGTCACTCCTTTCTCTATATATGTTAGAATTTCCCCTTTCCTTTCAATATATGGTACAGTCAATTCCCCCTCTCCTTTATCTATATATATTATAATGTTTCTCTCATAATTTTCAAGTATCCATTGATATTCTCCCTCTCCTTTATCCCTCGAATCGATAATACCCCCTCTATTGATTTTTAAGCATGATAATTCCCCCTCTCCTTTCAAGATATGGCTCAAGTATTCAATTAGGTATCATGTATTCAATTTATGGCTCATGTAAGATATATATGGTCATTACTATATATGGGTATTCAAAATAAATATATGGCTCAAGTATCCAATCAAGTAGGGCATACTCAAGTAGGTAAGACATAGTCAAATAGGTAACCCAAGTAGGTATGGCAATAATGATAGGTATGTAGGGCATACTCAAGTAGGTTTAAATTAGGTAGGGCATACTAAAATATAATAAGGTAGGTAGGAAATAATAAATATCTAGATATGGCTTGGGTGTTTAGGTAGGACATACTCAAGATCAAGATATGGCTTAGTTATTCAATTAGGTAGGGCATACTCAAGTAGGTAAATTAAGTACGACATACATAAGTAGGTAAAGTACATAGGTCATATTTAATGATATATATCTAAATTACATATGTAACATGATTCAAAAATTTGTTTCTCATTATATCTATTGATAAGAAAACTTTCCTTACCAATAAGCTAAGTAGGCATGGCATAACTAAGTAGGTAGGGAAAGAATATATGCAAGCTATAAATTGGGAAGCAAGCTTCCATTGATAGTTAAGACTATATTATCAAAATGGAAAGTAGGTAGGACAATAAAGAGACTATATATTGAGAATAAATATTCCCTTGCCTTATCGGGTAGGACATAGCTTAACTAGGTAGTTAAAAACAAATATATCTCTCAGGAATCAAACTTCCCTTGATAATTTTGTCTTAATCTAGAAACAAAGAAAAGATAGATATTAGGAAGGCAAACTTCCCTTTATAATTATGCCTTACTCCATTTATATCAATTGGGAAGTAAATTTTCCCTTGATATAGATATGTCTTAATCCCTTTCTATCCATTAGGAATGCAAGCTTCCCTTGCCTTACTCCTTGGCATAGATTAAGTAGGTAGGGAAATCTTACCTTTACTTATCGAGTAAGTTAGGATTGAGATTAGGATAAGGATTTTATAATAGTTCCCCCCATATAAATATGGTGGGGTCCTCAATCCTATGATGTGCCTTGATTTATTGTATTGGGACTAGGGCATACTTAGAGTACGACAAATCCTTATTTTTTTAATATCACACCTAGAATAGTGTTAACATTATAACTTAGACCATGAATATGATATGGGAATAGTCGTATGTTTTTTTGTCAAAGGTTGGTTGTATCAATCAAGATAGGTCAATGCATCCATGCATGCTCCATCCCATCCTATTATGTAGATACTACATCCATGTTAGCATAGGCCCTATCTTTACCTCAACTAATCCATTCCTGACCCCATATATATATATATATATATATATATATATATATATATATATATATATATATATATATATATATATATATATATATATATATATATATATATATATATATATATATATATATATATATGTATATGTATATATATATATATATATATACATATACATACATACATACATACATATATATATACACATATATATATATATCCCTATCTCTATATAAATAAGTGACATCCACACTTGAGCTTAGAGATTAATAACTCCAATGTTTTAGTCAGTTTCCAATCCTAAATTCTAAAAACTAAGTATTGATCAGAATAGATTTTGAAAAAATGACTTCTAAATGGTAACTCTTATAGCTCTATAATTGATTTTAAAAGATATATAATGGCCCTAATTTATTATATTTAGTAAAATAAATTTAAAATATTACATTTATTTTATTAAACATATACAACTCAAATTAACCAAATACAATAAAAACATATTATAACTTAAAGGGTGTGTACCCTTTTACTGAAGGGTGTGCACCCTTTCCTGAAGGGCATACACACTTTCCAATGCAAAGGATGTACACCCTATACCAAATGGTTTACACCCTATAGGATCAGTACTAATCCACCTAACATTTTATATGGGTTTTTTTAAAGGGCATACACCCTTTGCAAAAAAGTTGTGTTTTTCATTATGTCTAGTTTTGTGTCCCCCACCTTTGTGTATCTACCCCTAATTAGATTATTTAGGTTGGGTCTTTTTTTTATCATATGTAACATTTTTAAAGGATTGAAATACTAGAATTTTCAAGTATTGGGATACCAATAGTGTTTGTGTTTGGCAACACATTCTTAATAATATCAGATAATCGGTCATGCATTTGATGAAACACCCTACACCACATTCCTAGTGGGGGATGCTCATTCTTCAGGATCTGCATGGTATTCCTTCTCCCCTTCATTCCCATGTAAATTATAATGTCAAGGGTTATTCCTTTATTCCACTCCCTAGCTTCAATAGAATCCATATGGATGGTGCTTCGAGGGAAAATCCTGGTTATGTTAGCATTGAAAACATTGGTATAGATTTGGGTAATTCTATTGCTTTGTTTTTTTTTCCAAAAATGGTATTACCACCAACAATTCAACTGAAGGGAAAACTATTATGGAAGGTCTTAAGACTACCTAGAAGGTTGGGTGGAAGAATATCCAGTTGGTTACTAACTCTAGGTTTTGGATTAAGCTACTTTCTGATCCCAGTTATAACAGTTATAGGATTAGAGAATTTTTAGAATTCTCCACAAAATTCAATTGCTTCAAGAGAAATTTGATAGGTTTATTTATTCACATACTCCTCTAGGTTTCAATAAATTTATGTATGCACTTTATAATTAGGCTCTTGACTAATTTAAAATGAAAGGCTTTGGTCCTCCTCCCTTATTGTAGCCAACAAAGCAAAGGAATGAAATCTTATACATGTTAGCCCTAGACAATAATAGAACTAATTTCTAGAATCTTTATAAGGTTGTCCTCTCATCATTGGTTGTTTTCATTAGCTTCCTCTTTATCCTCTCCACTACTTTATATGATTATGGAGTGTGCTTCCAATTTTGGTCTTAATTGGAATTATGTTAGATTTTATTTTTGACCTCAAATTTTGCATGAGCCATAAGGTTTCAGTATTGTTGGTTTTCTTGGCTGGTATATGCATGACTTGGTGACTGTTTATATTTTGGTTAGGATTTCTCTTTGAGCATGCTAAAGAGGCAGGCCAACAATGATCCCTAGGTAATTTTTTTGGAAGAGATACCCCAGCCTCCTTGGGTCTTACCCACATGTGGCATCTCTCCTAAGATGTTTTCCATTAAAAAAAATGATTTTTAAGATAGATTAGGGAGGGTAAGTGGCCTCCAATTTATAGTAAGCTATGGGTCCCTAGGTTTCGTAATAAAATTAATATTTACTTGGTTGATAAATTTACCAAGTGTGTTGGTATAAACAAATTCTCATTAATCTTTGTGTATATTTAAGCCAACAAAATCTCAAAACACTTGGGAAAACTCAGAGGAGAACCCATTTATACTTAGTGGTTTATTAATAGCCATGTGCTTAATGGCTACCTGAAGATCCTTAATGGAAATAAGGTGATCATGAGCTACATGTTATCCCTTAGTGATCTTTCAAGGAAAAACTTATAGGCATTTCAAAAGAGCATGTTCTCACATAGTTTTGGTAAGCTAAGCAATAAAGATGTCATGGTATTGAGAGATAAAGGATCACAAAATCAAGGCTTGAAAAATTGAAAAAAATAAAGAAGAAAAAATATGGGAAGAGATAGATGGGTAAGACATGTTTAAATATTTAATAGCTTTCACATGATCAATTAATTTCATAAAATGGAGAAGAGAAAAAAATCCCTAAGATGCTCTATCTTCCATTTTGAACAAGTCCATATGATCTCTAATCTGATCTTTATAATTGAATATTTTTTAACTTTGTTTTGGTATCACCATAGATTATTTCTGCAAATCCTCATTGAAAGGAGACAATTTCAGTTCATGTGAACATTAATATATTCATAGTATGAGGCATCATGAACTTTGTGACAATACTTGATGACTTGTTTACCATAAATGCATAGAAAAAATATAATCTGATTAATGGAAGCTTCCCACCACTCTATCCATCCAAAATCCTAAGATTGAGGGGACATGGTCCATATTATTGTAATATGCTTCATAGTCCATGAATGGTGTAAATGAGAAATATTGAGATAAAACTATGACTGACTTATCATTATTGACTTTTGGAGTTAGCCACTCAATTTCAAATTTGATGGGGAGGTGATGTGATAACAAAACCCCTGTAATAACACTAATAAGGTGATCATAGTTATTGGAAAAGGTAAATATGTTTTCCTCTCCAAGTAAAGCTCTAGCAAGTCATTTTGTCATGCAAGCACCACTTTGTCTGAAATTGGACTAGGGGAACCATGGATTGACAATGGTTGGGATCTAAAATCCCTAGTTTATTGTGTATATAAAACCATGCCTCTCTTGTTATCACACCACCACATTGGGATGAACCCTTATTTATCTTCTCAATATTTCATCATAGTAAAATTACCATATAGGATCTAGTTGGATTCAAAAAGCGTGTCAACAATCCACCATCAAAATGTTTCCCTTTTAATAGCATTATTGGAGGCATAGATGTTGGAAATACTAAGGGAGTGGCCAATAAAATCAAAGAGGTTCCACACTAATTAATGTGTGGGATCTAAACTGCAACTAACAATATTTGACATTAAAAAAGGAACACTAAATTATATATCTTATACCTTATTAAATTTAAGACAATCTAAAATAATATCAAAAGAATCTGGGATGTGTTAGTTACTTTTGGATCAAACTTTTGGAATTTTTTTATCACCATTAAAGTCTAAAGATTTGTTAAATACCCTACATCAAATAATATAAAAATCAAGGAGCACATTATATAAACAAAATCACCACTTGGAAGGTAATGACTAGATAAATACTGCACAATAAATATGAAACACTACACGAAGTGTTTTATTTATTTGTTTATTTATTTATTTTGATGGGATTTTTACTCCATTCAAATCTTTTTAATAAGAATTAATTGTTTTTTTATAAATCTTTATTTATGTTTTATTTCAGGTTTTGGTCAACTTTAAAATTTTACCAAGAACACCAACCTATTTAAATTAGCAAGATTTTTCATAAAAGCACATGTAATTTATTTTTATATTAATTAAATGAAAGGTAAGATTTTTAGTGTGTGTGACGAAACAAGTTTTTTTAAATAAATAATTGTTTAGAGAACTTTTAATATCAACAATTTGCATCACTTATGTGATTTATCATCAAAAATATAAATTTGATAAAATAAATTTTGATCATTTTTATCATGATGTGATAGATTATTGAATGTGATTAAAAAAAATGTTGATACTAAAAGTTTTAAACACTTGAAGGAGCTTGTTTTATCTAAAATCGACATAGATGTAGAAATGATGCTTGAGAAATTTAGGTTTTGAATTAATTAGGTCTTTCAAAGATAAATGTAATAAATGTTGTTGGAGTAAAGTGTGTAAGTTTGTTTTGGGAGTCAATTGTTTTATTGTTAAAGATACTATTTTATTTTATGCACGTATTTGTTTTGAGCATAATAGTAATAGATATTCCTATTTTATAGGTTATTCATGCAACAATATTTTGTTGCATGAAACAACCTATCTTGTCTATTTAATAGGTATTTCCATGTACTTTTGACTCGATTTATTTTGAAGATCCATATGAAAATATGGATACACATTCAGAGACTTTATTGTGCATATTTGCTCTCTATGTACAATATCTACATTATTAGTGTTGTGGTATTGGTGTGTAATAATGATCCTACTAGTTATAAGTTCATTATGAACTTATTCATGGTATCAGAGCAACTCTTATATGCATTTCTTAGTGATTTATCTCTCTCTTTGTGTAATCCATGTTTAGTGTTGTCTAGCGGTTGAGACTTGCCATTCAAAGCCAGTCATTCTATATGAGAAGCTTATTGTTCAACCTAATAATCCAGCCATTATATATCAAAATTGATCCCCTCATTATGGCCTACTCCTTTGCCTTTATCCTTGGTTTTTGATAGTCATAATCCTTTTCATATTGTGCTTAACTACTCCATGTAGCGTAGACATTTATTAGGTTTAGAATCTATGATGAGGAGATAAAGGTGAAGTTGTAAGCCCTAAAAGTTAAAGATTTTTTTTATTTTCAATTCAAAAATAAGCTTCAGTAAAACTCCCAAATCTAAATATCAAATTTTTTATTGATACATTTAATTTTTTAATATCGTGTAGTCATGTAAAATGTGAAATTGTACAACTTCAGTATGGCTAAGACACCTAATCCACAGGTCCTCTTGTTGGCTCACACAACCCTTCTAGGCTACTTATTTCACTAATTCCCACTCATTGGTAGCTTCCCAAACTTAGCTTTTTGAAACCCAAGTAACCCTCTCAGGCCCAGATCCATCCCCCTAGGTCTCATTCCCTTAAGGCTATGAGAGATTTTTGGGCAAAGTTTTGCCTTAAGGCTAAGAGAATGGATCCTTCTCAAATGAGAATTTTTACAATATATAGAAAAGAGAAAGGAACTTGGCATTTTTTGGGAAAGACTTTGGTGCTCTCTTTTCAAGTGGCCCATGTGCGCTCTAAGCCTTGGGAAGAGGGAGCCATTTGATTTTCAATTCCTACTTTGACTTTGGCATCCCAACATTAATGAGAAAACATGGCTGCACCTCTTTTTTGTGAACAAACTGATCCCTTCAAGGCATTTGCATGGCTTTTCTGCTTATAAATGCAAACTAGAGAAAACAAGCTGCGCTGCTTACTATTTGTGTCATTTAATGACCATCTGGCAATAACTCACCTCTCCTCGCCACTTAGAATATTTATCTATTTTTGCATTTTGTCTTCTTTCTGGTTTTCTCTCTTTTTGGCTTTATCACTTTCTAGCTTCTTCTAGCGGGTCGCTGCGTTCCTTGGGTTCTTCTTGGTTGCCTTGGCCACTTTTTGCTGATTTTCAAATAAGTGACATGTGGCACGTTCCACTGTGAAATAGGCAGGACACGTGGTAGCATCCACTTGACTCATGGAAGCTTTAGGCACCCTTTGAAGGTCCTACAAAATAGGACATGTGTCAGCTTTTGCTCTCTTTAGCAATTCATTTGGGGCCCACCACAGTTCTTGCGAGACAAAAGAGAGACTACGGGTGTTGACACTTGTCAGCTTCCACCAAGCCTTGTAGGGGACACGTGGCATGTTCCATTACTCCTAGAAAAGCATGTCAAAGCCTTCCACGGTTGCCACTTAGCACCTTCCGTGCTCTAGATTTCCTGGTGTAAAATTGACGTTCGCAGGCTTGTCACCCTTAGACTTTCTGTCGGCTCTCTGCTTTAGCCTTTTTCTCACGGGCCTTTTTTGTGGGATTATTTTCCATCAAGATTTTTCTTGTAGATAAAAAGTCTGCAAAAATTGCTTTGTGACTTTGCCTTCAAAAAATTTCTTTCAGGATTTTGGCTCGCGGTCTCCCCGAATTTCTTCAGACTTTTTGTCTGAAGGAATCCTTCAGACAAAAAGTCTAAAAGAATTTATTTCCTTGCCTTAACAAAATTTTGAAAGATCTTACCTTTGTGGTTTTATTTGTGGCCTCTTTGAAGTGCTCTCTACCCTCCGCAAGGGCTCTTGAACCCAGAACTGCCCTCCGCAAGGGCACTTGTCCTTCGAGAGGCTTGAAATTTTCGCATTGAACCGCTCCTTTGAACCAACCATTGAACCAATTCATTGATCCGGTTCAATGGTTCAAATGTTTGTTGGACCATTTGATGAACCAAGCCTGTTGAACTGTTTGAATTGAGCTGATGAACCAAACCATTTGATTGAACCTATCGATGAACTTTGCCGATGAACTGAGGCGTTGAACCCAGTGATTGAACCATATGATTGAACTGAAGCATTGAACCAACGCATTGAACCAAGTTGATGAACCATTTTATTGAACCAATGTAATGAACTTTGCTGATTGAACCAAGGCTTTGAACTGAAGCGTTGAACCAAGGCATTGAACTAAGGCATTGAGCTGGTTCAACGGTTCAAAGGTGTTAACTCTTGGAAAGATTATGTCGTTGAACCACTCTTCCAACCTTAAGGAAAAGTGTCTTTGAACCATTTTAGCTCTCTTTCCTTATGAATTTCTTCAGACAAGAGTCTGAAGAAGCTTTGTAAAACCTTGCACTCTCTGAACTGGTTCTTCATCTGCCTAAAGACTACACCTAAAGAGTCCGTAGAA
The DNA here is from genome assembly GCA_037957365.1 of Torreya grandis. Classification (NCBI taxonomy): domain Eukaryota; kingdom Viridiplantae; phylum Streptophyta; class Pinopsida; order Cupressales; family Taxaceae; genus Torreya; species Torreya grandis. The sequence goes on along the minus strand of JARHVA010000571.1, from coordinate 2,123,495 downwards.
GTCCTTGTAAAGTCTGTAGAAAACCTACAGAGTCCATAGAAATGGACCTATAGAGTCTATAGAAATTGTCAGAATGATGCAAAATCAAAAAATGAAATGGCCTAGAATAGTAGGGATAGAAGGGGACCAATTTTGGCTTGTTGGGCAAAAAATGGTCAACAAATTGGCAACTCCCAGGGGAAGCATGCCTGCTATGCTTAGAGACTAGTTGTCTTTTAGTCCATTGGGCACAGAGTTAGATGTAGCTCTAAAAGAGTTATCCACTGCCTTGAGGGATCCCAAAATCAAACATGAAGCTTTTTACCTCAGACACAAGGGAAAGCACACACCAGACTAAAAACACTACTTGTGCAAACTGCACTTAGGGAAAGCAAGAAAAGAAACTAAAAGCAACTACTATGTACAACTAACCAGGTATATTTGCTTCCCTCCTGGATCAAAGGGAAAATTTATTATGTCCCCTCCCTATCTAAGAAACTTATGGTGCTAGACAAGTGGCTGAATGAAGTGGAGACTTGGTGACCTACTCCTCTTGCCTGCCACCTGGATTGGCTTGTATCTGAGTGGATCAGATTCAAACATGCTTCCAATATATACGTAATCTATTTATTCTTGGAAGCTTGTTGAATGCTAGTCCTTCATGTTGGTGCATTTCACCAAGAAATTTGTGGTTATTGGCTCATCACCATAAGCCCTTTGTTGTGCATGATCCCTCTGCAATGCATCATGGTTTGACTCGTCTCCTTCTACCTCGTTGAAGACCCTATCAAACTCATCCTCTACTCCCTCAAGTCCTTCTTGAAGAAGGGTGACTGTGGTGATGTCTGAAATGGAATCACAAACTAATTTCTCATCTCACAGAACATCACCTCTTTGTTCAAATCTTTCTTCTTCAAGGCTTTCCTCAAGGGAGACCAGCCTCTCCTTTTCCTCCTCAAAGATCCAGATCTCTATATCTTCAAAAATATTCTCTTGATCCTCCTCCAACTCTAGCTCATCAGTGTAGGTGTTCTTTATAGCAAGTTTGCGGAAGTGGTTTCCTAAATAAGGATGGGTCCTCTCAAACCTCAGTCACTTTGCTGAGTTCAAAGGCCATTCAATGAATTCGAAAGGGACACCCTTAGCAGTAGACCAAGTGGTGATTTTAGGCATAGGTTAGACTGGTCTTATTGGACCAAGATACTATTTCGTGATGGCACTAGAACTACTTAACCAATTGATTTAACTCAGAGTCACCATTGATGTCGATGCAAAAAGCCTCCAAAGGCTGGTTGGTTGAAGAACACACCAAAAATTCTTCAACTCCTTGGACACAACTTTTCCTAGTTTGTCCCACTAAGCATGCCAAAAATTATTGACGTAGTGGATTACACTCAGGGGCAAGACGCCTAGCTCCTGCCCTTCCACACGCAACAATGAAAACTCCCCTCTCACCTATGGAACCAGTGAAGCTAGAGGGGAGAGTCTCTAGATAAAGGATAGCTCCCTCTGATGTATCTTTTAGGCCCTAGTTTCTCCTACTACTAACAAATAAATGTAAAAAAGGGGGGGATGAAAAGGGAGAGAGAGATATTGAAAATAGAAACTAAGCCTAAAAAATGAAAAGGTGATAAACTAGAAAAGGTTGACCCACTCAGCCTGAACATACACTTTTCACTAGGGAGAAGCACACATACACTTCATTTGACGTGGGAAACTCTTCTATTTTAGTGAGTCATGGGTCCATAGAGATACAGGGAGGAAGGAAATACCAGAGTACTCTGTGACACACTTGGGCAGCCTATTCACATGCGCCTATATTCCTACTGTAGACACTTTTGATAGACCTGTAGAAAAGAGATTTCACAATGCACTAGACATGCTGTAATTGATATATGAAAAGAATGAAAGACAATGACTTAACACAAAAGAAGAACATAGACATATACTTTAAAGTGCAAGTCCAGATAGAGGTAAAAATGCTAAGTCCTGATTCAAGGTAAAATCTGGCAGAGCTCTACCTTACAAGCCCAAGAGATTTTTGGGCAGAGTTTTGCCTTAAGGCTAAGAGAATGGATCCTTCTCAAATGAGAATTTTTACAATATGTAGAAAAGAGAAAGGAACTTGGCACTTTTTGGGAAAGACTTTGGTGCTCTCTTTTCAAGTGACCCATGTGCACTTTGAGCCTTGGGAAGAGGGAGCCATTTGATTGTCAGTTCCTGCTTTGACTTTGGCATCCCAACATTAATGAGAAAACATGGCCGCACCTCTTTTTTGTGAACAAACTACTCCCTTCAAGGCATTTGCATGGATTGTCTGCTTATAAATGCAAATTGGAGAAAACAAGCTGCGTCGCTTACTATTTGAGTTGTTTGATGACCATCTGGCAATAACTCGCCTCTCCTCACCACTTGGACTGTTTATCCATTTTTGCATTTTGTCTTCTTCCTAGTTTTCTCTCTTTCTAGCTTTGTCACTTTTTGGCTTCTTCTGGCAGGTCACTGCATTCCTTGGGTTCTTCCTAGTTGCCTTGGCCACTTTGCACTAATTTTCAAATAAGTGACACGTGGCACATTCCGCTGTGAAATGGGTAAGACACGTGGCAGCATCCGCTTGACTCATGGAAGCTTTAGGCACCCTTTAAAGGTCTAGTAGAAGAGGACATGTGTTAGCTTTCACTCTCTTTAACAATTCATTCAGGGCCCACCACAGTTCTTGTGAGACAAAAGAGAGAGACTGTAGGTGTTGACACTTGCTAGGTTCCATCGAACCTTGCAGGGGACACATGGCACGTTTCGCTGCTCCTAGAAAAGCATGTCAAAGCCTTTTGTAGTTGCCACTTGGAACCTTTCATGCTTTGGATTTCTTGGTGTAAAATTGATGTTTTTGGGCCCGTCACCCTTGGACTTTTCGTCGGCTTTCTGCTTTGGCCTTTTTCCCACAGGGCTTTTCTGCAAGCTTGTTTTCCATCAAGATTTTTGCTTCAGGGTTTTTCCCACAGAAAAAAAGTCCACAAAAATTGCCTTGTGACTTTGCCTTTAGAAAATTTATTTCAAGATTTTGGCTCGCGATCTCCTCGAATTTCTTCAGACTTTTTGTCTGAAGGAATTCCTTCAGACAAAAAGTCTAAAAGAATTCATTTTCTTGCCTTAAAAAAATTCTAAAAGATCTTACCTTCATGGTTTTCTTTGTGGCCTCTTTGAAGTGCTCTCTGCCCTCTGTAAGGGCTCTTGAACCCAAAACTACCCTCCGTAAGGGCACTTGTCCTTCAGGAGGCTTGAACTTTTCATGTTGAACCGCTCCTTTGAACCAACCGTTGAACTAATTTATTGAACTGGTTCAATGGTTCAAACATTTGTTGGACCATTTGATGAACCAAGCCTATTGAACCATTTGAATTGAGCTGATGAACCGAACCATTTGATTGAACCTTTCGATGAACTTTGCATTAAACTTTGCTGATGAACCGAGGCGTTGAACCGAGTGATTGAACCATCTGATTGAATCAAAGCATTAAACCAAAATGTTGAACCAATGCATTAAACCAAGTTGATGAACCATTTGATTGAACCAAAGTGATGAACTTTGTTGATTGAACCAAGGCTTTGAATCGAAGCGTTGAACCAAGGCATTGAGCCGGTTTGACAGTTTAATTGTTCAAAGGTGCTAACTCTTGAAAAGATTATGTCATTGACCACTCTTCCAACGTTAAGGAAAAGTGTCTTTGAACCATTTTAGCTCTCTTTCCTTATGAATTTCTTTAGACAAGAGTTCAAAGAAGCTTTGTAAAACCTTGCACTCTCTGAACTGGTTCTTTATCTGCTGAAAGACTACACCTATAGAGTTCGTAAAAGTCCCTGCGAAGTCTGTAGAAAACCTGCAGAGTCCATAGAAATGGACCTGCAGGGTCTGTAGAAATTGCCAGATTGATGCAAAATCAAAAAATGAAATGGCCTAGAACAACAGGGACACAAAGGGACTGATTTTGGCCTGTTGGACAAAAAATGGTCAATAAGAACCCAAAAAGCTTTCAGCCTCACAAAAATAGTGCTAGAATAAGAATACAGTGATAGTTAGTATAGTGTCCTATTTTCAATGCTCTTGTCCAATCAATAAATTAAGTCTCGAGACCTATTTCTGACTATTTCTTAGTCCCACTCATCTATTATCAAGCCTTGTCTCAGTCTAGATCAGCTGGAATAAGCTAAGTTCTAATTTCTCGCACTTCCTACTATATTTAGAAAAGGTAAAAATATAATTTATTTACATGAATAAATAGGTTACATCTTTCATATTTATTTATTAATTTACATTGCTCAGCCCCTTCATTATTTAGGAATATAACTCCAATATTTCTAAAAATAATAAAACATTTGGTGAACCTGACTTACTTTGAATTTTTGCACAAAAACCCTAAAAACACTAGGGCTAATTATTTCTATTTTTTTCAATATTTTCATAATTTTTATGAAATTAAAAATTATAAAACTATAAAATAATTGAGATATTTTCAATAAATTCACCCAAACCCTAGTTTGCACATACTAGGTCCTATTTGCATATAACTACTTTCAAACCACTAGGAAAAATGTATTGCTAATTTTAAAAATATTTTCCAATTTTTCCTAAATTTTTCAAGCTAAATTCTAAAAATTTATAAAAAAAAATTAAAATTATTATACTAATCTTGAAAAAAAAAAAATTCAAACCCTAGTTGCATCACATACATTCTCAATTATTTTTCGGTACTTTTTGCATCATTTTTGAAAATTTTAGTTGCATATCAAACTTGGAAAATCAATTTCAAATTCAAAAGTTCATAGTATTTTTAAATAATATTTTAAAAAAATCCTTAGTTACATATACTAGCTCCTTTTGCTTGTTGAGGTATCACCTACATTTTTAGCCAAATGGTAAAAATGATGCTCATTTATTTACAAATTCTTCTCACATTTCTTGCAAATAATAAAAGAACCATAGTGGGCCCTATCATGTACATGAATGATGAAGTCTATCATATGTTAGTAAAAATTTTCATTCTATGCATCTCATGTTTAATTTTCATACTAAGTGATGATATTACAATATTTCTTGCTCAAATTACATGAGATTTCTATATGCCTTTTGCATACTCTCTATATCTCCTATGGAATAATTTTCAAGTTTATTATGTTCAACATGTTAACACTATTATGTTACCACTCACATCTCTTTATGAATTTAATCACAAAATCATGATCTCTACCCTTTAATCCTTATTTTTCATATGGAAAAGTATTTAGATTCATTATGCACAACAACTACAAAATGTTATGTTGCATATCAAAATTTTCTATGTATTCAGGCACAATGTCACATTTTTTATCTCTTACTTGTTATCCTCCTATCACACACTCTTTATAAATATATTTTTTCACAAATAATCACTCAAATTACATGCATTTCATTCCACTTTCATGCTTTCTACCTCATTACATATAACTCATTGCCTATTTTTTTAGTATCTCCCTATCATTACTAGATGTCAGCAAATGCTAGTGATTACATTTATCCCTCCTTATTTTGAACTTGGTCCATCTAAATTTTATCCCACACCTACTACCAGCTTTATGCCTATATTATATCATGCGATCCATGATATCACCCAAGTTTATGAAGATAAGAAGGTTGATTATACCCAAGGCATAGCTTTACTACTTAGACTAGCTCCGCTTCAAATATAATTTTTGTTCTCAAGTTCCTTCAGTGATCAGACATTTACAAAGATGTATTGTATGCAACCCTTCACAATACTAGAATCCTTGTTTCCACTGAACCAACCTATGTTGTATCCATCGTCACCACAATGCAATGGACTGAAGAGCACATCTCTTTTAAAAAATAAGATTTACCCCCACAACACATCATTGAACAAAATATACCTTTGTATATTTAGTTATGAATAAATGATGTTGGAGTCAAAATATTACTAGTGGATAATGGTTCAGGACTTAATATTTGCAACATATCCTTTCTTAAACATATTAACATACAACCTCAATATTTAGACCATTCTGATATGAACATCAGACATTTTGACAACATTCCATGAAAATTAATGGGTCAAAGAAAACTCAATCTTACCCTAGGGCCCAAGACACTACCAACAACCTACCAAGACATGTCAAATGACCTTAATGATAATCTATTACTTGCTCAGCCCTAGATTCATGATATACATGTAGTCCCATCCACCCTCTATGCTTGTCTAAAATTTAGTTAGAAAGGTTATATATACACATGTCCAATAGATAGAGAGCCTTTTAAATATTGCCAAGTAGTTGAATCTCCATAGAATTATATTATGCACTTTAATCTAGGTAGCATACCTATGTAACCCATTACTCATTATACACCCTCAGACCACATGGAAAATCAGCAAATTCCAAACCTTATTGTAACACCAGCATTAGATTACAAATTCACATCACTTTTTACACTTAAATATCTGAATAAGATGGGATATCATGGCAAAGGACTTGGGAAACATAAACAAGGAATATTCAGTCCTATTGAGGCATCTACACAACATAACTTGCAAGGGTTAGGATACCATTTTTGCCTTAATCAAAATAAATCCTCTCCCACCCTTTCACAACACATTAAATTTTGTCCACCAATTACACACGTCGATAATGTAGTTAATAACATTTCAACATTATCATTGATCTACCTTGATCTTATCAATAACGCGACCTCACCTGACATGTTTACATTAGATATGTTCTCTAACAGTGAATCCCTCTTACAATTCCTTAGCACATATGAAGACCTCCCTTCTTGTTACCATAAAAACTAATTTTCACACCACATAAATACCCAAGCATACTTTGGAGAAAGTATAGATTCTTCCCTTGATATATTAGCTGACTTAGATAATACTATCCCTACAAATCCGTATACCCTTAATCGTTTCACATTACTTACCAAAGAAATAATAAATTTCAATTTTGGAATTGATAAAGATCCCTGCATTGTCTTATTAATTGTTTCCCTAAAGAAAGAAGAGGATGCAAATATTCATCAAGTATTAACAAATTTTCCAAAACTCTTTACTTGGTCATATTTAGATATGCTAAGAATTGATACATCTATAGCAGTCCACAAGATTCCTTTATACCTTGATGTTAAACCAGTCAAATAAAAAATTTGAATAATACATCCCAAGGTGGCTCTCTTAGTCAAAGATGAAATCCAACACCTCTTAGATGTTGGTTTCATCTGCCTAGTAGCACATCTTGAATGAATTTCTAATATAGTTCCCATAGTCAAACTTAATGGACAAATTTGATGTTGTTCAGATTCATGATATTTAAATAAAGCATGTCCCAAAGATGATTTTCTCTTACCAAATATCAACATGATAGTAGATTCCACTACTAGATATGAAATGTTGCCATTTATGGATGGTTTTTTTATTATAATCAAATCAAAATCACTGAAGAATATCAATAAAAAACATCTTTTACAACAACATGGGGTACATTTTGTTACATTGTCATGCCTTTCAGATTAAAAAATGTCAAAGTTGCATATCAGCATACTATGATGCACCTTTTTTATGACTTAATTCACCACACTATCTAGGATTACATCAATGATATACTAGCTAAATCTAAACAATGACAACATCATGCTATTGATTTATAAAACATCTTTGCATGACTTAGATAATACAACATTTGATTAAACCCAAAAAACTACGTATTTAGAGTCACGTCAGGCAAACTCCTAGGCCTCATCATATTTTAGTGGGGCATCAAATTTTATCCTAAGAAATTCAAAGAAATTATCTATATGACACCTCCTACCAATTTAAAACAACTTCGATCCCTCCAAGGTAATATTCAATAAATCCATCATTTCATAGCCCAGCTTGCTGATAAAACATAGTCCTTCAGCCACTTATTAAAGAAAGATACAAAAATTATTTTGGATCAAGATTGTTAAAATAGATTTGACACAATTAAGCAATATCTCCTTAATCCACTCATTTTAGTACCACCTATCCCAGACAAGCCTTTCTTACTTTATATCTCAGCAACTAATCACACTTTAGAGGCACTCTTAGCACAACACAATGATCAAAATACCAAATGAGCAGTTTATTACATCAGTCATACATTGGTTGATTATGAAAAAAACTATTCCCCAATATAAAAATTATGTCTCACATTAGTTTTTTCCACATAGAGAATATGATATTACATGGTAAATAATGAAACTCAATTTATCACAAAAGTAGACCCCTTAAAATTCTTACTAGCCAAACCACATCTTTCTGGCCATATCACCAAATGGGTTATGTTATTAAAATAATTTGACTTTAAAATAGTCTTTTAAAAATTGATAAAGGGCCAAATCATTGTAGACCATTTAGTATTATCACCATTATCAGATACAAACCCTTTAAGTGACACATTTAGATATGATTTCACTACCTACTCTACTCATTCAGATACCTAGACAATGTTCTTTGAGGATCTCGATGCACATCTGGTGCAGGGGTATGTACTATCTTTATCAATCCTTTTGACCATACAATTCCCATATCATATCGATTAAGTTTCTCATGCACCAATAACACAACAGAATATGAAGCACTTATCTTAGGACTATTTTCTACACAATCCCTCCAAATAAAATCTCTTCAAATCTTCAGTGATTCCCAACTCATGGTCAACCAAGTCAATAATGTTTATCAAACAAAAGAACACCTTATCCCATACCACAACATGGTACAGTGTCTATCATCCTAATTTGATTATTTTTCCATTGAAGGCATTGCCCAAAAAGATAACAGATATGCATATGCAATGGCTAGTGCCATGTCACTTATCCCAATTAGTATCAATGATGATCAAGCAATTTTTACAATTAAATGATTATAATCACCATTAATAATCAATGCATATTTGATCACTCTTTCCATTTTAGCTACTACATGAATCTCTACAACCCTAGAATGGTTCACTGACATTTACATTTTTCTCAACAAATCTATTACACTAGACACTTTCTTTTGAAATGACAAACATAAATTACAAAAACAGGCATTCCATTATGTAATCATTGGTTGAAACCTTTTTAAATGTTATTTTGATGGACACCTACTATGATGCTTAACCTTGATAGAAGCCAAAATTAGTATCACTCAAATACATGATAGTGAGTGTGGTGGTCATTTCAATGGAAAAGCCACGTCATACTAACTCCTCTGACAAGGGTACTATTGGCCTACCATGGAAAATGAATGTTTCTGATATGCAAATCTATGTGATAAATGTCAATGACATAGTAACCTAAAACATGCACCATCACAACAATTACAACCTATTGTCTCTCCATGGTCATTCATGTTATGGGGATTTGACCTCATTGGAAAAATCATCCCTGAGTTTGTCGATGGACATAAGTTTATAATCACAGCGACCGAATACTTTACCAAATGGGTGGAAACCATTCCACTTCAATTTACCATGGGTGAAGACATTTGCAGTTTTATCATGACTCATTCTTTCGTGCTTCGGCCTACTTACAACCATTATTTCTAATAACAAAACATCATTCAAGAACAAAACTATCAAAAAAAATTGTACCAAATACAAAATTTAACACATGTTCTCCACTCCATATTACCCATAAGGAAATGGTCAAGTAGAAGCCACTAACAAAATAATTAACAACATTTTGAGTAAAATAGTAACCAAATTTGGTGATGATTGGCACAATCAACTAGTTTTTGCACTATGGGCCTATCGTACTAGCATTCATATACCCATGGGGGCTACCCCTTATTCACTCATTTATGGCATAGAAGTAGTTATACCATTGGAATTATAAATTCCATCTCTTCATGTTTGCCTTAAAGGTATTCTCACTAATGACTAGTATTGTGAAAAGCATTTACACTAGCTCAAACAATTAGATCATACATGTATTCAAGCTATAAAACACCTCAAAATCTACCAACAATGTATCCAATGATCCTATAATAAGTGAGTGCACATTAGATAATTTAAAGTTAATGATCTTGTTCTTAGAGATAACTTTCGCAATATTAATGCCAAAAAAGAAACCAAAGGAAAATTCAAACCAAATTGACTAGGTCCTTACATCATTATTGAAAATCTTATCCCTAAAGTGTATCATCTAGCCTCACTGGAAGGAAAGAAACTCAAAAATATAATGAACATTATGCATCTACACAAATTTCATGTATAGTATGTTTTTTCTATGCATTACTTGTACATAATTTCTTTCTAGTGCTGATTTTACATAAACTCTCTTGCTTGATCATACATAGTTCAAAAATACAAAAAAATCAAAATACAAAAACATTCAAAAAAATTATAAAACCATAAAAAACATTTTTGATTCTATGCATCATCCATGTTTACATTACTACTATCATGCTAGGACTTATATTCATTGCTTCATGATATTGTATGTCGATTTATCTACATTATCATGCTTCACTTGATCTCTTTTGAGTGTGCAAAGTGACATCCATCTCTTTGATTGGTTCACTCTACTAATTATGAGGGAATCTTCTACTTCTACATTTGATACACACATCGATAGACATACCCACTAGGAATATCTTCTACATGACTACACCATCCAGGTTATGTCATTCCTACACTACACACTTTGAGTTATTATACTAATGCACATTCCTTACTAGATTACATAGACTACTACATCGACATTTCACTAGTACCTATCACTTGTGTATTTTTTAGCATATACCTAGTTTTATACTACACATTTTTTGTAGACTTTCACATTTTCTTTGATTAGTTATATGTGTTTGTATCTTCTAGTTCTTAATTTGCTTTCATTCCTCACTTAGCATACTTGTGTGATTGCACTTTCCAATTCCTATTTGTCTTATGTTTGTGCCTTAGGACATTTACCAATGTCCTTTGCTTCTATTCATGTGTGTGCCTTAGGACATATACCAATGTCCTTTGTTTGCACTCTTTCATGTGCTTGTGGACTTTGTGTCAACTGTGCTTCTTCCACTTGTATGTATATGTGGAATTTGAACATACCTTCCATGATTATCTTCCAATTTGAGTGACATCTTCCCATGTCACTTGCTTGTGTGGCCCCTTGGCCACCCTTATATGCTTCTTGCTTTGTATGTTTGTTGTTTGATTACTTCTTGATTATTGTAATTCCATGATCCATATCATGCATTTTCATATTCTCTTGGATGCCATGATAGACATCATGATCCATCCCTCCATGCTTATTAATAAACTAATAATTAATATCTAACATTACCAATCTAGTTTAGTATCATGCAAATCCTCTTACATTGTCATATCTATCTAGAATACCCCTATTGATCTAATAATCTATCAATTCAAATAATTATATATCTTAAAATATCTTGTCAAATATTCAACATTATATCTTGCATCTATATAGCTTAGCACACTTGGAAGACATTTTTATTCTAAGGGAAATCATTTCAGGTTCATCATTCCTACCCTCAAAAGAGGGGGCATCAAATAGGGACTTGTCATGAACATCAATTATCCTAACAATCAAAACAATAGCATTCAGAACACTCAGTATAGAATCTAGAGGTCAAACTGGTCAAACCAAACCAAATAAACAATATAGTTTTAGATCAGCAGTCAGTTTTCACACCAGATAATAGCACCAAAAATGGATAGAAGTGATAAACATAGGGTTGTCCACATTCTAGTGCTCCTGTCTAGGTAGGAAAACACTCAAGGTTTCTAAAAATAGGTAAAAATTTCAATTCAGGGAAAAATTTTACACTTGTAGATCAATCAAATTCAATAGTTTCAGTACATTTTCTCAGATATAGTGGGTCATCATGCACAATATGATGGTTCTCACTTTCAATTTAGATTAGGAAGTTATCATAACTTCTAGATCAGAATCCATGTTCTAGACATTAGTGATTGGGGTAATGTACATGGCACATTGATCTTATTTTCTTTCTAAGTTCAATTTATTCTAGGCATTCTTATTAGTTGCATGCCTTACTCCATCTATAGGTGGTTGGAATCACATTTAAGTTAAACTTTCATACAAGTTTAGATTTTTGAGTACCAAATTCTCGAGTTAACTTTCATATAAGCATTTTGCATCAGTTTTAGAGAGGCTTTCACACAAGCCCAACCTCCATCTTTCAAAATGGCCAAGAGTGGCCTACTTTCCAACACACATTCAGGCTATCCATGCCACATTGTCAGATTTATAGAACATCCATGGGCTCCATGAGACGTCTGATATGACATCTATTCTATATCGATATCACGTCATAGCTTTACTTCATAGGGAAATGATGGAGCCAAAGGTCTAGCTAACCTTTGTATTCTTGAGCCACCTATTTAGAGGGATTAAACACATAGTCTAGACATTGATTATCACATGCATGATTCATTAGCTTCACATAGTTGGTGATGATAGAGCCAAAGGGCCAGCCTTTGCATTCTTGAGCCACATTCTAGAGAACTGATCACTCAGATCTATTCATGACATTACTCTTGATTCAACACATGCTTAGCATCATCCAACACATTCTAGCATCACAACATATTCACACTTCACAGCATGCTCTCTCTATGCACACCCAACATCACATAGATTCATGAGCTTCATCCTTATAGGTAAGTTCAAGTATGCTTTCTATTTTTCCTTTATCCTATCATTTTGATTTGTTGCATCACTAGAATAAGCAGGGGGGAGGAATGTAGTCATTTAAAATGTGAAATTTTAAAACTTTAGTATGGCTAAGATACCTAATCCATAGGTCCTCCTATTGGTTCACACAACCCTTCTAGGCTACTTCTTTCATTGATTCCTAGTCATATGTAGCTTCTCAAACTTAGCTTTTTGAGACCCAGGTAACCCTCTTAGGCCTAGATCCATCCCCCTAGGTCTCATCCCCTTAGTACAATAGTGCCCAAATAGGACAGGAGTGTTGAAATTTAGGGTAACCTATTTTTAGTGCTGTTATCCAAGCTCATCTTTGCCTCAAACAATCAGATTTTCTCGAATCCTTATATTTTTCCCTATCAGCCTCCCATGAATTCATTTAACCCATGACCATTAGTTTCCCTATAAAAGGCATTTTAAATTCCATTTATAAGGGTTGGTACTCATTTTCAAGAGAGACGTAAGAATATAATCAAGTGAACTCGAGCACTCTTCCTCATTATTTGCACACAGCCTTCTAACATTGTTTCAAGCCTACTCAAGTCATTGCACTAGTCCCTAGCCTATTGAAGCACATCCAATTTCACATTCTGGTTGTATTGATCATACACAAATTGCACCAAGCACTTTAATGGGAGAACTACATTATCTTTATCCCTCTTCAGAGTATTGGGATGTAAGCAGCATGCCCACACATGGAGTGTGAAGTGCATCTAGCATATCCTTTACACACTAACCCCTTCTCTCTCTTTCCCAAGTTTTCATTCAAGTTCAAGCACCAATATATCCTAAAGGTTTTAAAGATTAAAATAGGCACATAGTGAGGTTCATGAGGTCCTAGACCCTAAAATTTTAGTGAGAGGGTAACACAGACATTTTGAATAGAACTGAAAAAGATTTCAGCCTCAAGATAACAACGTCAGAATAGGACAATGTCAGACAATAGGGTGTCCTATTTTTAACACTCCTATCCAATCAAGAAATGAAGTATAGAGACCCATTTTTAACTATTTATTAGTCTTGCTCATCCAATATCAAACCTTGTCTCAGTTCAAATCAGTTAGAATAAGCTAAGTTTTAATTTCTCTCACTTCCTACTATATTTAGAAAAGGCAAAAATACACCCTATTTACACAAATTAGTGGGTTAAATCTTGTATATTTATTTACTAATTTACATTGCTTGGCCCCTTTATTATTTAGTAATATAACTCCAATATTTTTGAAAACAATAAAACATATCGTGACAGATTACTAGTATTTTATTAAAAACTTTAGAATATGGTGGTTAGGGGTTCAAGCCCCATCCACTACAAAATGGATTATTTTTTTATGGGGAGGACTTTTAAATGTGGGATGGTGGATTTTAAAATATGGAAAAGGCCTTTATTTACCCATGAGGGGATTCCTTTTAAGTGGAAAATTGTTTTTTAAATGTGGAGAAGGCTTTATACATTTTTTTTCAAAGTGAGAAAACTTTGTTTAAATGGAAGCTTTTTTTTAAAAAAAAAACCTAGTGGGCATTTCTTATTTAGTGGGGTGCTTGTTAAAGTGGAGGGGTATCCTTCTTTTAAGGTGAAGGTTTTTTTACTATTACCTTGGGGAGCAATTATTTGTAAAATTAAATATTAAATTGGTGGTAATTATTTTATTGGAGATTTTTTATTTTTTTTAATAAAAAACAATATTATGTTATAAAGGATATTTTATTGATTACTTGGTTATCGTTTTCCCTCTTGATTGTCAAAGACAGAGGGTGAGGTTCAGTCTGGTAGGAGGTCAGACCCCCTCACAGATAAAACAAACTTGTTCTCACTCTACCTTACCTTCATTTTTTTGGATGTCATTGTTATTACAATTGTGCCCTCTTAGCCCACATCATTGTCATTGCCTTCACACTTTGCACTCATGGATGCATTATTGACAGAGTTTAACATCTTTTTTTTTGAGTGTGTATTATTTTTTGTGCCACTTTTATACTTAGACATATTTTTGGTAGAGCCTGACATCTTACATTCTTGAGTAGGGTTTTATGTCACACACTATTCACTTGTTTTAGGAGTAACTCTCTTGTTCTTGATGGCATCTTCTATAGATTTATAGCATTCTAGGTTTTATGCATCATCTAGTATAATTTTTATTGTATGGCACCTTTATTTATAGTCACATTGAGAGTCATGGAACTTTTTATTTACGTTTATATGCTCTATATTGAGCAAATTACTCTTTAGTTGTTTACTATCCCATCACCAACAAGGCCATCTTCTTAAGAGATAATTATTCTCTATTTTTGGTATTTTTTATAATTGACAGTATCCTTCAGATTTGTTGTGGAGATTGATCTCCTTCTTAAGAGTGGTTATTCTGGTGAATACAATGTCATCATTTCAGTGTTGGAGTAGTGGATTTAGTCTACTCATACAAACCTTTTTTATGTCACTCAACCTAGTCAGCAGTATAGGGGGTATGGTGCAAATCTTGTTTATTCAATTGGTATGTTCTTCACTAACACTTGGTGCACCACATCTTCTGGTAGAAGATCAAATTCATTTGGTGAGCTATTTTGAACTATTGACACCTCTGATAATTGCTTTTTATAAGAGTTATTCTGGTGAATTCTAGCATGAATTATTTTTAATGATTGAGTAGTGACTTCAGACCACTCATGTATATTGGAGTTCTATTGAGTCTTTTGATTCTATCGAGTGCATGCATATTTGATGGCCATCATTCCATCTAGTGAACCTCTTTAACATTATGTTTGAGTATTGAGTAATTTGTTTTCTTAGGACACCTTACAGTATATGTTTTTGCTCTCTCAACTTTAGTTGTTGTTACTGGTTTTTTGGGTACCTTGCAATGATATATTTCATCTTTGGTGACTATTTTTTTCCAATATTTTGACATCAATATTTTTAACAGAGTTATCCTTGTACAGAGTACCAATTCCTATTTGACTTGGTAGTTGCACTGATTCATCATCCATGTAGTCTATTAAGATGGATTGGTTACCATAATAACAATTTATATTTCACTGTGATTTGTACATGGGTACCTAAAAGCCTAGTTGTTGGGACCCATCAATCTCTTTGCTTTCTCTTTCTTCACTCCCTTCTACACTTAAAAGAGGGTGTTGGAGTAAAGCATGTAAGCTTTTTTTGGGAGTCAATTAATTTATTGTTAGAGATACTATTTTATTTTTTGTACATATTTGTTGAGTGCAAAATAGTAATAAATACTCCTATTTTATAGGTTATTCATGCAAAAATATTTTGTTGCATGAAACAACCTATCTTTCCTATTTAATAGGCAATCCCATGTACTTTTGACTCAATCTATTTTGGAGACCCATATGAAGATGTGAATACACTTTCAGACACTTTATTGTGCACATTTGCTCTTTGTGTATAATGTCTACATTATTGGTGTTGTGGTAATGGTGTGCAGGAGTGATCCTAGTGGTTATGAGTTCATTATCAATTTATTCAAATGTTTATCTTTCTAAATGCATATATTGATACAATAAAGTATTAATATGTAATTAAGGGAGAGGATCCAATAGTTAAACGGGGTCCAATAATTGAGAGGGTATTTACGAGTATGGGACTCAACTCTAGAACTAATTTTTTTTAAAGTAGATGTATTTTTTATTAGTTACAAACATATTTATATCCAATACTTAAACATTGGTATTTTGCACAAATTTATAAAAAAATATTTACCGTGTACAAGATATTATACTATTATTAGTACATAATATTTTAATTACAAATTTTTGAATTTAATATTTATATAGATAACTATAAATATTGAGTTCAAAAATATATATTTTATATTATTTATCAAAAATAATATGCTTTTTCACTTATTATCAACAATCAGAATCATATGAAGTTAATACAATATGTGCAAACTTCTAAACCAACTTGTCATTTTTCACAACATTTTATACCCAACTATACATCTATTTATCTTCTATTTGTTTTTCCTTGGACATTCATTACTACTCCAATCGAAGTCACTACATGATTGGATAAAATGGTTAAAGCTCACCAAACTATTAAATTAATATTCAAAACAGTTGAATAATAAATTCTCTTATAAAATTAATTTCTACAATCTTTTATTTTAATTTTGATTCTGCCCTAATTGCAAACATATTTATACCTAGTTTTGTATTATGAAAAATGTGAATATGGCTTCCAATGTTTCTTAAAAAATAAATAATTTCATCGATATGTGAATTCTTAAACTATAGTAAGTACAACTTAATTAGTTTATGGTTCAGGTATAATTATTGAGATTATATGTACCCTTGGAGTGAAAAAAAAATATTTTACATTTATCTCTATTGACTTATGCATAAATGGTGAACTGGGCACATGTCTCAGGCTTGGCAAATGCAAGGATTCCATAGGCCAAATCAAGCAAAGATTTTAGGGGAGCGATCTCAATTTACACTAGTCTTTTTTAAAACAATTAATCCTCAAGTTTTTTTTACCATCATTGTTTATAGATGAGGTTTTTTTATACTTCACTAAGGCTAAGAACCTGTAGTAACTCTAGTTTAATTCAGTGTAGTCAATCTATGAATCGTTCAGAATGAGTAATTCTGGCTTAAAAAAATTACCAACCATTTTAGTTTAACTTGCATAATAGATGGCATGAATAATATTGTAACAACAATCACTTGTATGAGGGTAAGTACACCAACTTGGGGGACAAAAAAAGGCTTACCTAAGGATATGATTTTTTTGAAATTTTAAAAATGTAAAGTTTTTCAAATAATTAGAGATGGCTACACTCAAAATTTGAAGATGGTATAAAAACATGAATTGTAGAATTTTGAGTCTACTTTCCAAAAAACTATTTTTTTTTAAAAAAAGTTAAGTATAAATAGGTCAAACATCTAAAATTTGAAGAGGACCTATTTTTTTAAGAAAATTTGAATTATACCATTCCGTGCAACCTGCCATTTTTTGAGGATCGTTAAATATTGTTAGAAACCCTTTGGTGAATATTTATATTAGATCTTATAATGTGTTAAGAAATTTTTTATTATTTTTTTTATGAATATTTTTTATTAATTTTTTAATTAAGTATATCCTTAAAACTAACAAAAAAATGGATAGTCATCTGTGCGACCCACCCCAACTACCTCAAAAAAAATGAAAATTGATTTTTTTTTAATGTGTGTATAATTAGGCCTAGTTTGTTACCATATAATTTGTTTTGCATTTGGATAAATAAAAAATAAATTAGATAAACATGAATAGGCATGTATGGGTGAGGCATGTAGTGGCCTAAAATAGGTGTTAGAAATAAAAATAGTTTGAACCATTAAAATATCCCAAAAATTATAAAAAACATACATTTAGAAAGAGGATAATGTGTTCATCGTAATAGTAATAATTTTTTAAATTTTGATGTTCAAACATAGTGTATTTGATGATTGAAATTCAAATTTATTGGTTTTTCCTAAAACTCTTGGTCTCGACTGTAGATGCATAGTCCCAAGCCTTTGGCTTAGAAATCCAAGCCATTTTCAACCCTAAAGGCTTGGTTTTATATTCAAATTCAAATAATGTGTATGCAATAAATAACACATACACATTATCTAACACATACATGTTTCTTTGACATAAAATGAAACAAATAAATTTCATGTTTGTTATGGGGTGTTAGAATTAGCTACAGGATCTAATGAATCTAATAGAAAGCATAAATAAGAGATAAATTAGTAATAGTAATAAACAATAACTGTATATCTGAGATAATAACAAAAATGAATAAATAACTCATATATGATGAATTACTCTAATAATTCAATATTAATCTGATATAGAATACATAAATACCATTACTTATATAGAGCAAGGTGTACATGATAAAGATCAGGGAACTCACACAACACGTGTAGTTTAACTAATATCTGTCTACATGAATAGTGGAGTGCAACTCTACACTAACAAGATAGGTGTCCAATTTATGTAAATGATCAACACAATTTGATTATTAGTTAAACAATCTTATCATATTCTACCCTGAATAGTGGAGTGGAACTCCACTATAACAAGATAAGTGTCTAAGTTAACTACTAGCTAAGCAAGCTTACCCTATCTAGTGTAAATTATTAATAAACATAATAAA
Source organism: Torreya grandis (assembly GCA_037957365.1). NCBI lineage: Eukaryota > Viridiplantae > Streptophyta > Pinopsida > Cupressales > Taxaceae > Torreya > Torreya grandis. Next base: position 2,104,622 of record JARHVA010000571.1, on the reverse strand, counting down.
CTAATTAAAACAAGTAATTAGTGCACCAAAATAATAAATATAAGTAAATGTAATAAAGCAAATAAATGCACCAACACCCCCCATAAGTGAAGCTTAGATCGGGCTATGCAGATAAGAGTCTCGATAATATGTAGCCATATTAGGTACTCTGTATGAATAAATGAGAAAAGGAGAAAACCTAAAGGAAAAAACTCTTCAAAATGAAGGTCTAGGAGACCCCCCTAAAGAACTGATGTCCTGCACCCCCAAAAGTGATTGCAAGTGAAGATATGTGCTCTCAATGAAAGGTTTGGTGAAAATATCTACAATCTACTCTTCTGTAAGATAATATTGAAGATCAATGATCTCCACCTAAATCAACTCCTTGATAAAGTGCATATGAATCTCTATATGTTTGGTTCTCTGATGATGAACTAGATTCTTCAAGATTTGGATAGTGCTCTTATTATCGCAGTAGATGACTGATGGCTTCCAAAATGGAACACCAATCTCAATGAGAATATTTTGAAGTCAAATGGCCTCAATAGTGGCATTAATAGTGCCATGATAATCAGCCTATGTAGATGAAAGAGTAATAACATTTTTTTTCTTGCTATACCAATAAATAGGGTCAGATTCAAAGTGAAATTTATAACCAAAAGTGGATTAACGATCATCATAATCACTAGCCCAATTAAAATCTATGTATCCCACCAAGTCTAAACTTGTACTAACTGTATAGCAAATCATGTATCTGATAGTGCCCTGAATGTAGCTCAAAATGTGTTTGGTGGCTCTCCAATGAAGCTCATGTGGTGTCTATATAAAGTGTGAAACCATACTAACTACATATAAAATGTTAGGTTGTGTATGAGTCAAATAGATGACATTGCCTACAAGCTGGCGATACAATGTGGCATCAACCAAGGGAGTGGAACAACAAACCTCAAGTCTAATTCTAGATAAAAAAGGAGTCGATGTAGGCCTACAATCAGTGATGTGAAATCAAGCTAACAAGTCCATGGCATACTTGGGCTGTAAAAGTGTAATCCTAGAAAAAGACTATGCTATCTAAATCTCAAAAAAATAATGCAATAATCTCATGTCTATCATAGAAAATCTGTCATGAAGTACAATCTTAACACTACTAATGATGGATGTTGTGCTCCCTGTAATAATGAAATCATCAACATATAGTACCAAGTATAATAGTGAATCCTCCTATCATAGAATGTAGACATTCAGATCTGAGTGACATCTCAAGAACCCAACAGAGAGAATAAATGTGTCCATATTAGAATACCAAGCCCTAGAGGCTTGTTTTAGATCATAAAGAGACTTCTTCAATTAGCATACTAGTGAAAAATTCTAAATGAACCCTTGTGGCTGCTCCATATAAATCTTGTCATGAAGATCCCTATGAAGAAATGCACTCTTCACATCCATCTAATGTACAACCCGACCATTAGTTGCACCAATAGCTAGTATCAAGTGAATAGAATTCATCTTAGAAACAAGTGCAATGGTTTCTGTATAGTCAATGCCTTCAACTTGAGAAAAATATTTGGCCACTAAGCATGCTTTATATTTTTCAATATTTCCATCCATTACAAGCTTAGTTTATTATATTCACCTACATCATACTAATTTTCTTCCCTTATAAAGAGGAACAAGATCCCAAGTGTTATTCCTAATTAATGAGTCATACTCTTCTTTCATCAATGAATCCCACTCAATTGTCGTTGTGGCTTCTTGAAAACACTATGGATTAGAAGCTATGGTAATGTAGGAATGTGGAAGATCATGATGTGACTATATTCTCCTATCTAATGGATCCCTAACAAGAGGGTCTACATCTACCAAAGTATGTCTAGCCCACAAAGGCATCAATAGGTGAAGATTTGGAGGAAGAGGAGGAACATGACCTGTTAAACCCTATTGGGGAGGTATTATCTCATCATCCCTAAGAGTAGATGAAGCAGGAGTATCATCATCACTGCTATCTAATTCTTCTAATGAAGAAGAATGAAAAATGTTAGAAGACAAGTCTAAAGGATTTTCTTTAAAGTAAACACTTCTCATTATAATAAACTCGTGTGAATCTGGATCAATGAGCTGATATCCCTTAACACCATCAGGATAACCCAGAAATATGCAATGCTCAAATTTGTTGTTCTAAAGCATGATGCTTGTCTAAAGGTATGTGAGCCCATGCTAGACTATTGAAGACTCTAAAATGATGCACGTCTAGCTTCCTATTACACCAAGCTTCAAGAGGTGTTATCCTATTAAAAGCTTTGTGAGGAACTCTATTTTGTATATATGTAGCATAATTAATCACTTCCACCCAGTACTCAGGTACTAATAATTTTACATGAATCATACAACTTGTCATCTCTTGTAAGAATCTATTCTTCCTCCCTACTACACTATTCTACTGAGGTGTGTATGCAACTGAATGTTAAAGATCAGTTCCTTCAAGAGCATAAAACTGTTTAAATTTGTTTTTCACATATTCCCTCCCCTTATCTATGCAAAAAATCTTGACATGCTTCTTAGATTGTTTATCTACTAGAGCTTTAAACTCTAGAAATATATCAAATACTTCACTCTTGAGTTTCAAATAATAAACCCAAGTATATTTGAAATAATCATCAAGAAATGTGAGAACATAGTAGGTTTTACTAAAAGATAAAGTAGGTAATGGAACAACTAAATCATTATGCACAAGTTTGAGAAATTGTGTAGCCCTCTAAGCCTTCCCTTTATCAAACTTATCCTATGGATGTTTTCCTAAGACACAACCATGACATACACCCCTTAAAAACTAAATTTGTGGAAGTCTTATAACTATCTCCTTTTGACTAAGCTATTGTAAATAGTGTTAGTTCAGATGACCAAACTACTCATCCCATAACTTGCTCATTGAATCAGTGTGTGAGAACAAAGTTGTAGAGGAATACTAAGGCACAAAGTGGGAGAATGAATAAAGCCAAGTATTATTGTCAAATTTTCCCACTGCAACTAAGGCATTGTCCACTAATTTTCTGATTGATATAGAATCAGGTGTGAACTCAACTTTCCTACTAGTATCAAAGTGAATGATTTGGTAGACAAAAAGAATGTTATTTGATAACTCTGGTATATAAAGGACATCCTCAAATACACCAATATCAATATCAACTGTACCATTTCTTATAAAATTTACCTTAGAATCATAACCTATGAGAATATGAGGCAAGGAACTTGGTTCTAATCTAGAAAATTGTTCTTGATTAGAACCCATATGGTGTAAAGCACCTAAGTCAATGAAAAATGACTTGGAAGAATTTGCCAATGCAACTAGTGCCGTAGCTTTCCCTTTCCTTGAATTTGAAAGAGTGGAAGAATCCTTTGAAGAGGATTGATTGATGTTATTCTTTTTGAGAAGACCCTTAAGTTGATCAATCTCTTTCTTCCAATAATCTTGTTCATTATGAAACTCATTTTTGCAATAAGGGCAAGGAGTGCCAGTCCTTTTTTGTGAATCCCCTTTATTATTAGTGGATTTATAATCTCCTTGTGAGGAAGATTGTTGCCCTTTATTATTATCTTTATGTGACTTATTTTGATTATTCTGCTTCTTTTTACTTGAACTTGTGTTTGATGTTGATGTTGAAACTTGATTATGTTGAGGTTGACTTGAAACTAAATCTTGAGATTTGAATGACTTGATTAGACCTATAGCTATTAACTTTTCTTTTTCAGCCATTAGAATTTCAGAGAATACCTGAAAGGTGGGCATTTGATAAGATGTGCTCAATGTGAGCAGATGATTCTGAAAGATAGAGACAAAGGATGAATATTCAAGACCTAATTTATGTAAGGCACTGAAAATCAATTGAATATCCTTCTTATCAATTTTACATTCAAAAATTTGTGCTCTACGATCTATGACTTTAGTGATGTAGTCTTGTATTGTAGCATAATTTTTAGGATCCAAACTAATGAGTTCGTTGTCAATTTGGTAACCACAAACCTCATCTATTTTTTGAAACAATTATGTTAATTTATCCCAAGCCTCTTTTGGAGTTATACATTTGTCAAGATGGAAATTCAAATCTAAAGACATGTAAGACCGAATGCATCCGATTACTTTATTAGTTTCAAAGAGAAAGTGTTGTAACTCTTTTGCATTAGTAGGTGGAGTAAGAAGAGTTATTATGTAAGGCATATATCTTAGTATCATTAATGAATTATAATCATTATGTTTCCATGTATTATAGTTGTATGTTGTTAATAGTGGAAACCTAAGATTCCCTATGATGCAATCAAAAATAAACTATCACAAAGCAGAAATTAAAGTATAAAACACACCATAAAACCCTATAAATTACTTAGTTTTGTCCCACTTAGCAATTATTTTTGGCACTTTATAATTGAGTGCAATTACAAGGTTGGATTATAATTTTTCTAGTTTACAAAAAGCTCCTTTAGGCCCTCTAATTTAAAAGTACAAAAAATATGCACTTTATTACAAAAATTTATACGCCAATGTGTTGTTCTCAAAAAAATATTAATTTTTAAAAAAGATGGGACCTCAATTAGAGGTTGTATGTGAAAGTTACGAGCCTCTGAAGTCACAAAAATGAGGATGGATAAGAGCTATTGTATAAAAATCTAAATTCTAGAAAAATCTAAAAAAAATTGGAAAAACTTAAAAGTACAACAGTGAAGAGCATATAATTTTTAGCTATTTTTAAAAAATCGCTCAAAAATACCTCTCAGTGTTCAAATGGTGGGCTCCCAAAGTTGCCCTTTCAAATCTACCTAGTGATCCATGAGGCCTGCAAAAAAAAAAATTTGTCTCTTGGGGTGACTATGTCCAAATTAGATGAATTTTATATGGATTTATAGGTTTTGACATCTTATAAACGCAATCGTGAGGTCCATTTTGCTTAGAAATGCTTCAATTTTTAGGTACCCACCAGATTTGGTGTGGTGCCTTTGGATCAAACCCTTGCCAATTTTGCCTTTTGTGCCCAATTTGGATAAAATTGTAGATGATTTTGACTATCTCGGGTACTCTAAACTCAATGGCGAGCTCAAAAATTCTTTATAAATCTCCAATTTTTGCCTATATGCAAAATTAAAAAATTGATCCTATATCTAGATATTTTTTTATTGAATATTTATCAATCTATAGATTTAAGATAGCTTTGATACCATGTTATAATTAGCTACAAGATCTAATGAATCTAATAGAAAGCATAAATAAGAGATAAAACAGTAATAGTAATAAACAATAACTGTATGTCTGAGATAATAATAGAAATGAATAAATAACTCAAATATGATGAATCACTCTGATAATTTAATATTAATCTGATATGGAATACATAAATAGCCATTACTTAAATAGAGCAAGGCATGCATGATAAAGATTAGAGAACTCACACAACACGTTTAGTTCAACTGATATATGTCTATATGAATAGTGGAGTGCAACTCCACACTAACTAGATAGGTGTCCAACTTGTATAAATGATCAACATAATTTTACTATTAGTTAAACAATCTTATCTTATCTTACCCTGAATAGTGGATTGGAACTCCACTTTAACAAAATAAGTGTCTAAGTTAACTACTAGCTAAGTAAGCTTACCCTATCTGGTACAAATTATTAATAAACATAATAAACTAATTAAAATAAGTAATTAGTGCACCTAAATAATAAATACAAATAAATGCAACAAATCAAATAAATGCACTAATTGCTTTATTGCATTTACTTATATTTATTATTTGTCGGTGCATTTATTTGCTTTATTATATTAACTTGTATTTATTATTTATTATTTATTATTTATTATTTTGGTGCACTAATTATTTATTATAATTATTTTAATATGTTTATTAATAATTTGCACCAGATAAGGTAAGTTTGCTTAGCTAGTAGTTAACTTAGACACTTATCTTTTTACAGTAGATTTCAACTTCACTATTCAGAGTAAGATAGGATAAGATCATTTAACTAATAGTCAACTTATATTGATCATTTACAAAAGTTAGACACCTATTTTTTTAGTGTGGAGTTGCACTTCATTATTCATGTAGACATATATCAGTTAAACTACACGTGTTGTGTGAGTTCCCTGATCTTTATCATCCACGCCTTGCTTTATATAAGCAATGGCTATTTATGTATTATATATCAGATTAATATTGAATTATCATAGTATTTCATCATATTTGAGTTTTTATTATTATTATTATTATTATTATTATTATCTCAGATATACAATTATTATTATTATTATTATAATTATTATTGTTGTTGTTGTTGTTGTTGTTGTTGTTGTTGTTGTTGTTGTTTTATCTCTTATTTATGCTTTATATTAGATTCATTAGATCATGTAGCTAATTTTAATATGGTATCAGAGCATCCTTATATGGGAAAGGTCCCATTAGCTTTGGATAGTGAATTAAGGTGCCATAACATTGGATTGGACTTTTAAATTTTTACCCATTTCAATATGTCATCTTAACTACTTATATTTAAGGTTTCAAGGTATAACACATTATACATTTAACAATATAACTAATTTTATCATGAGAGGTCATAAAATACATTTTTTAAACCTATGATGAAAACTTAACCTTTAGTGTGCCAATTGTTGTGAATTAGAGTATCAATACTTGACTCTTACTTGCCAAGATGTGATTGGTTACTTTTAATTTTATATAATAAATGTTGAAAAAGTATTAGATATTACATGTTCAGCTTCTGGTGCACTTTAATATTTATATACACCAATATGTTTCATCAATAGAACACATGTTAACAAAAGCCTTGTTTGACAATTGAAACATGCACATCTATTGGGATCTTTCCCCTAGCAGGGTAGGGATATACCTTACCACCTTACTTGCCTAAAATCCTACTTGCCCTTAAATTTTTTGCTTTTTATTGATATTATCCTACTTGCCTAAAATCCTATCTTACCCTTTTGTTGTTTTTTTGATATCTTTGACTAAACCCCTTTATTTATAAATTTTGAACTAATTTGTTTAAGTGGCAAACCCATTGAATTGGACTATGTAGTATAGATAATCTTATGTAATTAGAAATAAAAAATGATCCCTTGGTGTAACATTACATCTCCTGGATATCTATTTCAATAATGTTATCTAATGGAGCCCAATACCTGTGAATCATGCCTTGGATTATCCCAAAAACATTCCTAAAATGTGTTGAATAAAATCCCTTAAGTTTCCTCCAAGGTCACTTAGTGCATCTAATTCAATAGGTGCATTTTGAGGTCCCAAATGAAATTCTAACAAGAGTCTTCTATTGTTACAATTATTCAAGTTTGATTTCCCTAATGTATTCAAATTTTATCTAAAATTAAGATCTCTTGTGAAAATATGGTTAATCCTCCTTTCCGTACACCTCCTTCATCTACCCCTCCATCACACATGGGAAAACCATCAACCACTCCATCCATTCCCACATCATCTAAAGAGTGTGTCTTTGACACGGGACTAGTCATATCCACACCATGGATGCAATAATTGCAAGCTCAAAAACAAGCTAGACAACACTTGGTGCTTATTAATATTGTAGAGTTTTATACCTTCTATGTAATTGGGATGGTAAGATACAAAAATAAGATGATGGACCTACAATGTATGTACATGTTAAATTCTTAAATATTTTGGTCAAGTTGGGTATGCATTTTATTTTTTATAAGATGTGGTTTTGAGCTCAATAAACTTAAAATGGTCGCATGTATGCATTAGTGATGATGTGGTTTTAAGATGTCGTGCATGTAGTGATGAATGTATAGCTTAGAATATATCTAAATGAACTAGGGACTTTGTTTGAAACCATTAAGGGATGGCAAAGACCAGGAATTGGCCAAGTATGACATATGTGTAAGTTACCCTAGCTCAAACTCTATTGAACTTACTCAAGATACATTAAACCTATGACAATGTCTCCAAAATCTAGGACCTGCTTCCCCTCAAGGATGATGTTGAGCAGAGAGACCCAATAATTATTCATGTGGATGATGAACTACTCACCTCATATAGTTAGCTGATTAGAATTGAATACTAGTGTGCACCCCCTCACTGAAGGTTTCAAGATTATATATGTTTTGTACATATATCTTCCATCATCTTGTTCATATTTCATTGTAATGAGCTTAAACCTTATGATGTGGATTGCAAGAAAGTAGTACATGTCTTAGAATTCTTGCTTCAGCTTGGGATTTGAGGTTGAGGCTCATCCATTGTTGAATTGTGTTCTCTCATGCATGTAGGAATTAATATGAATGTTATTTTTGGGATCTATAAGTAATTCAAGGTATAGGTATATAAATAATTTGAATACATACATGTATAAAATTGATAACGTTCAGTGCTTGCTCAACTTGGATGGGACCTTAAAGGGCTCTACATGATAATTTTTGTATAGTAATGGTAAGTTCGAGGGTCGCATCATGTGAATTATTTACTCATCATGATTTGATTGGATCAATGTAATCTTTAAACATTATTAGCTTATATGTATGTGTAGATATCCAATTCATCACACCATTTGTGTTGAAATTGTCAATCTTACTCGAATTGCACTAAAATGCACATTTTAGGTCAAAATCCATAAAATGCCTTAAATGGTTCAAACTTGTCACTTACAAGTGCCAGTTTAGGTCAAAGTATACATAAATAGAGAAATACATTTTATGAGCCAGCTAACTTTGATCAGATCATTTTGAGTCAAAATGATGATTTTAACATTTAGTGCTCTAGATCACTCTTTTCTTCTAATTCATTGGTACACATCACGTACCTTTGTTATTTGGTGTTGGAAACATCTTAAATGGGAATACAGATCCAACGCATCTAACATCACCTTCCAATTCCTCTCCAGTCAAATTATGACCTAAGAATATGACTTCTGACCATTTTGATTAATTGAGGGCCGATTTTCAAATAATTGCACAAATATTGATTAACCTTGTTTAAGGCTAATTAATATAAATCAAGAGCTTAAGTGGATTTTCCATGAGAGTTGTTGAATATTTATTTTTGAAAATTGATTCCTATTAACTACATCATCAGGGGACATCATTTCTTGGGAAGACATCCTTAGGCCATAAATGCCACAAATATCAAGATTATGGGTCACCCATTCCTAGTTAATACATCCCATGCCTCTTCAATGCCCCTTCTTCTAAGGTCATGATGAAAGTAATTATGGAGTTAATTCCAAATATTATGATTATCCATGGCCACACTTCTAAATCTTGAGATGGATGGTCATGGTTGATCCTAACCAATCTCAAAAATCTATAAATAGAGAGGCCATGGATATGAATTTTAAGCTTGAATATTACAAAGTTATAATGTTAAATTGTTTCCAAAATCCTTTGCATTTGATCATTGATTTTGTTTGCAAGCTTCGTTGATATGCTAGTTCAATGACTTGGAATCATGAGCCTCAATGTTATGGAGTGTTCTTGAGACATTGGTCGAGTTTGCCACCTTTGTTGACAAAGACAAGGATGTTTGATCAAGGAAGAACATGCTTTTGAGCCACACGGGTATGGTGAATCCATTTGGAAAAGTAATATGATGTTTATTTCTTTAATTTTTTTCTTTTTATCCTTTTTAATTTCTATAGGAATAGATAGGCTTAGTTAGTTAGTTCTTTATGCATTTTTCATTATTTATGGACTAGTGTTTGACTAACTTGCTTTGTAATCCTCTCTACATCTTGGCATGCCCAGTGGGACAAGACGCATCCCACACCTGAAGAAAATCATTTTTTAAATTTAAAATCTTCATTTGGATCATTAAAACTCTTGAAAATTGATTTTCTAACTTTATTTTGCCATTTTTGTTTACCACATGTTTACACAATAACTGACGTCAACTAGTTAAACCGATATCAGCTGCATAACTTAAACAACATCGATTAGTAAAACCAACATCAATTGGATACCTGTCATCAATTACATTAATATAATTGATGTCAGTTAGATAACCTTCACCAGTTATAAAATGTAACTATTGTCGGTTATATAACCGACATCGATCACTATTTCTTTCTTAAAAAATAGACTCGAGAGCTCTTTTTTTAAAAGTTCATTGTTTCAAACCAAAAAAATTTGAAAAGATAAAGGACATGCTAACATTTTTTTTGTAGGACCAAGTTTGACATTTTCTAAAAACATGTTTAGATCACCTTTTGCATGCTTAAAAATCAATTAGGAAGCTTATTTTGGTGTTTAACCAAAAAAAATAGATGTTTATGGTGAATGTTTTCAAAGTTTGAAACTAAGACCAAGGGGTTAAATGAACACCACCTCATTTTCATTTGGGCTTTAAAATGAACTCATATTTCCAAGCTTTTTGTCTTTAATAGTTGCTTGATCTATTTTTTGTTTGGTAAAAAAAGGGATGTTGCATGTATGCTCTTCCATTTGTCCCCTTTAGGGAACCCTTGGAATCAAAAGCACCATTCCTATTGTAAGTATCCTAGTCCAAGGCTTAGAAAGAAAGTCATCTAAAGCACTCCCCAAAAACTTGTCAAAGTTTGGGTGACCTTGAAAATGACCCTAAGTCCTTCTAATTTTATGTTTTCTTTATTTTTATGCAAACTTAGCTTGTGAGGGGGATGTCGTTACCTCTCGTGAGTTTTTTAGAGAATCTTTGATACAAGGTTTTATCTCTTGGTATTGACATCATTTGGCTCTTCATTGGATTTGCATATGGGACATATTTGCATTTGGACATCACACTACACTAAGCAAACAATAAGATGTAGAGGTTGTAAAAAGAACTAGACCTTTTTACAACTAGTCAATGCCACGGTCACCCAATTTATATGCTTGTCTTTTGCATCATTTGACATGAAAGTCATTGTGAAATTGATTCCCCTAGAACAATCAAAATTGTGCTAGTTTAGTAGACCCCACTTTGCCAGACCTTGTCAGTTTAGACTTAAGACATTTTTTTTGTCATTATCTTATTTGGTCTTGATTTGTGTCTAAAACTACTTTTTAACTCAATGAAATTAACCAAAACACATTGTCCTTAATTTTCTTGAGCAAGGGAGGAATTACACTGTCTAAATCAAAAATTCATCTTTTCCTTGTTCAAATTGTTATCAAAAACTTTGTGTCATGTCATCCACTTTGGCGCAGTCATGTTGCCCAATTGAGTGTAGATCTTTCACCTAAATTGTTTAAATCCTTCATTTATAATCCACATTCAAAATTAAACCTTTTTAAGTTCTAAGGGTTGGTGTGTCAAATTGGGTTCACTATTTGTGCACTAAACTTGTTCTAACTTGGGTTTAATTTTCCATTTGGATTGAAGGTCATTTATTAAGACTCAAAATCACATTATCATCTTGGTGGACTCAAGTCATCTTGTGTATCATTCACGCTTTGAATCTTAGAACATATTTTATCTTACTGGAATCATGTGGTGATGTTATGCTGCCTATTTGGTCATAGCTTTATACTTATTGATTCACATATGTTTTTACATCTCGAGTTGCTTAGTCTATTTTGTCTTCTTCATAATTTGGAGAGATTTTCTCTAAACTTCTAGGGTAAACTTGTCAAATTTTAAACTAGATTTTATAGTATAGGCGTATTACAAAGATCTAGGATTTGGTGTACTAGTTTTCACCTTGGGTCTTTGAGTTACCTTACCCTCTTCCAATCTATACAATTTCAACCTTACCAAAGGTTGAGTAAACTCATGAACCAAATCTTCTAAATTGTGTATGGTTTCAAACTAACCTCCCTTATAGTCTCATTGGTACCTTGGTTATTTTTTCAAAAGAGAGCCAAAGCATACTTTGTTTGGTTGCCAAGCATTGGTCCAAAGTTAGTCACCACATAGAACAACCCTTTTAGACATGACTCAAAGGTTCACTCGTAGTGGGGCCTCTTATGGCCTTAGTTATGAAGATGAGAAATTTTATGAGGGTCAAGATAACCCCATTGTTTTTGATGATATCCCCACAATAGTAGGATTCGAAGATGATTACAATAAATATCAATCCCAAGAAGATCAAGATCAAGCCCTTCTTAGATTGATAGAATCAGGTGCTAGACTACCTTTTGACTTTCCTATAGAACAATTGCATACCTTAGTTAGAGAAGGAGAACAATGACAACAAGAGCAAGATTTTGCATGAATAGACATATCTTCTTCCTCTAACAAAGGAAAATAAATACAAATAGAGTCAAAACCCACAAATCCAAATCTTCTAGCTAAGATCAAGATAATAAGTCGACGATATGTAAATCAACTTGTCGTAGAGTTAATTGACTCCCTAGTTGCCACTTCAATTCACATTGATGCTTTGAAATAACAAGGAAATGTGGTTGGAAGTATGCAACAAATATTAGATGAGGACATTACCATAGTGGATCAAGGTAATCTAAATGAACAATTAAAGTCACAAGAAACCTTACAAAGTGTTCTATTTGATCCCAAAACATACATTCTTCAATCATCAAGAACCTCTTATTACTTTACAAACTCAAAAACCCAAACATTCAGTTTGAATTGAAGAAATCCCTCAATATAATTTAGCTAGTTCTTTTCAACCAACCCAAAAATTGGTAAATAAACATAGAAATTTCCAAAATCAATAAAGTATGAAACAACCAAATTCAGAGAATGTTTTAAATCCAAGAATCAACGACCTATATTCTCAACTCAAGGAGCAAATAAAAACCAAGTCATAGATCAAAAGATATACACTCCCTATATACCCACACAAAACCAGGGGTGTATTCCACCTCAACACCAACAAAACCAGGGGCACATTCCACCTCTACAGCAATAAAACTGGGGGCACATTCCACCCCAACAGCAACAAAACTAGGGGCACATCCACCCCAATAGCAACAAAACCAAGGGCACATTCCACCCCAACAACATCTTATTCAATCCACAAATGCACCAAATATGTAAGAATGGAATTCTATGAAGGAAATTGTTCAAAGATTAGAGATGAATAATAGAGTCAAAAAGTACAAATTCGATGAGATATGCCTATATCTATTTGATTTATCTATTCTCCAAAACCCCATTCCACCTCATTTTGAGGCACCAAAATTTGACAAGTACAAAGGAAAAGGAGATCCACACAAACACATACAGGCATTCTTTATCTTATGTTAAGAGGTTGCTTATAGTAGTGAGTACTTACTATGACTATTTCTATAAAGTTTAGCAGGACAAGCTCTTGATTGGCTACTTAAACTACCCAAGGGATCAGTTGTGGATTGGAATGACTTATCAAAAAAATATGTTAACCATTTCTCATATAACATTGAACATGAATTAACCATTGTTGACTTATGCAAATCCAAGCAACATGATGGTGGAAGTTTTACCACATATCTATAAAGGTGGAGAGCATTGGTAGGCCACTTTTAACATAATTTGCCAGATAAACAGTTGGTTGATATCTTTGCATAGAATTTGTATCTTGAAGTTGTGCATAATATATGGTTAGCTTGTGTTAAATCATTTGAAGAAATTATTGACAAAGGAATGCAAATTGGGAAGGCTCTTATTGCTAAGGGACTTGTTAATATTTTTGTGTAAGGTCAAGCATCTAATCATACTAAATCACCAGCTCAAATAGTTATGCAGGATAAACCTAAAGGCTTTAGCAAAAATAAGAACATAGTTGAAAATGGGGTGATTGAAACAAGACATGTACAAATGGTACAGGTTATACTGCCTTCAAATGTACAATTAACTCCCCCAAATCCACTACCTACTTTGCAGAGACAACCTCCACGAAGGATATTTCATAATAATTTTAGAGTCTTTATCAAGTTAAGAGAATCGACTGAAATAGTGTTACAAAAGCTCATTACATCTAATTTAATTGTATGGCTAGTATCAAGGCCATTTCCTCAAGATCAACCAAAACCAAATTGGTACAAAGAGAATGAATGGTGTAACTTTCATTGTGTTGCTATTCATGGTGTATATCATTGCGTTCAATAAGGACATATTATTGAGGATTTTATTGAAATTGGTGAATTAGAAATTAAGTTAGCCCCTAATCAAGACACAAATCAAGATATGGGAATCTACAAAGACCCCTTTCCTTGACATGATCCACCACCACCAAGAAATAATCAAAATGGTCACAATCAAGGATAGTATTATGCAATTTCAGACAAGTGAACAGAAACTTCTTCACAATTCCAGACCATTACTATATTGTTATAGATAGGTGAATGTCGATACTTCTTTTTTACTTTGGGTTGCATATTATTTTATATCATATTTGCTACTCTTTATTATTTTATCAAGATCTTCACTCTGATCGATTTGCAATCATGGGTCATTGCAGCAAGTTTAGCTATATTATTGGAACCTTTACTCTCAAGACATGCATCTCCTCAACTAGATGGTCCCACCTCGTGCATATTTTATCCCAAAAACATTATAAATACTTTGAAAATACCAAAAACATCATAACATGATCCACAAAAGAATAAAAGCATTATCTCACACTTCTATACATTTGTACATTCTCATTCTACCGTGTTATGCTCTTTCTATTTTGCAAGCATAGAAATACCAATTCATTTCATCTTATCCCATGCACTTGCCATTTTACAAGGTCATTATTTCTCATCTCATTAGCTTCTTCTTTTCTAGACAATTCTCATTTTTTTGTCATATCTTCCATTTCTTCTATAACATTGATCATGCTAGTCTGATCATCATTTTTCTTCTATCCCATTTCCTGGGAGAACTACATTTGGCCTGAAGTTCATGTTGAAACATGCATCCACTATGTAGGCAACATCCACTTGTCTTATACATCTGGAGTCAGCTCGGCCAACCCCTTTCTTTTCTTCTCTTCCTCCATTTCTTTTGTCATTTTTCCTCTTTAATTAGAGAATAATTATCGTGTCATTATTCTTTGTTATGATGTGGTGAAAAGTAACACCTCTACCGCACATGCATGAACATTTGTCTTTAAACTACACTAACTTGGCTTTTATTTGTGTGTATTTATTTAAGTTTTCTTAGTGTTTTGTTATATTTTCTTGGTGTTTTATTGTGTTTTCTTGATGTTTTATTGTGCTTTCACACCTCTTCTTTTATTTCTTCTCCTTTTCTATTTTTATTACTTCTTGTCTCATCTTGGTCTTGTGTTTTCTTGATTTTTTTTGCTTATCTCTTTTGTGTTTTAGAACATCTTGATGATTCACATGGATCTTGATTGTTTATATCTTGATCCTATGTTATTAAATTGTTCTTGGACCATTTTTTTTGTTTGATTGTTGTTGGTGTCTTGTTTTTATGTTTGATTTTGCTTCTCTTTTGTATTCAAGAATGTCTTGATGGTCCACATGGATCTTGATTATTCATATCTTGGTCTCATGTCATTAAGACGCTCTTGAATTTTGTTTTTCAACATTTTTTTCCTACTTAAGATCATATCTTGATTTCAAGTTAAGTTCATTTATGTTTATCATTTTCTTTGTTTTTGGTTTTTGGTTTAAATGTAATCGATGTAACTCTACTTTTGGTCATTGTTTTACCATTGTCCTTAGTTATAGATATTCACATTTGAATTGGCTCAATGCAATTGGAGTCTTATGTCATTCTAAGTTATTCATACTTATGATACCTAATTTATTTTTCTATAGCAAGCACTTTGTGCTCAAGTCTCAAAGTCTTAATGTTAACATCAGCTCTGATGAATGATTCTCAAGAACACTTTGCAAAACCTAGGCTCATGATATAGAATTAGGCTTCTAGGTAATATGTATTTTAGTACTCAAGTTTATTCTTAGATGTGCATCTCTTTACATACATTTTGAGTCTAATCAATTCTTGGTCATTTTTTATCATTCCTCATTCCATTCTCTCCCAAACTTGGGTGAACTACATTGGCCTTAAGTCCATGTCAGAACATGAGTCCATGGAACTATGTAGGTAGTGTTCAATTTATATTAAGGTCAGCTCAGCTATCTTCATTCTTCTTTTCATCTCTCTCATCACTTTATGCAATCTCATATGCTTGGTTTTATATGGCTTTCTAATCCATTACACCATCGCATGTACATTTGTGCCTGCTCACTTTAACCTCTCTTTCGTTATTTTACTTGCCAATTATCCATGCTATGGCACAATATTTGAACCATGTCTGAATCAAATCAGCTCTATAGGGTCAAAATCATTCTTTATTCTTTATCAATGATCAAAATTTTCTCTACTAGGGTAAAAATATTTTATCATGATCAAATCTACTCTACTGGAGTACTTCTTATTATATTCTCTCTAGAGACTGCATTTTAGTGGTGCTTCTCTTCCTAAAGTAGAATGCTCTCTCTTTTTCTCTAATTCCAAGTTATTCACACTAATTCCCTTGATGGAAATATTTTAGTGCGTAATTTGTCTCAGGATTGATCAATGTCATAAGTGTGTAGCTTGTACTCTTAAATTGGGTACATTTACAGTGTGTCCCTTACATTTATGGATTGTATTTTTCCCATTCCCCTCATCTCTGGGGCCTATTATACCTCTCATTATATTTTGATCATTGATGGTAATCACGTGTGCAAGCATTAGCTCATCTAGATGTGATCTATTCCATGGGTTAATCTCTCACTTTCTCTCTCTTTTTAAGAGTCCATCTTTTTCTTACATCCTAGTATGTCCTATTGATGGGGCATCATGGGTTTGTTCTAATTTCTTCTTGACAACTCTTTTATTTGAAAATACATTGCTTCACCTAAATGTCTCACTATGCCTTTTCAAACAGGGACAAAATGTAGACATCCAATTCCTAACACCATTTGTGTTGAAATTGTCAATCTTACTCAAATTGCACTCAAATGCACATTTTAGGTCAAAATCCATTAATACTTTAAATAGTTAAAACTTTTCACTTACAAGTGCCAGTCTAGGTCAAAGTATCTATAATTAGGGCAATGCATTTTATGAGCCAGCTAACTTTGATCAGATCATTTTGAGTCAAAATGACAATTTTGTCATTTAGTGCTTTGGATCACTCTTTTTTTTTTAATTCATTGGTACACATCATGTACCTTTGTTATTTGGTGTTAGAAACATCCTAAATGAAAATATAGCCCCAACGCATCTAACATCACCTTTCAGTTCCTCTCTAATCAAATTACAACCTAGTAATATGACTTTTTGACTATTTTGATTAATTGAGGGCCAATTTTCAAATAATTGCACAAAATGTTGATTAACCTTATTTAAGGATAATTAATCCAAATCAAGAGATTAAGTGGATTTTCTATGATATTTGTTGAATATTTATTTTTAAAAATTGATTCCTATTAACAACATCATCAGGAGACATCATTTTTTGGGAAGATATCCCTAGGCCAAAAATGCCACAAATATCAGGATTATGGGTCGCCCATGCCTAGTTAATACCTCTTCAATGCCCCTTCTTCCAAGGTCATGATGAATATAATTATGGATTTAATTCTAAATATTAGGATTATCCATGGCCACACATCTCAATCTTGAGATGGACGGTCATGGTTGATCCTAATCAATCTCAAAAATCTATAAATAGAGAGGCCATGGACATGAATTTTAAGATTTAATATTGAAAATTTATAATGTTAAATTATTTCCAAAATCCTTTCCATTTGATCATTGATTTTGCTTGCAAGCTTCATTGATAGGCTAGTTTAGTGATTTGGAATCATGAGCCTAGGTTTTATGGAGTGTTCTTGAGACATTAGAGGAGTTTTCCACCTTTGTTGACAAAGACAAAGATACTTGATCAAGGGAGAACATGCTTTTGAGCCACACGAGTATGGTGAATCCATTTGGTAAGGTAATATGATGTTGTTTTCTTTCATTTTTTTCTTTTTATCCTTTGTAATTCCCATAGGAATAGATAAGCTTAGTTAGTTAGTTCTATATGCATTTGTCATTATTTATGGACTAATGTTTGACTAACTTGCTTTATAATCCTCTATACAATATGTATGATAAATTTGTCAATAGGCCTTAGTTGGATTGGTTGGCTCGATGATAGAACATGTCTAAGTATCAAAGATGTGCATATCTGACAACTCTAACACTTCTCCAAGTGCACTATACCTACACATGTGGAAATCTTTGATTGGATTAGGTGTCCTGAGGCTCTAACAAATCTTATACATCTAAGACAAATGACAGTTAGATATCTAACATAAATATGTGTGTACAAGATGCACATGTGCATGTATTTAATTGGATCAGGCCTCACACGGATCTGATAGAGATTTTTAATGCTTTGAGGACCTAACACCTCTAATGGTGTTGTTGGTTATGAGCACGTACGAGGTACATATGGTGATAGGTAATTGGATTTGGATTCCCAAGGCATTATCAACTCTGAAACTTCCAGGACTTGATGCATCTTTGATATCTTTAACACTTTTAGGTGTACGAGGTACACACATGGCACAATAAGGTTCAATTATAGCGGAAATTTAATCAAGGAGGCATGGGAGGCCAATTTGAACCCCTTTTTGACATAACTATAAGATCATGATATATGATTTAGGACAAAATTAATTATGATTCTATCTATCATGAATTGAACCAATTAATAAATTAGTTCAATTAGGGATGTGATTGGGGGAAAATTGAGCCCCTAAACTAAATTTATGGCCCAATCAATTGTATAATCTAGATGTAATATGTATGACTCAACTGACCCTAATTTAATCAAAAATGCAAATACAAACGTAAATATGGCCAATTTCAACCCATTAGACCTAAATTAGAGTCTACAATGTGATTGAAAGGGCTAAATTAGGTCACGTTTCATGACATGTTTGATCATAAACCCTAATTTTATCACTTGAACATGTACAATTCCCTTAAACCCTAATTTCATGACATATACACATGTAAAAATTCTTTAGACTAAACCCCTAAGCCTAAATCCTAATTTTATAAAAAACACAACCCCTAAGTTCCTTGATTTCAATCACAAATGCTTAAATTCAACCCTAATTTTATCACTTGAACATGTACAGTTCCCCTAAACCCTAATTTCATGACATATACACATGTAAAAAAAATTTAGACTAAACCCCTAACCCTAAATCCTAATTTTATAAAAAACACAACCCCTAAGTTCCTTGATTTCAATCACAAATGCTTAAATTCATGAATGTTAATTAGTGCCAATTTGTGAACCTATTATTCACCTAGTTTTTTAAGGATTTATGATGGGATTTTGGGCAAAATTAGCTCATTTCATCTTACATATTGAGTCTTATTACATCATTCATTAGTCTTATTGCTTCATAGTCTTATCAAGAGTCTTATTGCATCATGTATTAGAGATTTATACATCATATTGAGGATTTATGTATCATATTGAGCCTTATTGTATCATATGATAGCCTAATTACATCATATTAAGCCTTATTACATCATATGATAGCCTAATTACATCATATTGGAGATTTATTCCATCGTATGATAGTCTTATTGCATTGCATGATAGTTTTATTACATTGTATGATAGTCTTATTGCATCGTATGATGGTCTTATTGCATCATATTGAGCCTTATTGCATGATATGATAGCATTATTGTAACATCTAATAGTCTTATTACATCATATTAGGGATTTATGCATCATAGTATAGTATTATTGAGTGTTATTGCATTATATTCTAGTATTATAGTGGAAAATATGCTTGAATATGAGCCTTGTTGCTTGTTTTTATAGTATATGCCTATACTTCAATAAATATGTTGATGTTATAGGAATGCATATGTGTTCTTATAACACGTACGTGTTCTTATAATGCATACACATTCCTATAACATGTGTGCATTATTATAACATGTAAGTATTCCTATAATGCATACACATTCCTTAAATTAAAAATAAAAACTCACTTTTCAACATCTATTTTTATCCCTAATCGAGATTGTTGTCCCCACAGACATTCCTTGCGTACTCTACATACTTTCTTGTTTGCAATTTTTTTTGGACCCCATATTTGAAGTACTTTCTTGGTTGATTTTTTTAAAATGGGCTCCAGTTCATGTTCAGGTAGGAGGAATAATTTGAAGAACAAAACATCAAAACAATTAGAAGAGTTGAAAGAAAAAAATAAGGTACAAATGCAAGCAATTCATTCCAAACAAGGTACAAACACTAACCTTGATGAAGCAAATGCCTTAGATAATGAGTCAATTGACAATAATCACTTGAATAATGATGAATTTTATAATAATGAATTGAATTATGATGAAATTTACAATAATTAATTGAATTATGATGAAATTGATAATAGAAAATTAGATAATGTTGGAAATTCACATTCAAAGTTTAAATTTTTTGATTATGTTAATGAAGAGCCTATGCATGATACTTTACCCAAAAATAATGAATAAATTTTAATGGACTCAAATAATGATGAAATTAACAATGAATAAAATTTCATGGAAACATATAATGAAGAAACAAATAATGAATAAAATTTCATGAAAACATATAATGATTTCAAAACACATTTTGAACGGATTCCACCAATGATAACAACTCCAAGAATTGTGTGTAGAAAAGATAAGTACTTAATTTAAGTTGATGAAAATATTTTGAAACCAATGCATAAAAAAATGTCTGACTATCATTCAAGAAAATTGGCTCAAAAAATTTGGGATAGTTTCTTTCATATATTGGAGTATGATAGCCAAAGATGTTAATTATTTGTTTTGTTGATGAAATTGCTTAAAATGAGACCTATAATATACACATTAGGACTAAGAACATCTAACATGGATAATGAAAATGATGAAAATATTAAAAATATAGATGGTGCATATCATATTTTAGGCCTGAAATCACACAATAAAGATTGTAATGTTGTCCGACGTATAATGACAACTTGTGCAGTAAATGCTAAAATAAGGAAAAAATAATTTATTTCAAAAACAAGTCAAACACTTGATATAAATAGAAAATATTAATGAAATAAATTTCAAGATGTGAAAGACTTAATGAACCCAATACGAAATATCTCTGGGCATTCTCTAGTAGACTTCCACGAAAGGACAAGGCTATATTTGATGCTTTGAAAGACTTACTTGCACAATTTTAGAAAGATAATACAAGAGTTTCGCCCGATACACGAGATGTAGTGACAAGAAGAGTTGGCTCTTATAATCATGAACCGCATCCAAAACATTTATTGGATATAACTCAAACACAATTGTACTCTAAATTTTTGTAAAAACATCCACAAATTGTTATTAGTCAAAGACTTTTAGAGATGGCCAAACTTTTTTATGTAAAAATAAATCATACACACACCACTTGTAGGCAATATATTGAATTTTCAATGCACTATGATATTTTTTGCCATATTCATTGTATTTTGCATACTACTAACATTTTGCATGAGTGTGGCATAGAAGTTATACCAAAATCGACCAAGGAATTTATTTCAAATATTTTTTTTGAAAGACCAGATGGACAGTTCTTTTATAAGAAAGCATGTTTGGATGGAAATTGTCACATTTGTAGTGGATTGCTAAAATTGAAAAAATGTATCCATGAGGAGTGTAGAAGTGAAATTAGATAGGAATTAGTTGGTTTGATCAAATAAAAATATGTGACTTATCAAGTAAAATATGGCAAAGAATTTAATAGGTGTGAGCTTGTTATGAAAGAGATACCTATTTCAGAATTTATGATTGAATTCATGGAGAAAATTATTTAAGAGTATGCAAAACACACACATAGGGCTAAATGGTTAAATGAAATTTTAAAGCTAAGCAAGGACACATTTCCACTTGATTATATTATTTCAGTAGTTGACTTTTCTAAAAATTACACATTCAAACCATAAATGAAAGTTCAATCGTAGTATTACAACTCAACATAAATTATCATATTCATGTATATAACATTCATGCATGTCCCTGATAGTACAGAGGAAGATCAAAAAATATTAAGGGAGTATCATTTCTATATCAGTGATGATTGATCACATTGTAAAAAGTATGTGTAAGGTTATTTTGATAAGTTCTATGGATAGTTGACTCAAAGGAACATTATTTTCAAATGACATTACATTTGATCAGATAATTGCACATCGTAATTCAAGAATACATGGATGTTTTATTGGTTGAGAAATATGCACATTACCACTAATGTAGAACATATTTGGAGTTTCACTGAGGTTGGCCATGGAAAATGAGAGAATGATGGTGCTGGAGCATGTGTAAAAAGAGCCATTTCAAATGAGGAGTTGAAATATGACAATGTTACTAATTTGATGGATGCAAAAACTATAGTTGACTAGTATAATGAGAACATATGTCATGGTGCTCAAGCAAATTCTACTGTTCATAGACATTTTTGGTTAATAGAGGAAAAAGACTTGGTAAACTATGGCGATTGTATGACTCTAATAGGTTCAAGTGAGCTCCACTCATTTTGTAGCTCAAATGCAAGTTCTTCGACTATTCATACACAACACTTGGTATGATTTTATTTTACATGCATGGATTTTATTTCGAATGAGTGTGAGTCATAAGAGTAGGTGGATGAGTGGAATTCCAAACCTCTAATTCCAATCAACACATATCAGGTTCCACCAGCATTACAATTTACTGACATGACATCCTCACATGACTTTGACCATATATCTGATCTAGTACAGCTAGGTAGAAGATTAATCTTTATGTTCTATTTATTCTCATAATATATCTTCATAATGTCATTATAGATTATTTTTATGATTCAAGCCATGTTTTTGTAGTTATTGTAGATGAGGACAATGAAGAAGGAATAGATTACTACTTATGCTAGTATGTAAATAGAAAGAAAAAATTGACTTCCCTGATCGTAGATGGAGAAAACATTGATTATCCCACTGGGTTTGTGGTAGTCACTAGAATTTGGCTTCAATGATATCCTATAAAAAATTCAAATGTATGATTGTTTGAAGACTTTGAAACTCACAAAAAGATTCTACAGTATTCAAATTTGGTTCTTACAATGAATATTCAATTGCAAAAATATTATGGGAGGCCAAGAAACAAGAATCTATAGAAAGTTCGTGAGTCAGACAATGAAGCTATTCTTGATATAATCAAGATTAGAGAAGATCCAAGTGGTTCATTAGATTAAAATGCATAGGTATGTTGACCTATAAAATGCAGATGTAATCAATTTTACCAAATATTTTTGATTTTGTAAGTAGTACGTGCATAAATTTTATCTTTAATTACTTACTAACATTTTTTATAGGTTAGTGGTACCAAATTAGCTTCCACCTTAACGTGGTTGGCACCGTTAGTAAATAATTTCATATTCTTGAATCTAAGAGAAGCTTAATAAAATTACTTAGCATTTTTGCACTCTTGAACAATTACTCATGACAAGTTTATATCTCCTTGTAGCCTTCCAAACACATTTGTGATCAGTGTTTTCATGTTCTGAAACAGTAGTGAAAATGCACTTATGGGTGGAAGTGGGTGTCACGATTGTTGGAATATGTGTAATTTTTTTATATAGATGTGCTCTAAGTGGTGGATTTTCACTTGCCCATCTCAGAGGCAAAGTTGCAAGTTAGAGGTCAAGAAGTTATCTCTTCACTGCCAAAAAGTTGCATTTTAAGACCCTTTACTACAAATTCTTCCATAGATTATTATTAGAGTGATTCAAACTAGATTTATAATAAAATTAGATAAATTTTCCATGCACATGAGGGATATTACGGTTCTTTCATATGACTTATAGTTTTGGTTTTATGCATGCTTGAAGTTAGGCTAAAAATCAACATCTTTCTTATATTAGGAAGGGCATTCTTGAGCCCAGAATGAGTGGTGGGTTTGTCATTCGAGACAGATTATAAGCTAAGAACCTAGTCCTATATGTTATTCACCCTTCTAGATGTGTTGATAGTTCCAATTTTCAGCCAACAAGCACTAAAAATCAAGTTATCAAATCGTAGCTTCAACTTTGACAACATTTGGTGTCAATGTTTTCATGCTCCAAAATAATAGTGAAAATGCACTTGCGGGTGTAAATGGGTGTCAAGGTTTTTGGAACACATGTAATTTTCCTATATAGACATGTTCAAAGTATTGGATTTTGACTCGCCTATCTTGAAAGCAAAATTGCTAGTTGGAAGTCAAGAAGTTGTCTCTTCACAATCAAAAAGTTGCATTTTAGGACCCTTTACTACAACTTCTACCATGGATTGCTCTTAGATGTGATTTAAAATAAATTTAGAGTGAAATTAGAGTATTTTCCCATGCACATGAAGGATCTTAAATTTACTTCATATGACTTATAGTTTTGATTTTATGCATGTCTGAAGTTAGGCTAAAAATTAACATATTTCTTGTATTGGGAAGGACGTTCTTGAGCCAGAATGGGTGGTGGATTTATCATCTAAGCCAGATGAGAGGCCAATAACTTATCCCTAGATGTTATTCACCCCTCATAATGTGTTTTAAGTGCTAGTTTTCAACCAACAAGCACTGAAAATTGAGTTTTTAGACCGTAGCTTCAACTTTGACAACAGTTGTCAATATTTCCTTGCTCTAAAACAGTAGTGAAAATGTACTTTTAGATGGAAGTGGGTGTCATGGTTGTTGTAACTCATGTAATTTTCCTATATATATTTTCTTAAAGTGGTGGATTTGCACTTGATAGTCTCAAAGGCAAAGTTGCTAATTGGAGATCAAGAAGTTGTCTCTTCACTGCCAAAAAGTTGCATTTTAGGACCCTTTACTGCAACTTCTACCATGGATTGCTCTTAGAGGTGATTCAGACCATAATCAAGATGAAATTAGAGGACTTTTCTACTCAAATGAGGGATCTTATTAATCCTCTATATGACTTACAATTTTGGTTTTGTGTATGCCTAAAGTTAGGGTAAAAATCATCATCTTTCTTGTATTGGGAAGGGCATTTTTGAGCTCGAAATGGGCGGTGGGTTTATCATATGGGTCAGATAGGAGGTCAAGAACCTAGTCTTGGACATTATTCACTCCTTCAAATGTGTTGGCAGTGCCAATTTTCAGCCAACAAGCACCAAAAATTGAGTTCTCAGACTGTAGCTTCAACTTTGACAACATTTGTTGTCAGTATTTCCATGCTTCAAAACAGTAATTAAAATACATTTGTGGGTGGAAGTGTGTGTCACAGTTGTTGGAACACATGTAATTTTCCTATATAAATGTGTTCTAAGTGGTGGATTTACCCCTACCTATTCTGAAGGCAAATTTTTTAGTTGGAGGTCAAGAAATTGTCTCTTCACTACCAAAAAGTAACATTTTATGACCTTTTACTGCTAATTCTGCCATGGATTTTTCTTAGAGGTGATTTATAATATATTCAGGGTGAAACTAGAGGAATTTCCCATGCACATGAAGGATCTTATGGTTCCTTCATATGACTTACAATTTTGGTTTTATGCATGCCTAAATTTAGGCTAAAAATCAGCATCTTTCTTGTATTTGAAAGGGCATTCTTGAGCCTAGAATGGGTGGTGGGTTTATCGTTCGAGTCAGGGGAGAGGTCAAGAATCTAGTTATAAATGTTATTCACCCCTCCATACATTTTTTAGTGCCAATTTTTATCCAACAAGCACTAAAAATTAAGTTCTCATACCCTAGCTTCAACTTTGACAACATTTGTTGTCAGTGTTTCCATGCTCTAAAACGGTAGTGAAAATGCACTTACAGGTGTAAGTAGGTGTCATGGTTGTTGGAACACATGTAAGTCTCCTAAATATATGTGTTTAAAGTGGTGTATTTTCACTTTCTAGTCCCGGAGGCAAATTTTCTAGTTGGAGGTCAAGAAGTTGCCTCTTCATTGCCAAAAATTTGTATTTTAGGAACCTTTACTGCAACTTTTGCCACGGATTGCTCTTAGAGGTGATTCTAACTAGATTCAAGTTAAAATTAGAGAGATTTACCATGCACATGATGGATATTATGGTTCATTTATATGACTTACAATTTTGGTTTTATGCATGCCTGAAATTAGGCTAAAAATCAACATCTTTTTTGTATTGGGAAGGGTGTTATTGAGCTTAGAATGAGTCATGGGTTTGTCATTCGGCCCAGATGGGAGGCCAAGAACCTGGTATTATATATTATCCACCCCTCCAAATGTGTTTTTAGTACCATTTTTTAGCTAAAAATCACCAAAAATTGAGTTCTTGGACCATGGCTTCAACTTTGACAACATTTGTTGTCTGTGTTTTCATGCTCCAAAATAGTAACAAAAACGCACTTGTGGGTGGAATTTGGTGTCATTGTCATGAGAACACATGTAATTTTCCTATTTAGATGTGTTTAAAGTGGTCTATTTACACCTGCTAATCCCGGAGGTAAAGTTTCTATTTGGAGTTAGAGGATATTATGACATATTTTTTGGTGAGAATTTGAGTCTTTGAAATGTTGTAGTATTTTAAATTATGAAAAAGAGGGGATTGTTTGTGGAGTTAGACATAAAATCAAGTTGTCATACCCTTAATTGGCCAAATTAGGTCAAGGATCAGAAAGATGGATCAATTATGCCAATCCACTAAACTTGTACCCACAAACCCTCTTTGCACACAACATATAAATTTAACATAAAGCAATGACAATTATGATAACTAAATGTATGGCTTCCCTACTTCAAGTGTTGAAGGTGATTTGGAGGTTGGGGCAAGTCTATGGGAGGAGATATGGCCAAACGTCAGTCCCAAAGAAGCCTAAAACCTTAGTGGGACAAGTTTATAATAGAGTGTAGTTGTTAGGCCTAGTCTTTGAAGCCAACAAGGGGCAGCAAGTGGATAATTTGGAAGAGTGGATATCTAAGCTTGTGAAAACAGTTGTTTAATATTGAAATAAGTATTATAAGTGTGAGAGTGGGTTCAAGAGTGAGAAATAAGATCATAGGGGAAAAAATAATCTTTAAGAACATGAATTAGGCCTACTAGGCCTTATAGTCCTACTTGGGCAAAAGTGGAAAATAGGTACAAGGAAGACTTGGGTCCTTTAACGAAGGTTGGTTGGCATACTTGAGGATACGGTAGAAGGTTAGAAGCTATTGTATTTGAATCTGAGTGTATATAGATAAGGTAGATGATAATAGGCCTAGATAAGCCTAGAAGGTGCATTAAGAGAGTGAGACAAGATTGATTTCAAAAAGAAAATGGAGATTTTAGAGTGAGTTGAATCTTGATAGGTGACTGCTCATTCAAGATATAGAACTTTTGGTTAGAATAGGCCTAGTTTAGGGGCTTCTATCAAATCAAGTGATAAATAGGAGAAGATTAGAGTGTTTTAACTTTTTGAGGAGTTGAAGGGTGATAGAGGATGCCCTAAACTTTTCTTACATCTTCAAGAAATGACACAGGTTAATCAAATTAAGAGAAAAATAGTGAAAATAGGGCTACAAGTCTAGACAGAGTATTGTGACTTTGAGGTGTATCAGGAATGGAACAGAGTGTTTGGTAACTTGAGAAGGGTTTAGACAAGTGTGTAATGATCACTTAAGACCATCAAAGTAAGGAATTTAATTCTTAGCAGCTTAAACCAAGGAATGGTCCTAGAGACCTAATGGGCTACATAGTATGGAGGATAGTGAACACCCTAAGAGAAGTATTGAAAGGTGAAGTAGGTTTAAACACTTGAAAGAGGTTTGGGCAGGCATTTTTTGACCATTTAATACCATTCAAGCATTGTGATTTTACTCTTGAAACCTAAAGTGAGATTTGATCCTTGGAACCCAAGAGTTTGTGCCTAGTCAAAACTAGTGAAGAGACTATAAACATCAAGTCATAAAGTACATTGACACTAGTTGAAATGATGAGTTGTAGAATTCTCCTCAATTATCTGCATCACAAACCAAGGCAAAAGAGGATGATGACTCATTTGTGAAATTTGACCACAAAAACATGTGTCACTAACTTTTGCCAAATTGGGCCTATAGGCATAAATATGTTGGATCTAATCACAAAATTGGGTGGAGAGGCTCATTATGACCTAATATACCCATTAAATATATTTTTATGTATATTTTTACATTAGAAATTATTCACTATTTTAGTACAGTCAACCATATGTCAAATCACGATCAACATTGGAGCCTACTTTAGAGAAATTGGTCAGTTTGGGGCATCTACAAGTTGAGTTAAAACACAAAATTTGGTATGAATGGTATTTGTGACATACCAAAACATCCCATACCATCCTAAATCTCATATAAAGAGTGCAAGTTCCCATTTTTTTAAACAGTCCTCTTGTAGTCAAGAAGGCAGCCATTGGAGATTTCTAGAAGTTGTCAATTTTGAATGTCAGAAAGTAGTTTAGGCCTTAGAGAGCTCTTAAAAATATATAATATGATGTTATAAACCTATATTGTCCTATATAAGTGATCACATTCAGTTTTTTCATGCAAAAGTTTAAAAAAAGACAAGTTTTAACATGAAGGAAACATGTAGGCAGTTCAAGGTAAATTGTGGTAAAAAGGGTCTACAGGACAAAGTACATGTCCAAATGACTTGAAACTTGGTAATATTGGTATTAATGACCTAATATACCCATATATAATCTTGGAAATGTCATATCACAAGTGGAAGTACTCTTTGTTTTGTCACAGTCGCCTCCATGTCTCATAATAGTCACTATTCATGCAGGCATAATTTTTGGAAATTTAAGGTGTGTTTGTGGGTTCCAAGATTAGATAAGTATTTGAGAAGTATTGTAAGATTTTTTTAAACCTCTTAAACACATTTCAATGGTGTTCACACTCCAAACTTCATGCAATCCCCACAGGCAGGCTCAAATCCCCACAAGCAGTCTCAAAAGCATATAGGCAAAGTTGGTTTTTTAATCATTGGAAAGGTGTTATGAGATAATTTAGATGTCATGAGTATGTTTTCAAAAAAATAATATCAGTGGGAAGGTCAAATTGGCCTTTTGAAGGGTATGTACAAAGCATGGGAAACCCCATATTAGCAAGCTTCAAGCATTTTTGAGAGATTTAACCATGGGAATTTAATGAAACTTTGTAATCTTTCTCCCCTATACATGTACAAGGTGAATAGAAAGGTTTTAACCTGAGATTGTATGGATGTATATGGATTCTAGGACTAAGGGTTTGGAATATGGCTAATTAGGCCTAAATGAGGGTAGGCTAATGAAGGAAGTGATAGTTAGAGGTGGACTTGGGCTATGAAATTTGACATCGACATGAAAAAGAATAGAGTGTATCTATAAATGCCCTTATAATCTCTTGAGCAGTCAACATTTTTGTACAAGGCAAAATATAGTAAAAAATTGCTACAAGCCTTAAGAGAGCATTGTGTCCATAGGGTGTGGAATGAGAGTATTCTATTGTTTGAGTACTTGAAGGGCGTTATACTAGGTATGTTATGATCATCTAAGACAATATGTGACAACAGGTTGAGCTCTTGAAACATATACCAAGATTTGGTCC
The DNA here is from genome assembly GCA_037957365.1 of Torreya grandis. NCBI lineage: Eukaryota > Viridiplantae > Streptophyta > Pinopsida > Cupressales > Taxaceae > Torreya > Torreya grandis. The sequence goes on along the minus strand of JARHVA010000571.1, from coordinate 2,075,134 downwards.
TTGAGACTCAAAGAAGGTGCCTGGGAAGAAACTAGAAAGAGATTGAGAGGAAATTTATGAATGAGACATGAATGGAATGAGGTAAAGGATGTATGGATAGACGTCAATGACATCAAGGAGGTGCTACTAAGAGTATAAGGAATAAGTATGAGGTGTAAGAATCTAAATTAAGTCCAAAGAGTCAAAAGAGGAGCTAGCTTGTGAAATAAGATTCGAATCAAACCATAGCAAGTGAATGTCATCAATTGGGTTTAGAACCAACTAATGATGTTTTTGTAGACTTCTCCTCCATACCTCTACATCAGCATATAAACATAATTCAAATGCAATCACTGATATTCTTAATTTCTTATAAGGGTCTGATTTACAACATTATCCTAATGAGTTATTCTCAATCTCATAACATTTGTAATGCTTAAGAATACTTCAAAACCAATCATTTATAATACTCTGAATACTAGTGATTCAAATAAGATTTACTTCATAGGTTTTCTTAAATATTCATGTACAAAATAAGAATGCCATATATAAGCATACAATGTCAATAATACATGCATTGCCATATAAGCATAAAAAACATTACATCATGTCTAACAACATAGTATCTAATGTTGGGTGAATACATCATATATGCATGTACAATGCCAAAAATGTGTACATTTCTATATAGGCATACAAAAAAGTACATCTACAACATCCTAATCATCAAATAGTCTCCATCTCTTTGTCTTTTTCAAAGAAAACTCTCTTTGAAATGCCCTACTTGTAGATGGAGATATCTTTAATGCCTTAGATTGCTCCAAAGTTCGACTGTGGGCACTACACTCATAACTCGCTTGCAACTGACCTTGTTCAAATACAAAAATTATTATAAAATTAACAAGTATACATGAAACCAAGTTAATAAACTCATGTTTTAAACTATAATAAAAAAACATTTAAACATGCATTTATCGCAATCTCATGGTCCTCCTTAATTTGTCGTTGACACTCGACTGGGTCAGTGCCAGGTTCAACTGCACAAACAGGTGTGTCAAATGATGAAGAAACATGAGGAGTTGTCACAGTAGTCATCTAAATCAGAGTATCAAATGTCATATGACAACCCTACATACACAATCCATTCATGCATATAACTTATATTTACCAAAGTATATAGTAAAATTATTAAAACAAAAGTATTAAATTACAATTTAAAATTACAAATGAATACACATACCTCAGTGAGTGCCTGTGCAGATGACATTGCAACAGTAATGCCCGACTCTGTCTCAACTCGCAATGATGGAGGAGTGTCCACCCTAGTCATCAGTTGAACAAACAACCTAATAAATAACTTGAGCAATTCATGGATTAAAAAGGTTGTTAACAAACTTAGTCTTGCATAAGATATGAAAAAATATAATGAAGTCACCGAAAGCATGAATGTGACAAGTGGATATGTGCAACATGTAACTTGTAACACCACATTGAAGGAAAGAAATGTCAATTTCATGAGGGAGAATGACAAGACGAGGGAGCATTTTTTAGTGAATTTTGTGAAATTAAGTCATTGAATGCAAGTTAGGTGTTGAAACATCCTTTATATATACCTATATACACTGGTTTGGATGCTTGTATAGCTTTGTTGAGGTATATTTCATATTTTGACTTGATTACTTGGTCATTAGGCATAATTATCTTGAGGCAATGACTTGATATAGTTGAGGATAGTGTTATGAGTATTGGTGTGATCAAAAAGCCCTTAGAAACAGTAATTGTGATAAGACAAGTAACATGTATAAGTGTTTGTTGAGAAGTTTGTAAATTGAGTTTTAATTAGGTTAAGACACCTAGAGTGATAGGTTGATTTTATGGAAGACATTTATACTTGAGCCTTTTAAGAGTGTCTGGAACCTTATAAAATAGGTCTCGTCAAAATCTAAAGAAACATATAGAAAATAGAACTGAATATTGTAGAGATAAAAGTGAGTGGACAGTCTTCTTTACAAGTACATGATTTTGGTTTCCCTATAGGTGACATTAGATTAAATAGTTATCCTTAGATTACCCTCAATTTTTTCAAGGGAAGGTATATATGTATACAGTGCAAATAAGTTGAGGTCAACAAAAGGTGTTATAGTCTTTTCGACAATCAATATTCATTTTAAGGGGACTTTCTTGATGAAAGGTGTTATAGTCTTATAGAGTCATCATGTCACTCAAGTGACGAAAGTGCATGGATATAGATAGGACCTCTCCCCCAACTAGATTAGTAGGTCTTTGGGCCACCTAAATAGGTGGTGATAACAAACTACTCAACCCCATATATCTATATGGGGTTGAGGTCCCCTATTTGTATATCGTTGTAAGGCCTATGCCATATATATATATATATATATATATATATATATATATATATATATATATATATATATATATATAGTTTATAATTGACGCTCTCCCAACAAACCAAAGTGATCTAATGGCCAATAAACCAATGGAATTGACTAGGTATAATGTTATCAAGAGGCTATGCCATCTAAATTTATAATTCCATAGATAATGATGAAATTATTATGCTCAGATGAAATCAAGATGGGAATTGAATTGCTAGCTATCACCATTTTGGATATCGATCATAGAGATTGAACCGCTATATGTGATTAAGATAACAATGAATCAAGTGCCTAGCTATGAGGCCAGTATTTAAAAGAAAGGAGTGGTGTGTATATTGATGAAGACATGCTATGCTCGATTGGAAAATTGATAGAAATATATTGTACCAAACAACTTTTATCAAATGAATTTTATATATATATATATATATATATATATATATATATATATATATCCAATCCTATTGATTGGGATTGATCCGTTATGGCAACTACATATAATGGGATATCAAGCAAATGTTCAACTCACTATTTTGGTTACTGAAAACATAGTTGAAATGGAGGATAAGTTTCTAACAAGTTACGTCAATCCATGTTAATACCTAAAACAATAAAAAGTCCAACAAAATTATATTAAGCATTTTATATTTTCTTACACAAAATCTACCAAGGATGCAATTAAGGTGTATGAATGTACATATAGAGTATATAAGATTCACTTGAAATTTTACCTCTGTAAATGTATATGGTGTCGTACTAACACAAATAGATGTAGTAGCCTAGGTTAGCCCACTACCTAGTTGTGATGTCAAAGGCAACATTTCCTCTTGGAACACAAAAAAAATACATATATATTATTTAATTTAAATGTGTAAATTAATTTTTACCTTTTTAATTTGCAAATATAACTTAAAAATTTAACACTAAATTTATATAAAAGATACCCGCATGTGTGTAGAGATTCTCAATGTATCCAAACCAAATGTGTGTGCCAACGACTCATTAGTCAAGACCATATCCTCCAAACCCCCTAAAGCACCATCATCATCTAAAGGTCCATTGCATATAACACCATAACATTTGCATAGGTGGGTTTGGGTACGGCCACTAGCTAGAGTATCTCGAGCATCTATCTTTGAAAGTCTACTCGTATGATGAACGAGTGTATCAGTAAGTGCATTAAGCGCATGCAAAGTGTCTCTCCACAACATGTGTCATTGCAGATAAAATCTTTGTATGAAGTGTATTTTGGGTAGCGATCTTTGCAGGGCAATTAGGTGCATGATGTGCCCCTGGTCGATCCTATGTAGAGCCTTTCCCTCAGCGCTGAAACTCACCATAGTCAAAGTAGTTTGGAATTTGATTGAGGACAAACTTGCAATAGAGTTTCCTCAAAAAATACAAAGAGACATCATGGTTATTACAAGGGAGATAGCGAAACACCATTCAACATCGCTTTCAAAAATTGGCTTTAATCAAATCATGTTGGCATCGGTGGATTTGGAAACGTTTAGTCATTATGAGAAATGAGGCATTGGTAGTTGGGTCAATAAATAAGGCATAAATATGATCTTGTGTTATATTTTTGTTCTTCACCTCAGATGCTAACAATTTGTCAGCAGAGTAAGCCCTACAACTATCCCTACATGATCTCCATCTATCAATTTGACTCGTTATTGAGTCGATTTGACCTAATACTATCTCTAGGTTATTGGCCAAATAGGTGCGGTGGGTATTTGTGGAAGTGGGCTCCCTTATTCTCCTAATTATCTATTCAATTTCAATTTTGTTCTCCACTATGTGAGTAACTATATCCACCTGACTCCCTGGGGAATCTAGGGGAACTATAGGAGGGTTAAGGGGAGGGTTAGGCGGAGCACGCTGACCTGTTGGAGAAAAATAAAAAAACAAACTAGATGCAATTCACACTCACAAAAATTTCAAAAAAAATTAAAAAAATGATTTAATCTATAAAAAACCTACCTCTTCTTCGTGATGGTATCGTCGATCTCGTGAATGGAGGGCGAAATGAAAATTTGCAAGCCATAACACAAGTTGGAGGGCAAAATGAAGTTTTATAGGCCAAAACACGATTACAAAGCATGAAAGAATGATAGAGGTCGAGAGTTTTTTTTTTAAATATAGTTTTAAAAATGCATATGAATTATATTAACTTATGTGAATGTGTACACATTCCTATAACACGTACACATTTATTTAAGTTAATATAATGTGTACACGTTATGTTATAACGCGTACGCGTAGTGGGTTATGTTCATGGAATTATTCCCCAACTCCATGCACATAACCATGAATGCAATTCATAATAAATATTTTACCAAAAATAAATCCAATGATTAATCATATTTGACACCCAGTGCAAATCTAGATATTAAGGCCATGATTTAAAAAACATAATATTTTAACACCTCAAACATGATATATACATAACATAGAATGATCACTACTAACTGCAGTGTAAATGTCCAACATTTGGCACCTACTAATAATTTTATGATTGACATTGGCATAACATTGTTTGTATTGAATTCATAGACGACTAATGAAAATAAACAATGCATATAAATAAATGAAAACATATTTTTGTAAGATTTGCATTCATGCAAATGATTGTTCTTATAATATTATTCATATTTTATTGCAATAAAATAATTAGTTGTAAAACTGAAATAATTAACTACAAACATTAAGACACTTTGGCTCATGGCCTTAGTGAGGTTAAAAAACCTCATCTGTAAATCCATAATTAACAGAAAATGACATAATGATCGATAAACATCCATATACATGTTAAACCACATATAATTATACCCTGAAAACTCATAGTAATAACAAATTTGTTGCAAGATGCATTTCATAATAATTATCCCCTGAATATATTTTGTTGAGGGGAAGAGCAGAGGCAGTGTATTGATGGAAGCCTTAACGGTTTTTATTAACTATTAAAAGGATTGAAATTCACTCTATATTAGTGGATTTTTTTTACAAACTCTTTTATTATAGAGTGAATTTCAATGCTTTTTATAGTCAACAAGATAATGTTCTCACCAGTGCATTTATTTATTATAGGATGACTTTCATTGTTTCTTATAGTCAACAAAAAATTGTTCTCAAAGTGCATTTCACAAACCTAGGGAAGGATTGCATAAATTTAAGTGGACCCCAAAAGTGTAACTTCAAAACTTCAGTTAATAGCACTTAGTGCATGCTATTCGTGCATTCTCAACACAGAGGTTTATATGACAAGAGGATATTTGTATGAATGCAATTCATACAAATAAATTAGTTGCTTATTTATATGAATTGCATTCATGTAATTAATTGGTTTTACAGTATTTTTCATTTTACAGAGCCCAATAAAAGGATAATATTATTCATGCTTATTTAGTGATAATAAATAAATTGCAGTTACATAACCCAAGTCACAATAGCTACCTATTACAAAATTTAACTTCAAATAGCCATTCATTTTTCATAGACCAATTTACCATAAGGTCAAAAGAAATAAACCTAGCATACTAAAAACAAAAACCTATAGCTTTCAGTTTGTGTTGGGTATAAACAAAACAAAAACACTCATTTTGTATGATTGATAGATAAACTACACTTAATTAAACTATAGCTTTAACAATGAGAATTAAAAGAAGGATTCACACAAATCAACAAAATTACTTCTTTTTTAACAAACATTCCAAGCTATATTCACAAAATTTTAACCATTTGGATCATAGCCTTAGTGATATAAAAAACCTCATCTATAAATATCAAAGAGAGCGGGCAAATAAAGTAGGTAAATAGCACTTTTAAATGGTGGAATCAAAGAGAGCAAGAAAATGGAGTAGGTAAATATCACTTAAAATGGTAGAAGCAAAGAGAACAGGGTAATAGAGTAGGCAAATAGCACTTGCAAATGGTGTAAGTAAAGATAGCAAGCAATGAACATGCATAAGCAAAGAGAGCAGGGAAATAGAACTTTGAAACAAAGAGAGAAGACAAATAGCACTTAGAAATGGTGGAAGCAAACACAACTTGCAAAGAATGCTAATTTCACTAATCGCACAAACCCTCCATTTGCTTTTCCCTTCAATAACAACACACATGCATTTTGAACAATTCACAAATAGACTACACTAAATTTAACTACAATTTAAGAATGGAAGGAATGACGACAAGCAAACAAACAAAAAAAGTATTTTTCAACAAACATTTGAAGCCACATTAACATTTTTTAAATGATTTGGGTCACAACCTTATCGAGTATTAAAAACCTCTCATGTACGCAATGATGGCAACCGACGACAAGTAATCATGTAGTGGTTGTTGATCTTCTCATCATCTCGTCTCCTAAACCCTCTATCTCTTCTTCCCTTCAATAATAACATGCATGCAATGTGATGGCCCGACAGGGATAAAGGTGCGAAAAGGTTGACATCAAATAGCACAATGATAAGCGAATTGAATGCATGGAGGTAGGTAATAATAACTGCTAGATGGTGAGGCATCAAAGCCTTGTCACCTCATACAGGGTGTATTCATTCCATGGGTTGCATGCTATTTTTTAAATGATTTGAGTCACAACCTTAGTGAGGTATAAAAAACCTCACTTGTATGCAACAATGACAACCAACGACAAGTAGTCATGCAACAGTTATTGCTCTTCCCATCATTTCATCTCCCAAACCCATCTCCTCTTCCCTTCAACAGCAACGTGCATGCAATGTGATGGCCCAATGGGGATGAAGGTGCAAGAAGGTCGACATCAAATAGCACGATAATCGGCAAATTGAATGCATGGCATTGGATAATAATTATAGGGTGGTGAGGCATAAATGCCTTACCACCTCAAACCAAGTGTATTCATTTTGTGGGATGCACACTATTAATTGGAATTTAAATGTTCAACTTTTGGTGCCCACTTAAATATTTGTTGGTGATGTTAACATCACTAATCAGTTGGACCCTTAAAATGGCACTATAATGACCCCTTGCATGACAATTGAAACCATGGATATGTACTCTCACGTCAGATGCTGAGAATCTAGACTCTTCAAGTAGGCACATAAACCTATCCATCAACATCAATTATGTGTTGATGTGGTACAATTTGTGCACAACATAAACACGAAGTTAGGGTGCATAACTATTGGGTCCTCTCCCAAGTGGTAATATGTAACAAAGTGGTAATATAGAAACTATGTGACCATAATACTAACTAAAAAATTTGTACATGATGTAATTAAAAAACCAAAACAAAATTATGATCTAACTAAAAAATAAAAGAGTTAATGATGTTAACGTGGTGATTTTGTGACTCAGTTGTGTTATATAATATGATTTGGTGGATTTATATGGTACATCAAATTATGGGATATGAATTTTTTTTAAATATATATATATATATACTAATTTAACATAAATATACAAATAATTCACAAAAAAATAAAGGCAGTATGAAAGCACACCACGTCACACCAGGGAGACTCTAGGAGCAAAATCAAAAGTATCATAATCTAGGCAAAGCCTAAAAATAAGTCACAAAGTCATTTAAAAAATAACATTTATGCAACAAGAGCAAACCCAGAAGACAAAGGATCCATATCATGAGGACCCCAGTCCGAGCTTAGCAAGTCATTTCCATCTAAAATAGGCTTCCAACTAGTAACTTGGGTAGTGTCCATGTCATCATCTTCTGCTTTTGTCCGAGTGGGCGAAATGACCAAAGAAACCCCGAGAAACTTATCCAACACATTTGTTCGGCCTCTAAGTGGCACCCCCTAAGCATCTGTGCACAGAGGAGGAATGCCCTAACCATCCTACCCAACAAGGGAAGGAAACAGTGGCTACCACCCTCACTACTACCCAAGAGGGGAAATGCATTGGTACAAGGCATTGTTGTGAGAGCGATGCCTAGAATGACTGTGATGATGCCCACCATGAGGCAATCAAGTCACTCTATCATCCAATCTGAGATCCATGGGCAAAAAAGGTGAAACCCGAATCATAGCACAAGGAGCATCTCCCTAATAGGAGAGGAGATCTTAAAGATGCCCAAGCTCCATAGCCACTTTATTGGCTTGGACTTGAATCTGCAAAAGAACATTGGAGATGATAAACGATTTGTGCAAAGTTGAAACATTACGATCAACAAAAGCATGATTAAACACAAAATTATTTCTTTTTTTTCAAATTCAAAAGAGAAACTCCACTCTGAAAGTATCCCTGACGTATGTGTATTTGAAAGGCATCACGAGTTTGTCTCCAAGGAGTATATGCTGCCAAAGGAAGAATTCAGGCTAGAAAGACCTGAAAAGATCATGGATCTAAGTCCAGACCCTTTGAGCTTTGGAATAAAACCAGAAGAGATGAAGAAGTGTCCCAAGGTGGCCATAGAAGGGGCAAGTACGTAGGTGGATTCTAAGTTGGATGAGTTTTCTACCAATAGGCAAGCCTTGGTGCAATATACACCCAAAAAAATGAGCAAGCTTAGACTCCACACAAGCCCCCCAAACAGTGTTGAAGCAAAAGCTCCATGTTTTAACATACGAGTGTAACCCCCAATGGGCGTTAAGCTTGTCAACCATGGAAAAATGGGGGGTGAGCCATGCATAGCTAAGCCGAGGAGTGTAATTACAAAAAGGGGTCTCAACATACCATTTCCAATCCTTCCACCACAATCGAGTGGAATAGACCAAGATTTTATGGAGCATGGAAGCTGAGACGGCATTGAGGATCTCTTGATAGGACTCATGGTCTACATTGGCTAACCAAAATTTAGCTTTCACCTCCCAAGATAGCCAAGAGTGAGAGCACCTACATAAGATATCCTAAGATGGTATGAATTCATCTGCAATAAAGCTTGAGAGCATTGACCCAAGGGACTTCTGCCAAGGGCATTTCATTGCAAGAGAAAACAAGGGACCACCAAAGAGAATGAGAGTTAGTAGAGATCCCCTGGAGCCATTCCAGAGTAGCCATGGTTTAATCTTTTCCCACGCCTTCCATATGTTTTTGGCCACAAAAGACCTTGTGATTTGGATAAGAGACTGAATGAAGAGTAAATTGGGGAAGCTGAACCCTTACCACGACTTCTTGCCCTTAGGCAACCCTGAGAAGATACAATCTCTGAACAACACCTTCTAAGATTTTTGGCCCTCAATGGCCCACACAATCCATTTGACACATAAGGCAGTTCCTTGTCAAGTTATGTTGATGAACCCCATCCCTCTAGCATTATGCGTGAGGCAATAATATTCCTAGAGTACCCTATGAAATCCTTTACCCTATGGGTAATTGGCCCAAAAAAAAATTCTGAGCAATTTATCCAACTTTTGGTAAGATTTTTTGGAAGGCACCCAACATGATGTGTAGTATACATGGGTGGATGCAAGAATTTTTTAACAAATTTGAAATTTTCCTGCTAACGAAAGAGACTTGGTCACTTAGTATTCTAGCTTCTTGACAACTCTATCAACAACATATTGCCACAACAAAGGTGGTGAAACATCAAAAGCAAAGGAGATGGCAAGAAATTTAAAGATTTCATCATGTTGGATCCACTTCCAATCGAATTTAGCAGCCCACACTAGTGGAGGGAGGTATGATTGTCTATAGCAACAAGTTTTCTGTCATTAGATGTTGGAGCCAGAGGCCAGGTAGAAGGTGCCGAGACACTATAAGGCATTATCCACATTGGTTTCATCCTCAATGAGAGTAAGGAAGGAATCATCCACAAAGTGGCCATTGAGCAGTTGCATATCTTCGTTAAGGTTCGCAGCATCAGATGGGAGATAAATTCCCTTAACAAGGCCCATAGCTTGGGCATTGCTAAGAAGATATCCAAAACCCTCAATTGTAAGTACATACAAGGCGGAAGCCAATGGGCACCATTGACAAATAGAACAAAACAAGCCAAATTGGTCAGAGGTGACTTCATTAATGGAGAGGACAGCCAAGGCATCTGAGAAGAGCATCTGAACGGTTTGGATGAATATGGACCCAAAGCCCAGAGCTCGAAGCATAGCTAGAATAAATAGCCATTCGATGCGATCATAGGGTTTTTCAGAGTCAATTTTCATGAACATACCCTGTTGCTTAGACTGCCTGGCCCAATCCATGCCTTCCCAAACGGCAATGATGTTATCCAAAATATAACAGCTTCTGATGAACCCCATTTGTTCTAGATGCACAATGAGAGGCAACATATTACACAGCCAGATTGTCAGAGCCTTGGCAATGATCTTATAGGAAACATTCAAAAGGGTGATGGGCCATTAGTTGTAGATCAACTCAAGTTCTCCCTATTTAGGAATGAATTTGATATTTTCTTTATTTGTATTTGTACCCAGAGAAAGCTTGCAAAACTCTTCTTGATAAACTTTATGTAAGTCATTGCCCACAAGGTCCCAGAGAGTTTTATAGAATTCACAAGGGAAGCCATCAATTCCAAGAGCTTTGTCATTAGCCATGTGAGACATTGTTTCATCCAAGTTGTCAACAAATAAGGACCTATCGCAAACCACCCTCTAGGCAAGAGTGAGTTTGCAAGACACCACTGAAAGACATTGCTAAAGGGTGGTTTCATGCTCAATTGAAGATGCTTGAGCTTTGAATACTTGTTGATAATGGCAAACAAAAGATTGCACTATTAGCCGATTCTTTGTGAGTCTATTGCCAGCCTCAGAAATGACTTGTATCTGCTACTTCGAGTTCTTGGCTCGCAGCATTTGGAAGAACTCCTTAGAAGCTTTGTCCCCTATCTTAAGCCAATGAAGCTTGGCTTTGACTTGGACTCCCTGAGCATTGTAGTTGTCTAAAATCTGAATGTGTTGTCGCAAGGATGTAACTCTCCCCTGCAAGATCTCATTACAGGGATCTTTTTCCAGGGCTAGAGCCGCACAGCTCAACACGAAGGAAGTAATAGAGTGGGAGTGTCTCTGAATTTTGGCAAGTTGGCAGCCATAGATCCATAGAAAGTCAAAGGAACTGATGGCGTCATCCCACCAAAGAATCCAACCAAATTCTTGGGAAGGACGTGGATCTAAATTTCAAACTCTCCTAATGTGTGCCACTGTGGGCCCATGCTTGAGCAAGGAGGTGTTAAGAAAGAATTGTGTTTTGTGGACTTTGGGTTTCATGAACTGCCATGTCATTCGAAACCGAATCAAGAAGTGATCAAAAAGCCCAAAATCTAACAGTGCTTGCATCGGAGGAAAAAAATTGTTATCAAAAGACAAGTACAGTTGGGTGGACATCATTGCCCTATCTAGACGCTTCAAAATCCGAGTGGGGCCTTCCCTAAAATTACACCAGGTGTATCAAACTCCATCTATAGGTTGGTGGGTTAAATTGGAATCATAAAGGCCTCATTTAGTGCACATGTAAAACCACGCCTCCCTTTCGTTAGCTGCCCACCTCATAGACAAGTGACCCAATTTGTTCTCGAGAGACACTACCATATTAAAGTCACCACATAATACCCAAAGGGCATTGAGGAGATCATCCGCTATCGACTGCCATAAATGGGTACGCTCCAAGGCATCATTCGAGGCATAAATATTAATAAAGCTAAAAGAGTGGCTTTCAATGCTAAAAAGAGCCCATACTAACCAGTTAATGGGGTCCACACCAAATTGCACTAAATGTGGCCACCACCTTGGAGAAATTAAAGTGATCACCGCTCCACATCTTGCGACATGGTTGTTATGAAGAATGATTTTGGAATTCAAGAGCATATGATTTAAGAATTTATGTACATATGATTTAGGTATTTACATATTATACGCCCCTGAATTCCAAAATCATATCACATAATTTGATGCAGTACTGAAATCTATCACCTATATAATCTTATGATGTAACTGAAAAACAAAACAAAACCTATGATCAAACCAAAAAAACTTAAATACTTACGTCATGAGAACCATCCTCCTCCATTGTGACTCACAACTACATCATCAATGTAGTTTCTAACATCCTTAACAATCACAGATCTGAAGAGTGCAGATTGTTTCATATGCCTGAACGCGTCACTTTTTGGCACAGATAGAAACTGCACTTGTAAACTCGTAAGTTCAAAAACAAGCCCTCTTCATTTATTAAGATTTCTCCTCTTAACCTCGTAAATTTTCTCTATAATTTCCTGCAATGCTTGGACACTTCCCCAAGCAGCTTGTGCATGATGATAGATAAAGAGTCATGTATCTCATCAGCCTTGCCAAGGATGCGCTTGGTGCATCCTATATCATAACTATGGTTTCTATGTGGCAATGCTAGAACATATCATAAGCAAAGATTTCATCATCGAGATTTGGATGAGCAGGAAGAAAATATAAGCAGCCCATGAAAAAATTTAACTCTCCGTACTCGGCCCGATTAGCATCTTGGCATTATTTGTGCTTCCTTCAACTTACTGTGCTAGATCAACATATCACTAAAGTTTAAACGCTTAGGCACTCACCGGAGGTGCAAAGAGAGAACACGAAGCCCTTGTTGTAGGATGGCAGAGGAAGACTTTATTGACAATCTGGTAATTCATCTACACATACACATGCATAATCATAAAGCATAAATCAAGCACTGGATCTAGTTACATAACCTTGAAATACCAATGGAGATCATTATTATTAAGCAAGGAAACCAAGCATGCACCATTGGAATACACCATATTAGACATATTTTGCACAATACCAAATAACACTTCTTTATCTATTCCCCATTTCATTCATATTTTCAATCATTTTCAACTTGGAATTTCTTCCATACCATCCATGTGACCTTAATTCATCAGGGTCCATAGTTTGTATGGGCATAAATTCAAAGCAACCAACTCAAAGCAAAATTAGACAGAACATTGAAAATCCCAACTTCTTGAAGCTCACTGTGTAGTTCAACCACAGAGTGGTTATTTATTCCACCAGTTACATGATCCTGAATATGAGTGCTGCTTGCTATGGGAAGTAGAAACAGGAAAACTACCTCATGACTCGTGATTCCCTGACTATCGGTTTTTCTTGTACTGGTACAACAGTTCTATGCTACTTACAACACTTATATGCTACTGAATTGCAGTTGCACTTTAGTGTTTGTATGCTTGTAACTTAACTTTGGTGCTTCAAAAAAAAAAAAATCTCTCAAGGAGTCATTTGATTCACATGTACTTGCCTCTTACATCTAACTAATGTCAGCATTGCAGTGTTGCATGCATGGTTAGGTCAATTTATCATCTTATATTCGTTAAAAAATAATTAATTGCTGTAAACCCTTAAGGAATGGAAACCTTTTATAGTTTATCGGTGAAAGTTTCCAGTTCATAAAATAGTATAGATATTAATATGTTATTTTTCAGCAAGAAGCATAGAAACTACTATTGGATCTTATAAACTCGGCAAAAAAACAGACTTATTAAGAACATTTTGTATAAAAATTGGCTAATCTTTTTTATGGATTTTACCATTTAGCAAAATCAATTTTGAATAAACATTGCAAAAACTTAACCAACTGGCTAAAGATTGCACATTAAGTTTTATCTAGGTAGGACTCAACTATAATGCATTTTCTTACATCTGGTCATGACCTTTTCATTCCCTTCTTTTCCTTTTCGACAATCTGTAGTAGACCATTCTAGCTATCTTGTAGAACCAGAAGATACTGACCACCTGCAAACCAAATGCTGTTGCCTGCACTTAAACACCGATTCCAAACTATTAGCATAAGAGAACCCAGTTTGCTTTTTGTTAATGAGACTCGGGGCTCAAGCTTTCATCTAAAGTTGTACATGCTACATACCATCCAAGTACTTACCTTAATAACGAAGGGATTGTTTACTGTCAATGTGACATATGTAAGGTAAGGTCCCACGATCAGTCTAGCAAAAGTAAAAATGAGGGCAAAGCAGATCTGCAATTTATAAGAAGTTAGAACAGCAGATTATTTTCTATGAGAAGTTAGAACACAGACTGGAAGGAACTGATCTAATGTTAAAATACTTCCCCGGCTAGTTACTCACATCATTTATGAGACTCAGATTTGAGTCCTTGTAACCAAGCTCCTTGAGCAGCTCCCTCATGTGCATGAAAGGGTTTGAAATCTCCATCAACCATAAACATCCAACCAACTCTGACCCACACTGAAACAAAGGCAGTGATAAGTTTATTTTTAATGTCATAATTGAACTAAGCCCTTCAAATGAACACAGTCTTGTTCTTAACAAAAAAAAAAAAAAATTGTGATGGAAATAAAAATTATGACATTTTGATGAAAACTGTTGCTGAAGTGGTGGCTTCTTTTGCACTTCTGGACAGATTTTAGAAGTCGTCATAAAGGTTGGTGGCACTTGCATTAACATCTTATTATATATAATATTTTTTAGGTCTGGTCTGCGCCTTGATACATTTATTAAAAATCTATACCAACAAAGAAAAAAGAACTCAAGTAGAAGAAAATATTACAATAAATATAATAAATTATTTTGTATTCCCAAATTCCTGGTGCTAAATCTTTGATTTTTGTATTCTAGCAACTTATCATCAAGATAAAAAAATGAATAGATAAATCAGGTCAAAGAACATACTACACCATAAGAAACTCCTCCAAGTAGACCCAAAATGCTGACTGTATGATGGATGCAATTTGCAATGCTGATGGGAGTCTCAAAGAGGCAGCAAATGGAATCATAAATGAAATAAGAAAGACTCACTGCTAATGCTCGAATCTGCAAGATGATATACAATATTTATCAGATTTTGTTACATGGAACATGAATGAGCAGTTTGAAACTGATTGTCGCAAATACGGTAAGAAATAAATCTTGACAACTCTGAAGAAAGAACATTGATAAGATCTATGAACACCATTCAAATTTGTACAGAATTTAGGATTTATTTACAAGACCAAATTAAGGCCATAAAGAATATTAGTACTTAATTTGTGCTTACAACACTAAGGACATTTGACATAAATGTTGCTGAGTGTGGACACCTAGTTTTGGAACAAAACCATTTTCCATTAGGCATTTTCCTGTGCTTTAGCATACTTGGTCCTTTAGGTATTTGGCTTTTTTTTTTTTTTGACACATTTCAAATTATATTAGACTATTTTTGGCCTTCTTTCCTCTCGATATCCTCAAATTCAAATGTTATCAGCTTTTGTATCCTAGTCATCCACTTTCTGATCAGCCTCATCTCCATTACGAGGGTTCATTTCCCTGTACATAATCAGCGACCTGTTGATTCTTTCCTGTGCAAAATCAGTGACCCTTTGATTGTCCCTTGTGTTTTTGTGGGCCCTTCTACCTTGGCCCAATTTCCTATGCCTTTGATGTTGCTTGGCACACTATTCCATGGTCAACCATCGCATATCTTATTCTATAGAGCCATATATTTATAAAGTTTTCTGCAGTCAATAACCAAGTGATATTCAAGTGAAAGTTGAACGGAGAACCTTCCCTAAGTTTGAGCCATTCATATTGCCACACCTTGCAAATTGAATCTAAAAAGCATCTATATCACTTCAAGCTTTGTGCCATCATCAACTCGTACTAAAAGAGGGTTTAAGCGAATGTTGGATAGTTGCATTGGATTTTTTTAGGGAGAGAAGTTAGAGCCTTTTTATTAATTACACTTCACTCACATGCACAAGAGAACTACATTGATTCTAATTCTAAACATGCAAGATATATGCCTGCAAATTTTCAAGGGATAGCCCAAGTCAACTAACCTTGCATATACTTGTTTTATTGCCTACCTTTGAAGGCTAGGTCAAAGAGCAAAAGAGAGACAAAACAACGCATTCTAAATAGTGATCACACAACCCTACTCAAAATCTGACAATGCACCTGCCCAAAAAATTTGCAAGACATGAAATTAAACAAAGCACAAATTCGGTGGCAGGGTGCAGATTTGGCAACAACAGGTGGTGCAGATGTGGCAGCCTGCCAATTCTGCCCCTTATGGCTTCAATAGAATGTGTTAGGTTGTGGAGCTAAAAGCTTCACTGATGCAAACATGGAGAAGGCCATTGGAGGAGTTGCTGGAGTGTCAGAGACACCGGTGTCGATCAGGCCAACCGACGTCGACAGGAAGCAACCGACGTCGGTCAGAAGTCGGCCGCCGTCGGCGACCCCCAGGTAGACAGGGACCGACGTCGGTCACCTGTGGTTCGAGCTGCGAGTATATTACGGGCAGTTGGTTGACGAACCAAGTGTTTGCATGTTTAGAGCTAATTTTAAACTGAGAGCTGCGGATCTAATTATTGTAATTAAATGTCTAATTATTGTTTGGATGAGATCTATATATTAGACTCATGATTGTATTGTAAACTTGTGCTAGAGAGTAAGAGAGCATTATTATAAGCTCCTGTGTGTGAGGTGAGCAATGGTGTGTTCCTCCTAATGCCACAGTACCAAAGGGGGTGCTGGATTGGAGAATCAGCAGGATTCTTCATGTATGTATGATCTTGGTCATCAGGTGAGCATGGCTACGATAAGAGATCTACATGGTAAATAAGATCATTGATATGCAGGTGTATGTGTGTGCAAGGTCAAGGTTCACAAGTGCGCAGAACCAGATTGATTTGCAAGTGTGCAAAGTCAGAGAGGACAGCAACACAACAGGGAGCAGTATCAGGAGAGATCAACTTGGAGTACAGGTGTGTACTCAGAGCAAAGAGGAAGGCAAGGAAGATCCTTCCATAAGTAAGGTCTATTCATGTGCAAGTTGTTGCAGGTTCAGGAGAGATCTACTTGGAGTACGTTGAGTACTTGTGGAGTGCGTGGAGCACTTGTAGTGTGCGTGGAGCACAGGTATAAGGTGAACACCAACTCAGTGTTTGAGTTGAGTGTTGAAACCTAAGAGAGAGCTTTGAGGAGAGAATTACTGTTCACTTGAAGTGTGGGAAGCCTCTGAAGAGGTGGTGGAGAAGAAGTGGCATCTTCTTTATTGTATTCTTTTCTGTAAAAGTTTTAATACAAGTTGTGTATTGTCTCTCATATCATGTGTTATTTTTGGATTCTAGTTACTTGCAGATTCTGGTTAATTCCGCATATTAAGTTGCTTATATTTGGTAATCAATTGTGTGCTTCCGATTATTCATATCCCAACACATGGTATCAGAGCCAGGTTACAGGGAAGAGATTTTGTGTTTGGTTACAAGTCACTCTCAAGGGTTTCTTATTGAGTGGGAGTAGAGCAATGGCAAATCAAAGTAAGCTAAGAATGGAGGAGTTGAAAAGCACAAATAGTCACTTACGGTCCTATGGAAAGAAAGAGCAGGTAAAAAAAAATTGTTGGTTGGTAGCAAATCAGCATGAAGGAACTGAAGATGCAGATGTTGCAAGTGTTGTTGCACAGGATGCTCTGAGAGGTTTCTTGGATAAAGTTGAATCTTGGATAACAGATTCGGTTGCCTCTTTCTATGCAGCCCCAAGGAGAGGAGCTGGTGAGCCTTGCCAAAGAATTGGCAAAGGCAAAGTGGAGCTGAAATTGCAGACGGCCAACACATGGGTGTTGAAAGAGGTCATGCAGATCCCAGGTTTGGAGATGTGGCTAATTTCTTCAGAAGAGTTGGGTGATGAGAGGTGCACAAGAACTCTCACAGCGAATGCACTTGAATTAGCTAGTGGTAAAAAAACAAGTACTCTTTATCTACTTGTTTATATTACTGATTCTTCTTCTGTTGCGAAGACGTGGCTTCGTAGGCTTGGTCACATGAGCAGGAAGGAGATGCATGTTCTTAAACGGAAGACAGATATATTTGACAGGGTTAAGAACTGAAAATCCTTGGTGTTCTTGGAAGAGATGGCGGACAGAGACCAGTGGATGGGGCTGGATACTTCTGAGCAGGGCAGTTTGGACATGGGACTTGATTCAAAAGAGCTCGCAGGTAAAAAGTCATCACTCACAGGAAAACACAGATACCGACATCGACAGAAAAACCGACGTCGTCAGTAGGTAAGACCGACGTCGGTCAGGAGAACCGACGTCGGCAACAGAGACACCGACGTCGGCAGGGTCGGTAGTCAGGGACAAGGGCATGGGAACCGACGTCGGTTGGATGCAGACTGTGTAGTGATCGAGGTTGGTCACTGTAACGAATTTTGGGTGGACAGCAAGCTGTCAAAAAGTCTCAAACACCCATACGGAAGACTGAAGACGTAAGTAAGCCTCAAATTCGTTGTTTCTCTTCTTTACACTTGTTGCTTACTGCAGAGCAAAAAAGATCCAAAAAACAGTGAGAGCGTAGCAGAAATAGTATGCAGAACCAAGCAAGAGATTTGGTAGAGTTGCCAGCGAGATGAAAGCACAGAGACGAATGGATACCTTAGTTGAAGAATAGAGAGAACGAACACGTGAGACGGAAGGCCAGGACATATGGTTTTGAAGAGCTGCAGGACAGTGGTACAGGATTTGACAAGTGGACGACGAAGCATGGCTTTAGTCAATGTCAGGGTAACCACTGTGATTTGACTTACCAAGGGGATGATGATTGCAACATCATTCTGTTGTTATATGTGGATAGTATGCTAGCTAGCAGGGGTGTACATACAGAGTTTTTTTGAGCTAAAAGTAAAATTAGTTCAGTGGTTTGCTATGAAGAATTTGGAGCAGCGAAATTCTTCGGCATGAGAGACATGAGAGATCACAAGTTGATTTTGTCTCCAGTGGGAGCTGATGTGAATCAGGTGTTGGCGAGACGCAAGATGCAGAATCGGAGCACACCAAACGCTGAACAGTTCAGTGTCCGAAATCACATGAGGTCTGATATAGACCTGAGTTTGCCCAAGCAGTGGGTGTTGTCAGAGAGTTAGGAGCCAATTCAGAGAAGTGAGTTCTCAGGTATTTGAGAGAAACCAACAGCAGGGATTCATGCTATTCAGAGTCAGGACTTCACTACATGAGATTGTAGGTTCGGATGCGACAAGATACTCGGATGACAGAGGGTACACCACAGGGTGTGTGGTGGGTGGTCTTCAGAGTTGATCTTGAAAAGGGATACAAGCCAGAAAACAAATTAGACAGGGTACAAGTACAGGTACAGTGCAGCTGTTTATCTCCAAGTGGGAGATTGTTAGGTTGTGGAGCTAAAAGCTTCACTGATGCAGACATGGAGAAGGCCATTGGAGGAGTTGCTGGAGTGTCACAAACACCGGCGTCGATAAGGCCAACCGGTGTCGACAAGGAGACAGGAAGCAACCGACGTCGATCAAAAGTCGGCCGGCGTCGGCGACCCCCAGACAGACAGGGACCGACGTCGGTCACCTGTGGTTCGAGCTGCGAGTATATTACGAGCAGTTGGTTGACGAACCAAGTGTTTGCATGTTTAGAGCTAATTTTAAACTGAGAGCTGCGGATCTAATTATTGTAATTAGATGTCTAATTATTGTTTGGATGAGATCTATATATTAGACTCATAGTTGTATTGTAAACTTGTGCTAGAGAGTAAGAGAGCATTATTATAAGCTCCTTCTGTGTGTGAGGTGAGCAATGATGTGTTCCTTCTAGTGCCACAGTACCAAGGTGGGTGCTGGATTGGAGAATCAGCAGGGTTCTTCATGTATATATGATCTTGGTCATCAGGTGAGCATGGCTACGATAGGAGATCTACATGGTAAATAAGATCATTGATATGCAGGTGTATGTGTGTGCAAAGTCAAAGTTCACAGGTGCGCAGAACCAAATTGATTTGCAGGTGTGCAAAGTCAGAGAGGACAGCAACACAACAGGGAGCAGTATCAGGAGAGATCAACTTGAAGTACAGGTGTGTACTCAGAGCAAAGAGGAAGGCAAAAAAGATCCTTCCATAAGTAAAGTCTATTGAGGTGCAAGTTGTTGCAGATTCAGGGGAGATCTACTTGGAGTACGTTGAGTACTTGTGGAGTGCATGGAGCACTTGTGGTGTGCGTGGAGCACAGGTATAAGGTGAACACCAACTCAGTGTTTGAGTTGGGTGTTGGAACCTAAGAGAAAGAGCTTTGAAGAGAGAATTACTGTTCACTTAAAGTGTGGAAAGCCTCTGAAGAGGTGGTGGAGAAGAAGTGGCATCTTCTTTATTGTATTCTTTTCTGTAAGAGTTTTAATACAAGTTGTGTATTGTCTCTCATATCATATGTTATTTCTAGATTCTAGTTACTTGCAGATTCTGGTAAATTTCGCATATCAAATTGCTTGTATTTGGTAATCAATTGTGTGCTTCCGATTATTCATATCCCAACAGAATGTTGATTCTGATCCAATGTAGTGAGACAATCAGATTTTACATAGAGCAGCACAGTCACCTCCACAGCTCAAATACACTTTTAAAAATTCAGCAAAAAAAAAAAGTGTGTTAGATTCCAGCCTTCTTTGTCTTTTTATTAGTTCCTATTTCTTGTCTAATAGTTTGTCATACTCTCAGTTTCTATTTTCAGTTTCTATTTTAAGCATACTGCAAATATAATTACTGTAGGTTACCATTATATCTTAGATATTGCTTGTGCCCTAATTTTAATACCTTGGTGTGCGTTACTTAGTTTATCTTATGCACATTTCCAATAAAACACTCAGGAAACTACATTAGATGTAACAATAAACTATAAAGTAATATAATGATTGCTTTTTCAAAACGTCAATTAAAAAGCCAAATAACACTCATTTAGAGTTCCAAATTTCAAAGTTATTTGAAATCCAATCTGCCAAAACCTGGGTATTAAATTAGTCCACTGCAAAAATACATTAACGCAGAAGTTAACAAAATCACATACCAACATGTAAAACTCCTGGCAAGAAACAAGAAAGAATAAATGATTAGTGGATAGGAGAACCGAATTTTTGAGTCCGAACTGCCTTTCAAAGAAATAAAGAATATTTCTCTTTCTATGTTTAAATACTGTGTTCAAATACCATGGAATCTACATTGAAGAAAGAAAATATAACAATTTAGGAACTGTGACTTAAATTGACAGCATACTTAGGGGCAAGTCCCTTATGTGCTGCAGCAGTTCACTTACAACTTACAAGACAGATGGCATTTATGGGGATCAAATTTCTGACAAGCCAGCCTTGTTGTAAGCTAAAGTGGAGTCATTTATTGATTGTCCTGAAGAAATGGAGATTGATAAGAATCCTGTAAAGTGTAAGGAATCACTGAAAGGAATGCTTGTGCGAGACTGTATGTAGACCTTTGAGGAAATCGCTAGTCCTGATACTCATCACAACGAGTTACAGAATTGTGTTAAACATGCAAATGAAATGCCATGTCCTACTTCAAAATCTCATTTCGATTTGGAGAAGCCTTTGACAATCTCTGAGTAGACTGAAGGGAATGCACATAATTGAAAAGAATAAGGAAAACATAGTTCTGTCACTTCCACTGAAGTTTTTTGGTGCTCATTTACATACATTTGCTCTCCTTCAATGTGTTTTTCTAATTTGACAATGCAATTACTTACTAGCTTATCTTGTGTCTAGTAGATGATACCGAGGACATTTTGACCACACTCACATTCTGCTAAGAATCTATGAAAGGGGGTATTTATTCCATCAAATTTATCAAGGACTTAAATGGAGGCCCACAATGCAATAACAACTGGGGACCTCCCTGAAATTGATTTGATTTTGAGTTAGTTAGGCTTATACAGCTCAAACAATAATCCATGCTTATTTGAAAGCCCACAGTGGAGCTACGATGTACTTACAGCATGGAATACACATCTGTCACTGGAGGTAGGCAATTTTGATGATCCGGGGGTTACACCTAATCTGAGGAGGAATCACTCTAGCTTTTCAAAATGGTAATAGTCCACTGATCTCAACCATGTGTACTTGGGAAAAAGGATTTCCGTACTCACATTGCCCCATGACTAGTGGGTATCTATTCCATCAAAAGGATTTCCCTACTCACATCCCCTTAAGAAGCCATGACTAGTAGGTATCTATTCCATCAAATTCACTAATGACTCATTCATTCGTTCCTAGCACCTAGCACCATATCATGCCACTGATGCTAGGGGATCCCATCTAATATTGAAGTCCTTGTAGATGGCTGACAAGCCATCAAACTTGAAAGTAAACCAGAGCCCCATCGATGATTTTGTATCTGTATTTTTAAAATAGTGAGATGTCATGATGTCGGTCAATAGCATCTTACAAATATGATCTATGTACTATTTCCAGCAATCAATCGGCTTGTTGACATTGGTGTATCAGAAAACTAGTGCAAAGAGGCAATGGAAAATCATATATATTCTTTGATGGCCATAGTCTAATATAGATACTTTCACTTGGTAATTAAAAGCAGTGTTCCCATAGCATTTCCGGACTTTTTAATTCAATTTTTACAGCAGAGCTTTTCTTTAGGCTTATCAGGGTTAACTATTCTGCCAAAATTTGCAAACCATGTGGAAGCTACTTAATATTACAGTAAATGGAACCTGGTGGACCGTACAGCAGCTAACCAACTCAAGAAGCAGACCATAGCCCAATTGACAATAAACTAGCTTTTGGAAAAAAATACCCAGAACATGCCATGAAAAGTAAAACAGCACTGTTCTCAGACCATTATTGAAAATGGGAGAGGAACTTGCACTAGTATCAATATGAAGTTCCCATTGAGATGCATACAATTACACCTATATTTGCAGTCATAACCTGGTGCATTTCTAAATCAAGAAAATCATATCCATGGAAATGCATTTTAAATTTAAACTAAGCACTTATATATAGGAACAATCTGTACACACACTTTGATACAGACCATTTTATCCAAAATGAGGTTAGGAGCCATCTTCTCTTACATTATCCTATCTTGTATGAATATTGAAACTAAATAAACTAATCCCAATATGGTGAAAGAAAAATGTACAGAAGATTAAGTTTAAAGCTGCATCCACACCTGTAATGGTGAAGAAGGAGAAGCCAAAGGGTGCAATGGATGCCTCCAGTCCTTAACAGAAACAGATGAGAGCCAAAGTGCAACACCCACATGCAGCAGAGACACGATTCTATTGCAGAAGTCAAATGATCTCTTGCACATCATCTTTCTAACAGCAACGAATGCTGCACTCCATGCAACTACACACACCAACACTGTATTCCATGTATCATCACTCACAGTATCACCCATAATCTTCAAAACACAAAATAAACCCTGATCATACTTCAGAGTTCAAGTGGTGAATTGATGAATCGTAATAGTTCAATACAGAAAAATAATCATACAGGCCGCCTCAGCTTATGTTTGTGGAAAGTAAAGAGGGGGTTGTTGGATGTTGAAGGTTCTTCATTGAAAGAAACGGGAAAGATGGTGGAGGGAGTTATGAACTTAATAAGTGTTTGGCATTATTTAAAAAAAACAGCTGTATTGGTGTTGATGTTCCCGAGGAACAGCCAGAGTAGTGTCTTGCAGAAAATTAATAGGTTTGTTGGGAGTTGGAGGGATTCATAATTTCATGGCACTAAATACGCCTACGCCTGAAAATGTCCTCTTGTATCATTTTCTGTCATTTTATTATTAATTTATCATCTAGTTGGTTATGTTATCTTCAAAATAGTAAATATGGGTTATTTTGTTTATTGTTATTTTACTTTTTTAAATCTTAAAGACTCTAGTAATTTGAAAGTCGATAATTTAAAATAATTAGATAAAATAATAATTTTTTTATTTGATAAGATAAATATTGTTATTGGAATTTAGAATTGGTATTGGGATATAATAAGATTTAATTTTCCAAACTAACAAAGAATTTTAAAATAATGAAGAAACAAAAAAAATTCAAAGAACGATAAAACATCATTTATACGGGGAACAAGTTTCTATATAAAAGAGAAGAAATAAAAGGAGGTTACAAAACCACTATTTATAAGCAGCGAAAAAACTTAATAAAGGAGCCAAACTTTTTACTGAAACTTCAGCGAATTCACCATAGAAACCCTGAAATAATTGCAAAAACCAATCGAAGAAAACTCAAGCAAGAGCGTTGTGACTCCAACTACAAGTTAGGCCCTGTCTTCTCTCACGCCTAGAAATAAAGTCCTTCATCGTCCACTAGGACCCCTCTCTTACCAATTCTTTTACCTCCATCCTCAACGTTTCTACCTCGAAACGTTTACGTTTCTTTTTTTAAATTGTGGCCACATCAACTTTGAATTTCTCAGCTTGGAGGCAAGGAAGGACAAGAGCAAAAGAAAGAGGGGATAGAGAAGGAAAAAAGATGTAATAAAAAAGTAGATATATCCTTTTTTTTCTAAAATTTAAAAGTTATAAGTGTTATAAATACACATAAATATTATTTATAAAATATTTTTTACTATTTAGAGACTTAACAAATATGAAAAGTTTATTATAAGTAGAATAAAAATAAATAAAAGTAATAATAAAGTTACGTATATCATTTTGTTAATTAAAATTTGAAATTATAAGTGTTATAAATAAACATCAATATTATTTAAAAAATACTTTTTATTATTTAAAGACTCCATAAATATGAAGAATTTTGTAATATCCCCTTTCAGTAGGGAATATCTAAACACAAATAGCTCTGAACAAAGATACACTTTTTGCCAAAATAATTTCAAATATGAATAAATAAATCACAATATAATCTCTCAATAGCAAATCAAAGATCTTATCACTTGTTCTTCTAGACGATTACACAATTGAGTCTCTGTCATACAAATAAAATAACATGAAATATTTTGTTTTGAAACCCTGGGCTTTTGCAAATCTAGAGATTGACCCTGAATCTAGAAATTATGTCTCGGCTTGCTATGTCGAACACATAGTCGCCGGCGTCGGTCGATATTCTGCCGACGTCAGTCACTGTAGGTCCTCTGCCGACGTCGGTCTTCAGTGGGCCGATGTCGATCGTTGGGGATCTCTGTCTACCGAGGTCGGTGTCTGTGTGGATTTGTACGGACTTCGTACGGCGGCCAATTAAGCACAACCTGTCTGTTTTCAACCCCTGATCTGAAAATATATGTCTCTAATACAAAAGATCTCTATCTATATAATTTATTGAATCAAAACTAAATAAAGAAATACCTGGAATACTGTGATAACTTCTGTGTGAAGTTATCTCTCAAATCTATACCTCTGTGATAACTTATGTATGAAGCTATCTCTCAATTTTGCAATAAATCAGTTGATATCTCATAGCCTCTAAATCGCACACAATGAAGAGTTGATGTTCTCCACTGCAATGGAATCCTGGAACCCTTGGCTCAATCTTCACAGAAAAATTCTTCAAAATCAATAATCAATGGCTAATCAATAATGGCCTCCATGAAAAACCCTTATACCCTCAAAAAGATATGCTTGCCCTAATTAGGGTTTTCTTAAATTAGAATTAGGGTTTCTACATTAAAATTAGACCAAATAATTAATATTTGATTAAATCAATCAAATATTAATATCCCACTCAATACATATCCAATCGAGCCCAAACGAAAGCCAATTAGAAAAATTTTGCTAAACGAAGCCACGCCAATCTCCATCAAGACCCTCTAACCATTCTATCAGCCTACGAGGGTCGCATAATAGGCTAACCATGAACTCAGAACATGTCAACTGAAAAGGGGACATGACAATCCGCCCCTCCTGAAATTGCTTGCCCTCAAGCAATCGCTGAATGATACACCCATCAATCCACCTGGATCCCAAATGTAGTCATGATCTACCCTGTTGTCAATCAATGCAAACTCCATGCCATGTCCATCCCTAGTACTAACATAAGCACCCCAACATCCAATCCATAAATGAAAATCAGCAAGCAACTCAAGCAAACTCCGTACCTAAATAATATCTAAATCTGGATTGTGAAGGCTAGAAAGAGTCATATCATCATCAACATGTGACCCAACTTTAACAGAAAGCTGAGTCCCTACCACATGTGATAACTCCTGAACTACACTCACCTCAAGACCAAGCTCGTCCTCATATCTCTCTTGTGTTGGTGCCAATGTGCACTCGTCATCGCACTCTATCATGTCAGGTGGTGTAGGCATCTCCATCCGATGAAAAAACATATATCTAAAGTTGCTGCCCCGTATTGCCTTAAAAATATGTGTCTTCCCATCAACATCAAAGAGAACCTCCATGTCCTTGAGACGAAGAGTAACTTTCTCAAATGAATGAAGCCACTTCATACCCAAGACTAAGTCTATATCCCCCATGTTCACCACATAATAATCAGCCTTGAACTCATAGTTGTTCAAGCGCAATGGGAGATCTCTAATCATACGCTCACACCTAAGAGTGTGACCATCGGCTACCTTAACTCTGATGCCCTCAAAAATTTTGGTAGTGAGTCCACGCTTCTCCACAAATCTAGCATCTATGAAATTATGTGTGGCTCCTGTATCAAGAAGGGTGATAACCTTCTGCCCTACCAAAACTCCACGGGGTCTGAATGACTCATCCGACTGAATGCTGGATAGGCGTACCTCCTGTATGTGAAGCTCTAACTCTGCCTTTGCCCCCTCAGAACTATTCTGTTGTTCGAAATCCTCTGAATCTGAATCCTCATAATATGCCCACATCACACGATTTACCTTGCCCTTAGGCCTCAAAGGACAATCATGATGGATATCATATGGACCTTTGCAGTAGAAGCAAAGCTTCTTCTTGCATAGATCGTTAAGCGCCTCACGATCCAAAGGTGGTGCTGCTGGATTGGCCTTTGAATCATTCTTTACACCTGATTTATCTATGTTGAAATCCGGTCTCTCTGTATCTGCGTTGGAGCACTTATGGTCTCTAGATGAAGTACCTTTGGAGTTAAATTTATGGGATGGGGCTGCCATCTCCATACTACACGCCTTCTTCATAGCTACCTGTAATGAAGGAGGATCAAAGGCTTTGATCCAACCTCTTAATGGTTCTATCAATCCCTCCATGAAGAGAACTACCAATCTACGCTCGAAAATATTGGCCACCATGACTGCCAATCTCTGAAACTCATCAATGAAGGACTCCAAGCTACCTATTTGTCTCAACTGTGCCAGATCTCGAAAGTAAACCTCAGGATCTTTTCTGTCAAACCGCTCAACCAATCTATCCACAAAGTCCTGGTATTCTGTCACCTGGTTATGCTGAAGTGTTACCATACCATGGTACCACCAATCATGTGCTACTCCATCCAAGTGCAAAGTGGCGTATTTGATGGCCTCTATCTCTGACATTGGTCTCAATGCCAAAAAGGTGTCAAGCTTATGAACCCAAGCTTGAGCTATCATCTTGCCGCTCTCGTCAAAAGTGGTCAAAGAAAGCTTGCCAGTAGCCTTCTTTAGCTCACTGAATTGAAACCTAGGCCTCCTATCCTGTCTAACTAACCCGTGGTGCTCTTTCCTCAGCTGAACAAAATGATCAAAGGACGTCCTCTCTTGAACATGAGGAGGTAATAAGTCCCACTCATCATTTGCAGCCATGTAAACATCTACAAATGGGGAATTTCCTGCCTCCTCCTCTGCTGGTGCCTCTGGTTTTTCTTGAACAAATGTAGGACGTGTAGGTCTATTCGCTATTCTGGAGTGGGTCTGTTGTGGTCTCTGATTAACCATAGCGCCCCTGTCATCTCTTTGTTCCCTATTTTGTCTATCAGGTGCGTTCATCCCCCTTATCATAGTCGTAAGTGCCTGTAGTGTCTGATTCATCTGCTGTTGGCTTGTCATCATAACACGGTGAAATTCTCTGGTGTCTTGATCAGCATCATACCTGTGGCCCCTGGGTGGGCTACCCTCACGTCTGTCACTCATGATAATTCGCTGCTGTTCTAACAATTGGGTACCTTCAAGCAAGGCTCTACTGCGTGTGTTATACATGTGTGGTCCCAACTCTTGTGGCTGCATAAGATTGTCACACCCTCAGGATGGCAAGATTTAGCTCTGATACCACTGTAATATCCCCTTTCAGTAAGGAATATCTAAACACAAATAGCTCTAAACAAAGATACACTTTTTGCCAAAATAATTTCAAATATGAATAAATAAATCACAATATAATCTCTCAATAGCAAATCAAATATCTTATCACTTGTTCTTCTAGACGATTACACAATTGAGTCTCTGTCATACAAATAAAATAACATGAAATATTCTGTTTTGAAACCCTGGGCTTTTGCAAATCTGGAGATTGACCCTGAATCTAGAAATTCTGTCTCGGCTTGCTGTGTCGAACACACAGTCGCCGGCGTCGGTCGATATTTTGCCGACGTCGGTCACTGTAGGTCCTTCTCTGCCGACATCGGTCTTCAGTCGGCCGATGTCAGTCATTGGAGATCTCTGTCTACCGAGGTCGGTCCCTGCGTGGATTTGTATGGACCTGTACAGACTTCGTACGACCGCCAATTAAGCACAACCTGCATGTTTTCAACCCCTGATCTGAAAATATGTCTCTAATACAGAAGATCTTTATCCGTATAATTTATTGAATCAAAACAAAATAAAGAAATACCTGGAATACTGTGATAACTTCTGTGTGAAGTTATCTCTCAAATCTGTACCTCTGTGATAACTTCTGTATGAAGCTATCTCTCAATTTGGCAATAAATCAGTTGATATCTCACAGCCTCTAAATCGCACACAATGAAGAGTTGACGTTCTCCACTGCAATGGAATCCTGGAACCCTTGGCTCAGTCTTCACAGAAGAATTCTTCAAAATCAATAATCAATGGCTAATCAATAATGGCCTCCATGAAAAACCCTTATACCCTCAAAAAGATATGCTTGCCCTAATTAGGGTTTTCTTAAATTAGAATTAGGGTTTCTAAATTAAAATTAGACCAAATAATTAATATTTGATTAAATCAATTAAATATTAATATCCCCCTCAATACATGTCCAATCGAGCCCAAACGAAAGCCAACTAGAAAAATTCTGCTAAACGAAGCCACGCCAATCTCCATCAAGACCCTCTAACCATCCTATCAGCCTACGAGCGTCGCATAATAGGCTAACCATGAACTCAGAACATGTCAACTGAAAAGGGGACATGACAAATTATTATAAATTTTAAAAAATCATTTTATTTTTTAATAATAAAAAGGTGAAAGATTATTAAAAATAAAAATATCAAATCAAATTTGAATTAATAATAATAATAAATTACAATCTTATATTAATATATATATATTTTAAATTAAATATTATAATTATTTTATATATAAAAAATTTAATTAAAATGAATGAAATTATTTACATATAAATTATAATTTTTTAAAATAATTATGTTCTTTTCGGAAGAACAAATGTATTGCTGGAGATGACCACATAAAATATTTAATATTATTTACATTTAAATATAATCTATTCATCCATATAATAAACCTTTACTCATTTAAAAATAAAAAAATTTATCTACATCTTTATAAGTGTTTCATTTTAACCTAAGTTGGGATCTAAGTATCTAGAACTATCCATTAAAAAATATTATTACAAAAACGTCACTTGATGATTGAGGGTTTAACTTATTCCACCATTATTTGTAAGTTATAGACGTTGGCATTATTGCCAGGTTTGAAAGACACTAGGGTTAGTAATCTGGGAAGAATTAAAGATGTGTTATTGGTTTTTGTATTTGTTTTGATAATTATAAATGTTAATAAATCAAATTTTTGATTTAGTATTAAAAATTGAGAAGTATTTGTTTCATCAAAATTAATTAAACAATGTTTAATGAAATGATAAATTATATTATATATGTAAATGTAATGTTATTGTGTATTAGATATTATAAATTTATATTATTTATTAAATAAAATAAACGATGTAATTTTGAGTTGGTAAGTGGTTAATAGATTTCAGAGGTGTTTAATTCATGTAAAGATTTGTTTAAATTAGCAACCAAAATTTGAAAGTATATATTATAAGAGTGGTGAAGGATTAGACATATTGGTTGACACATAAATCCGAAGGCATTTAAGCAAATGCAATGTGCAAAAATGGTTCCTTGGAATGTTGTGGCTATAAATGTAATGCATTTTTAACAGAAGTGTTTAGGTTGAGTTTTGCAATTTCAACTATTTTTTGTTTTGATCTGGGTTGTTGTTGAATAGGTGGAATATAATTTAACTAGTAAAAGAGTTTTGCAACTTTTATTTGAGGGACTCAGATATTCCTTTGCGTAATTTTTGTGTATTCAATAACAAACCAAACCAAAATGTAAAAGTAGTTGAAGCGCTAGCTTTATGATGGGTTAGCTATAACAATAAAAAAGGAGAAATAAAAAATCAATGCAAAACTTGAACCTTGTGTTATGAGACGTGTTTATAATTGGCAAAGTTTATATGTTGTTTGTCTTGTTCATTCATCGCTTGCCTTTTTTTAGAATTGGGTTGTAGTTGCTTGACAATTTTTCTAACACTTTCTAGGTCTTTGACAATCGGCAATATTTTGACAATTTTCCCAACACTTTCTAGGTCTTCAGCAATATTTTGACAATTTCCCTAACACTTTTTAGCTCAAAAGAGCAAAAGACTTAGCATATTTTCAAAAAAAAAAAACAACCTTCAAACTTTTTAGCAAGAGAGTAGTTGAAGGTTTTGTGCAAGTGAAAGTCTACAAAAGTTATGAAGAATTCACAAGAATTGCCTAAGTCCTTTAGGTCTTCAGGGAAACTATTGCGACTAGTTAACAAAGGTTGTGAATGAAATCTACAAAAACCCTGAAGTCTTTGGGAAAAAAATTTTAGTGTTTTTGGTCTTCGAAAAAAAATGTTGTGACTTTGTCGAAACTTCTGTAGAAAAAAGTAGAAAAGAGTAAGTTGTGAAGGTTGAAGCCTGACAAAACTTGCAAACAAAAGTTTTGAAAGCTTGTGTCTTCGAAGGTATTCAAAACAAAATTGGCGAAAGAATTTTTTTCGAAGACTAACACTTGAGTCGCAAAGAAGCAAGAAAGAGGCTTTGAAGTATTATCTATAATTCCTTTGATCATAGAAAAAGCTAGGAAATATTCCAGGATTGCACAAAATCGGTCTGACACTCGTGGCACCTTTAGGAAAGAAATAAACGTTGATTGTCTTCTAGTTTTTTCAATAGATATTTACATTTAGACAAATTTCAATTTAACATAGACGATTGCATACTTGATTTTTATCTCCTCAATATTTAATCTGCAAGTGGCTTTGATTGGATCGTGCCAAATTGGTGTAGCAATGGCTCACGCATATTCAAATGCATATCCAAATGTAATCAAATTAGTTTTACCCAAATATGCTTTAGTTATTTAATAATTGGATGCAATTATTTTTTTCAATGACCACGATTACATTTGGATGTGTTATTAGTTATTTTTATGTGCAAGTGCATAGTTGGATATTCCTCAATTAGGAAATATTAGTGTACTAAGTTGCATTTAGAC
Source organism: Torreya grandis (assembly GCA_037957365.1). Taxonomy (NCBI): domain Eukaryota; kingdom Viridiplantae; phylum Streptophyta; class Pinopsida; order Cupressales; family Taxaceae; genus Torreya; species Torreya grandis. Next base: position 2,043,413 of record JARHVA010000571.1, on the reverse strand, counting down.
TATTGAATTTATATTTCATATTGTGTCTTTCCATGAAAGTCATAGGTTTTGATCCTTGTCTTAGTTATTTTAGGTTCAAATATTTGCAGAATCCATTTTTCTGTATTTTTGAATTGATAACATTTAAGTGAAGATTTGTTTCTTTGAAAATCTTTGCCATTAATATTTGCTTAGAAGTAATTTTGTCGTGTTGTTAATTTTTTATAGAGATGGACCATGTAGAATAAGACTCTGAATTGTTGCTACTTTCTTGCCAGTTTAAGATCATTGTGAGCAAATTGATCTCTATACTTGAAAAAGTGATTAGAACCCCTGAATCTTTAGATAGTTCTTTTTCATGATGCAAGATACTTGTACATGAAATTCATCAGTTTTTAGTTACAATATATTTTCTAATATCAGAGATTAAGCATTAATATATGGTTTTAAGATAATCCTAATTATTTTAGCTCTGGGATGTGATTTGGAGATTATTTACATTTTCATGGTTCCTCTTTTTTAATGTATAATAAAAAGGTATATTAAAGATATAAGAACTTAGAAAATCTGGAAAAATACACTAACGAGTCGACAATATAATGGAAAAATCATGTAGGAGAACACCTTAGATATCCAATGAACATTAGAACTAGTGTGTGAAATTCATTTGAGGACTAGTGAGTGCATTTCTGATCAAAATAGTGATTGGATTCTATAAAGTGTTATTAGAACAACATTATCTAAGAACCTTTCCGAAGCAGTTTGTGGTCTTTACAAAATTTCTTTATGTTTTCCTTTTTTTTTTTTTTTAAATGTGGTGGTTTTTATTTTTGATCAGGAAAAAGATTATTTAATATCACTCCAAAGTATATTGTATATACAATTGAAAATTGTAGAAACTCAGACCATTCTGTTAGATGCTATGCCAGCATTAAGATGGGAGGTTTTTTAACCAGACCAACAAAAGGATATTTGCCAAAGGCGTAGATAATTTAAGATGTCCATGTTAGTGTCATATACCTAATAAACAAAGGAGGTGATATTGCCTCAGATGCATAATATAAGCAGCTACAAAGTTAAGGACCATTCTAGATAGAAATTATTTGGAAGAGGATATAGGCCCTGGTCTTCATGAATTCCTTCAAGTATGAAAAGATCAGATTTGTGATTGGCCAACATGGATTGAAAAGTTGATTCTAAGCCCTTCACCAGGTCAAGCCCTTGTGCATCAATGATATCCCCACAGTCTACATGCAATTATGCAATGCATACAAAATAGAATGGACAGGAGATCCTCAAATAACTCAAGAAACCTCGTACATATGGCAGAAGGAACGTATAGGTGCGATGGTTGGCCACAATGATCAAGGCATAGACCATGCTCATAATTCAACTTAGTTAATCACACCTGTGCATATATTTTCACAAGAAGGTTTTGGTGATTTTCTATTGACTCTTTCGTGTTATTGTGGCATACAGTACAATGATGAGAAAAACTATGCTTTCCATCACTCACCCCATCTAGAATTGTTATTGTTGATGCCACCGATCAGTGGAAGTCTGGTGAGTCGACGGCAGAGCTGAATCAGAATGGGAAATCAAAGGAACAAAGGCAATGTTCAACGTTATCACAGTAAGTTCAATCGAGGTTGGTGGGGATGTCACAGCTGAAGTGTTGCCCTTCATTTGATCATAATCAGGCTTTAGTTTCTAGTATATCCTTTTGAATTCCATGGAACCCTGCATTGATAGGTTCAGTGTTACTTGTGCCTTTGCTTAATTCACTTTCTATTTACATCTATTTCTGTCATAATGATATAGCAATATCTTGAATCTTTTTACTAGGTATGGAGAGAGAAGCCACAGTAGAAAGTCTAAACAAAGGCGGTTATAGGAGCCTGCCTTTTGCATCTCCAAAATAGTCATCAAGGACAAATGAATCTTTGATAGTGAGATTTAACTATTCTGAAATTATACCTTATCTGCATAATTTGAATTTTCTGGTTGTCACATGTGAAATTGGCATTCTTCACCCTTGTGAGAAAATATTTGCACCTTTCTCATTGTACATACATTGTATTGCATGTGAAAGACGTTTTACAAACGCCGCAAAGATTTTCTAGTACTTGGTTTAGGATTTTTAGGAGATATAAATTTGGGTATTTTACTTTGCCATTTGTATCTTCATAATCAACGCGTTGGTGCGATCTGGTTGCTATGGGAATTCTTCACAATTTATAGTAATTGAACATGGCTGAAGTGGTCAGAGGCAAAAGAAAACATTACACGAGAATGTGCTATGGCACAGTAAACTTGATTTTTTTATTGCTTGAATAAAACGATTACATCTGCCTCTATTAATAGAGGTCTGCAGGACAATCTAGAAACAACAACATGCGTGAAAGGAGGTCGGTGGTGGAGGCTTCTAGAATGACGGTGGGAAGTTTCTATATTTAATGTTGCAGTTGGAAGAAGCTTCTACCTACGTATCTTCGGTGGGAGAAATTAAAATCTGCCAACACTCCCCCCTAATTTCTACCACTAATTACATCAAAATTTACAATATTCAAATTTTCTCTTAAATATTTAAATTGTTCTTGTGCTAATGCCTTTGTGAATATCTCTGCAAGTTGCTCTTTTGATGTGCAATGTTGTAGGATGAGTTCTCCATTGTTGACCAATTCTCGAATGAAGTTATATCTAGTGTCAATGTGCTTTGTCCTCTTGTGAAAAACATGATTCTTTGATAGTGCAATGGTGAACTTGTTGTCAAAATAGATTGTAGTAGGCTCCTCTTGCTCATGCATTAGATCCTTCAATATTCTTCGCATCCAAACTGCTTGACATGCTGTTGATGTACCTGCTACATACTTAGCGTCTGCTGATGAGATTGTCACTATTAATTGTTTCTTTGATGCCCATGCTACAATACATGTTCCAAGATAAAATGCATAACTAGAGGTGCTCTTTCTATCATCTATACTTCCTGCACAGTTACTATTTGTATATCCAATCAACTGAAAATTATCTGAAGTAGAATACATTATGCCATAATTCATAGTTCCTGCAATATACCTCAATAACCTTTTCCCTGCTTGCCAATGTGAGTTCTTTGGTGAATCCATGAATCTAGAAATCAAACTAACTCCATACATTATATCCGACCTAGTTGTTGTAAGATACATCAAACTACCCACCAATTTTCTGAATATAGTTGAATCAAAATCCATCTCATTATCTTCTCTACCTAGTTTTGCGCCTCTTGCCACAAGTATAGAAGTTGGACTGTAATTTATCATTCTAAACCTTTATCATTTTTTGCATATTTACTTTGACAAATAAAAATGCCTTTATCATTTTGTGTAACTTCAATGCCAAGAAAATATTTCATCAAACCCAAATCTATCATCTCAAATTCTTTCTTCATTGTAGATTTAAATATGTCTATAGAAAGATTTTCTGTAAAGATCAAATCATCAACATATAAACAAACAATCAAAATCTGACCTTGTTCATTGACCTTGGTGTATAGTGTAGGCTCACTAGTGCTTATACTGAATCCATTCTTCATCATGTATGAATCAATCCTGTTGTACCAAGCTCTTGGTGCTTGCTTCAATCCATAGAGTGCCTTATTCAACCTGTAAACCTTGTCTTCATATCCTTTTATGTCACATCCTGATGGCTACTGCACATAAACTTCTTCTTCTAAATATCCATTCAAGAAAGCTGATTTGACATCCATTTGATAAACTTTTCATAAAATTTTGAGCTACAATAGCTAGGACCATCCTAATTGTGTCAAGTCTTGCTACAGGTGTAAATTTTTCATTGTAATCAACTCCATATTCTTGTGTAAATCCTTTAGCTACTAATCTTGCCTTATATTTATCAACTTCTCCATTTGCCTTATATTTAGTTTTATAAACCCATTTCACACCTATGCATTGTTTATCCTTAGGTAAATCAACTAGATCCCATGTATCGTTTTTCTCAATAGATTCCATTTCATCATTCATTGCATTAATCCAATGTTCTTCCTTAATTGCATCTTCAAAATATATAGGATCTTGGGCAAATAAAGCAATATTAGATTGCAAATCTATCCTATCTCCTTGATCATATATTTCCTACAAGCTTCTAGTCTTTTTGCCTCTTAGTCTTGGTCTCAATGATGCAATTGTAGGATTTGAGTCATTACTTACTTGTGGACTTGATGATTCTCCTTCCTCAATTGATTGTTCTCCTTGACCTTTTTCTTCTTGTTCTTCATAAGGTATTATTGTTGTACCTATAATTGTCTTGTCTAGATTGCAATCCCAAGATTCTTCCTCTTTGAATACAACATCTCTACTTACAATGACTTTCTTGGTTATAGGATTAAACAAATTATATGCCTTAGATTGTTCATCATAACCAATGAAAATGCATTTTTCACTTTTATCATCCAATTTACTCCTTGTTTCTTTAGGCACATGTGCATATGCAATACAACCAAATACTCTAAAATGAGAAACACTATGATGCTTACCACTCCATGCTTGTTGTGGAATCATGTTCCTCACAATCTTTGTTGGACTCTTGTTCAATATATAAACATCACAAGCTACTGCTTCAGCCCAATATTCATTAGATAGATTCTTGTCTTTCAACATGCTCTTCACCATCTCCATTATTGTACGATTCTTCCTTTCTGCAACACCATTCTGCTGAGGTGTGTAGCTTGTAGTGAACTGCTTATTTATTCCATGATACCTGCAATAATCCAAAAACTCATTTGACTTGTATTCTCCTCCTCTATCTGATCTTGAAACCTTGATGGATAGACCACTTTGTTTCTCAACCAATGCTTTGAACTCCTTGAACTTTCTAAATGCCTCAAATTTATATTTGAGAAAATAAACCCATGTTTTCCTACTATAATCATCAATGAATGTTAGAAAATAAATGCTCCCCCCTAATGATGGTGTTTTCGTTGGACCACATATATCTGTATGGACAATTTCTAAAGGTGCCCAAGCTCTATATGACATTTACTTTGGAAAACTCTCTCTATGTTGCTTAGCCAAAATACAACTTTCACATGAACTCAATTGTGCTTCAATGGGGGGTAAACCTAGTACCATTTCCTTTCTTTGCAACAAACACAATCCTTTGAAGTTTAGATGACCATACCTCAAATTCCATACCCATAATTTATCTTGACTTGATGCCTTGCAACTTTCTCCAATCTCCTCCATCATTTCACTTTTCATGCAAAGTGGGAACCTTCTGTTATTTGTCATTTCAACTTTTGCAATCACCATGTTACTTGGAGAAATATCAAATATAGTGCAAACATTATCCTCAAAAGCAACTCTATAACCCTTTTGAATAAGTTGCCCCACACTTATGAGATTATGCTTTAAAACAGGTACAAAATAAACATTGGGGATAGTCTTCTTACCAAGTTTTGTTATCACATTAATTGCACCATTTCCCATGGCTTCAACTATCTTTTCATTATGCAATTTGATTTCTGATTTAACTGAAGTATCCAAATTCTCAAACAATTCTTTGTTTCTAGTCATGTGATTACTACAACCACTATCTAAAAACCAAATGTTATTAGAACTTTCTTGAGCTACATGACATGTAATAAATAAAGACCCTGAATTACTTTCAAAAAAGTTTGCATTTTGCTTGCTCATATCAGCTTGTTTCTTTCGACATTCATTAGCAAAGTGACCATACTTCTTGCAATAATAACATTGCATGTTTGATTTGTCATACCTTTGTGATCCCTGATTGTTATTACGTCCCATTGAGATGAAATTTTGATTTCTCCTTCCTCTTGGATATGGACTCTTTCTTTCTTCTCTTTGAAAATTGTTTCTTCCTCTTCCTCTTCTTCTTCCTCTGAATCCTAGATTTCCTCTTCCTCTACCTCTACCAAATGTCATTTTTGTTTTGAATGCATGCTCCAATGAGGTATTGTCATTCCTATTTATCCTATCTTCATAATTCTTCAAAGAACCAACCAACTCATCTATAGAATATTTAGTCAAATCCTTGGATTCCTCAATTACCATAATAATTGCATCAAAATTTTTAGGCAAACATCTTAAAACCTTTTCTACAACCTTTTGATCTATTAGCTCATCACCAGTCTGCCTTATTTGATTAACCAAATCCATAACATGATATGTGAATTGATCTACTGATTCAGAATCTTTCATTTGTAAATTTTTAAATTATTTCTTAAGTGCTTGTAATCTAGCAATTTTTACCTTACTAGTACCTTGATATACCATTTCTAGAATGTCCCATGCTTGCTTGGCTGTAGTAGCTAGCTTAATCCTTCCAATAACTAACTCATCCAATCCTTATGCAATGATCTACAAATCCCTCTTATTCTTTTGCCTATTTTCTTTAAGAATATTCTTATCATCTGGACTCAAGGTAGACTCATCTTGTGGTTCAATATAACCATTTATAACTATGTCTGATAATTCACATGAATCAAATGCCCATTTCATTTTAAAATCCCAAGTATCATAATTTTTGCCAAAAAATATTGGTATTATAGGTTAATTTATACTTAATGCCATACCTTATGATTTTATAATTCCCCTTCGTGATATGCTAACTCACTTCAGTGATTCTAGAATCAGATCTACAAACACACTCTTTTGATTGACTGTTCCTTTGATGCCTTAGTAACAACAATACAACTTTCTGCCATCTTCTGAAAGCTCTGTGATCTCCTTTATTAGGTCTTTACTGGACCTTTCTATTCTTTCAATTTCCTTAGAATAACTCGAACTCTCCTTGGCTTATTTGTCTTGCAGGCAAACTTCGCTCTAGGTGGTGTGTTGACCTCTTTTCTTAGGTTCAAAATACCATTAACCTTTATTTGATTTATAAGAATGGCTTCTCAAGGATTCAAACTTTACTCAATTCCCTTCTTTTTCTAGATTCCTTTAATGACTTGCTCCCACGCTTCTGCAAATTACTTTTTTCCTCACATGCTCACTTCTAGTTTCGACAGACAAAGACTGGTAATAAACAAGCAAACTTGGCTAGGACAAACATGGACTAGGTTGGATGCTTCAACATATAGACATGGATAGATGGCCAAGAGACCTTCAACTCTGATACCACTATGAAGTGGGTAGAGGCAAAAGAAAACATTACACAAGAGAATGTGCTACGGCACAATAAACTTGATTTTTTTATTGCTTGAATAAAACAATTACATCTGCCTCTATTAATAGAGGTCTACAGAGCAATCTAGAAACAACATGCGTGAAATGAGGTTGGTGGTAGAGGCATCTACAATGACAGTGGGAAGTTCCTATATTTAATTTTGCAATTGGAAGAAGCTTCTAACTATGTATCTTTGGTGGGAGAAATTAATATCTGCCAACAATGGCCAAGTCTTGTAAGCATTTCAAATGCAAAGGTTAGAATTAGTTCATATTTTAGTCCAAACTGTGAGTGGTATCCAATGCACAAAAAATGATACGGTACCCAAAATTGATCTTATGCCAATGATAACAACTGCAAGTTGTCGAAATTCAAAATTCAAAATTAAAGGAATTATTTGCTTCTCTTTATTGAAATAAAATTTGATCAAATGTTTTTTGGATTATATCAGTTATAAAGATTTGGAAAATGTTGGTGAAAAAGATGATAGAATTAAATATAAATACAAAATTAAATAAATTACCTGCTTCTCTTTATTGGAATAAAATTTGATCAAATGTTTTGTGGATTGCATTAGTCATAAAGATTTGGAAATTTTTGGTGATGAAGATGATGGAATTAGATACAAATATAATGTTGGTTACAAATTAATAAATGATGTTGTTTATTCATATGCAATTAACAATGCACTATTCAATTAAAGAAATTATTTGACTCTCATGTTTAAGATACATGATATAGTATGTTTTAAGTTGAACAAACAACAAAGATTTAGAGATTATGAACCGAGCTGCAAAGATTCAAAGTAACAATCGTTAGTACAAGGTAGTGTAGGGAAGTGGAGATCTTGTGAAGATAAATTGAACAATGTCTTGTATATCACTTTTGGAAATACTCCTAAAAATTTAAAATTAAATAAATTATTTGCTACACTTTACTGAAATAAAATTTAATCAAATGTTTTATGGACTATATTAGTCATTTTCTTAGCTTCAAAATGGATATGAGTCAAATGAGTCATATCAAAGCAACACTGTAATGGTAACATATATAAATGAAGAGTGTTTACATAATTGATTTTAACAAGAAGTTACATAAACCATGAATAATAGTTCTTTTTTGTTGATAGACATGAGACAGTTTTTGAAAGACAAAAAAATTATCAAACTACTAGACAAGTGTGATACATGAGTTAAGACTAACTAAAAAATTTATTGGCATGTATATATACATTATCAAGGGACAAAAAACCCAATCATAACTCTGAACTAGGAACTATGCATAGGGAGTAGTAGTACTAGTTCTTGAAACATGTACTTGTTCTTCTGAGATGACATAAGAAGAAAGAAATTGTTAGAAGTATATAAATATTAAAGCTTCAAAGTAAAAAAAAAGTTTAAGAGTATATCACGTACTTTGGTTATTGTTTATTACATCAGCATCTAGAATAACTTTTTCTTTGTCAAGAGTGAATTTTATTTATAGTGAAAATCCCTACATTAAGGAGATAGTGATGGCTTTGTCTATCATGTAGTATTTGTGTGAAATTTTGGTCAATGCAAGGAGCACTGTCTTTAGTGGTAGTCCTGTGGGAGTGCACAATATGGTAGCAGTTTTCATTGTTTTTAGATTATAGGTGAGGCGATGGGTATATGTGCATATGAACTCTGTTGATGACAAGAAGGACAACTAAACGTTGTAGCCTTAATAGATTGCATGGATTGAGCTATGAAGCTAAAATTATTGTAGGTAGCTTGAAATGGCTTTGAGTACATGTTTCCTATTGTCAATGTTCCTTTGACCTACACATGTTAAGTTTGGAGATGTTAATTGAAGCAAAAATTGGCAATAACAGATATAAATCTAAGAATATGGATGTCATGTATTTGTTATCAATAGTTATGATCTTCTAGCCAAAAATCAAGCTCCTCTTACAGTGTCTAAAGCACATATTACTTGATTATGTTTTAGTGTTAGAGAAACCAAGAAAACATTGAAAAAAACTTAGATAAAGAAACAAAAGTAGATATCAGCATAAAAAATGAAGGTGTTCAGGTTTATTATTTACTTTTAGTTTTTAAGTTATAAGTTTATCCAAATTTCATAATGAGAGTCAAGGATGCTAAACCCAATAATCCATGGATGATTTTGATATCAATTAAAAATTTGCTTGTGGATGAAAGCCCTATATTAGCTGCAATGACTATATCATATGTTAAGGTGTGGAGCTAAAAGCTTCACCAAAGGAGCGCATTTTGATAGTTGCAGGTTTACACAGTCACCGGCATCGGTCAGGAGCGACCGACATTGGTCAAAAGCAGTTCAAGAGACGCCGGCGTCGGCAGAGATCGGCCGACGTCGGTCACAGGCAAGCAGCAGGAACCGGCGTCAGTTACCTATGCGTCTAGAAACCTATTTTCGTGGACAGAACTGAGTGTTTGCATGATGGGATTAAGTCATAGTCTTAAGTCCGCATCTCTATTATTAGTAAGACTGTTTTAGAGCCCTTGTTTAAGAGGCATAACTGTTGGTTGTAAATGCATGCTCAAGTTTCCTAATTCTATATGTAGGATTAGATCTTCTTAGCTTATTGTAGTGTAATGTATGAATGTTGAAGAACAGTACAGAATTGTATATGTGAATCATTCTAGGTTGTTGGAGTTGATTGTACTTGAGAGAGAGAGCTCTTGAGGGAAAGATATCTAGAGAGAGATCTGTACATCTGAGAGAGCTGTGGAAGAAAGAAGTTTCTTCAATTGTATTCCTTCTGTAAAGAGTTTAATACAAGTTTTTAGGGTGGTTTCTTGTATCTCTTGTTCTTTTCTATTTATCATTCTAGTTACTTATCATTCTGGTTAATTCCACTTTTATTGCTTTCATAAGTGTAATCAAATTGTTGGTTGATCCCCAACATCATCATTATTATATATATATTTTTTATTTTTTTCTCTTTGTAATTGTCCCCTATTTTTATGAATATGGAAAATGATTTAAATTTGAGTACACCACTCCCTCTAGTTAGAAAGGATACAATAAAGTGAGAAGGCATTGAGCCATAAACTTGTTAAATTTTTTTGTAAAATATAAAAATTTGATGACAGACAATGCAGTAGCCATTATAGACAAGGCATGCTTCTATCAACATAGGAAATTATAAATCAATCTTATTATTCCCAGGCCATTGAAATGATCTAATGAAATAGTTGTAAAAAATAAAGGATTGGGATATTCATTGGTCAAGGAGATGCATCAACTACTCAAACTTTTCAGACACAAAACAATGCTCTCAAAACATCAAACTAGAGCATTGACATCGATCATGATAATGATCTAGAATAAAAATTTATAGTCTAGGTACTTAATTCAAATATATCTAGGAATTAAACTCATGGACTAAATATGCTATAGATGGATTTGTAACAAGATAGTTTAAAGGTGTTATGCTTACCTGGTAGAACACTGCAACACCATACTATACTAATAAATAAATAATGGCTAAGTAGATTATTAAAAAAAAGCAACTACAATTTGAAGTATATTTTTAAGACCGCATTAAATTGATTAAGCTAGCAATAAAATCTTAGGTTTTATCAGTGCTTGAGAAATGGATTGCTATAAGTTTTCAGACCTTCTATTAAACATCTAATTGTGATGTTGCATGTGCAAGCTTCGTTTGGACATTTTTCCATATAATTTTCTACACCATGCAAGCTAGATAAAAACATTGAGACCAATATTAGATAAAAATAAAATAAAGAAACATTGGACATGCCTTTGTTTTGGCGTCTAGGAGTGTAGACAAGTCATTAACAAACTTTGCAGCCTTCAATAGTGTGACAAATGTTGTTTGGCTAGTTTTAAGAGCTCTCTCTAGGCCCTGTCATCTAACCATGTTTTTAAACTACTACATTGGAAATTATTTAGCCTATGTTTTTTGTTTGATTGCTAGAAAGAGTTGCTCAAAACTTCCAAATAGGTAAAGTTTTTAGGTTCAGAGAGTAGTTTAGTTTCATGATTTAAAAATGTAGATTAAAAAAACTAAAGTATTTGTGCAATTAGAAGCATACATTTGTTGTGTTATCTTCAGTATTGTCATCTTTTAGTTCTAGAATGAGTTGCATATTAGTTTTTTGGCACATGTAATGATTTTAGTAATAGTTCTAGTTGCATATGCTTTAGTGTTAGCTAGTTGGTTGATTATTGAATCAGGAATGAACTCGTATTTTGTGCAGACAAGAACTATGCTTTCCATTATGTTGAATTCATTGACTATGAGTATTGCATCATAATCCCCATGGTCATAAGTTGTTTTAGGAGCAATAGTAAAACAAGAAATACAAATTGCTTTTCTAGGCTCGATTTTTTGTTCATGCATGCAAATAAAGTGGTTGGGTACGTTTAGTGTTATAGTCATTTCATTATTGACATTTGTTAGATTTGCATGCAGTAGTTGCTTGTTTTGTTCTCTTTGCATCATTGTCTTATATGTGACAAGTACATCTCCTTCAAAGAAGTCCCCTATCTTACAACTACTAATATCATTGATCGAGACCAAGTGGGAGATATTGTTATTTTTATATAATAAAGCAAGTGAAATGTAAATGCGTAGAATTATCAAATGACATGAAATTAAAAAAAAAAATTATAATTTTGTCAAGACTTACGTTTTTCCTATTTTTTGCATTATTTGATTATTGTTAGGGCTTTGTGTTATCCTCTTCATGTTGGATGAAATAGTATGAGGAAGAAAGTAGAAAAGCTAGAGTAATTAGGTGTCTAAGTACATGATTTTATTTTTTTGATATGCAAAATACATATAAACAACCTTTAAAATTACCTTGTTACATTAATCCTTTGTTTTCTTATTGGATTATTTCATATGCATATTGCATAAGGCAAAGTAGATAATGTCATGATCACTCTAATAGCAATCTAGTATACAAATGTATTCATTTTGTATTTAAACATTTGACCATATGTGATCAATCATTGGTCTTGACAATGCATTTTATTTCTCAAATACAAAATGCATATTACAAGGTTCCATGTGTTGTTCGAGCATTCATGAATTTTTATATTACTTTCTAATGTCAATATTGAAATCACTTATTATAAATGTGTTTTGTAATTTACTTACATTTTCTAATGCATGATCGATAATAGAAAGGATATTTGAGATGTTTGCACTTGGCATTGCATACACATTGACAATTTCAATTGCATACATATCATCGGTGATAATTACCATTATTACCTCAGCATTACTTGATTTATATTCAATAGTTTTGGAAATGCAAATGTGTTTTTTATGAAAATCACAATTCCAAGAGCATGAAACATGGAAATATAATAGAAATGTTGTAGTAAATAGTCAGATACAATATTTTCTATGTATGTCTCTTACAAACACAATATGTCAGATTGCATCATGTCATATTCATTGAGAATGTCTTCCATATGTGCTAGTAATCTTATTGTGTTCAATGATGAGATAATTGTGTGGTAATCACCATTCAACCTATCCATTCTTTTTGTTGATTTGTATTTTACATCCATCTGGAGATGTGGCATTCCTACTATTATGTTTTCTTTGAACTTGAAATTTTCCATTGTTAATGGAGCTAATAAGTACAATGACTCAATTATTTTCACACGTGACAATGTTGTGTATGCTAAACCATGATGTTTGACTCCAATAGGGTTAAATGCAATGCCATTGAGTGGGAGGCCTTGAGATCTATGTATTGTGCATGCACATGTTAATTGTATTGGAAATTATTTTTAAATTGTTTGTGTGTAGTTATTATGTGTGTTTTATATAGGCTTTGCAACGTGCAATATTGTTGTCCAATCCTTTTGACAAGATTTATAATATAAATAATCCAACTTTGTGCATTGGTGACATCTGATATAGGGATCCTTGAATTTGATCCATACTATGTATAAATCATTAGCAACAGTATGTGACATGAATTTTCCATCTGACTCATTAACTAGGCCATCCTCAATGTCATAATTTCCAGCATATATTTCAACCAACATATCAAGTTTCAACATAATAATAGGATAAACGATTGTCGATCGGTGATATGATTGTTTACCTTCATATACAATTTCTTGTTCATCAATTGCATGAATAGTGATAGTATTTCCTAGTGCAATTTATAACATTATAGAATTATGTTTATTAACATCATCATTTCTATAAAAAAGATATGGAAATGTTGGACTATCAGGTACAACTTGTAAACAATTTTGATTGATATAATCTATGTCACTGTATTTTTGCAATGTTTTTTGGAGAGGTAGAGAAATGCTATGAATTTTTTGTCACTTTAATGCATTGTTATTTTCAACTCGTAGATTTTTACATTTGTTTTCCAAAAGTCATAGGGGATAATTTCATCATTTAGTTTTGGATATTTGAAGATCAGAGAATCATTTATAGGTTGTGCTTGATAAAAATCTCCACAAAAAAACATATTTAGATTTGAAAAATATGTTATAGGAATATGCATTATATCTCATAGCCTTTTATCTATTGAACACAAGAAGCTTGAGCCTACTAGTGATATTTCATCTATAAAAAGGAGACGTAGTTAGTTGTAGTGCTTTGATAATGTGTCTAGTTTCTCGAAGGTAAGTGAAAAAAGTTCTAATTTATTAAAAGATAAAAGGAATGCAAAATGCAGTGTTATTCCTCCAGCATTGTATGCTTCCTTTCTAGTATATGCCAATACTAGGCCCTTTGGCTTAAGCAGGTCACTGTCAATGAAATTGTTATATAATTGATGTAGCATTTCACATAATAATTTTGCAGTGAATGTCTTGTATGTTCCAGCACCTCCTGTTACAAATAACTAAATTGGTTTTGATACATCTCTTCATTTTTTCATTGATATATCTTGTATAATTGTTTATTGTTATTTGTTCAAGGATCTTCTTTTGTAGTAGTAGTCATAGTTATCGGATACAAATGGCAACGTGCTTATTTCAAAAAAATTAAATTGTATTTTTTAAATCCAAGTATTTGAATAAATGTATATCACATTTCAAATCATAATCTTCATGGGTAGAAATATTATTTTCACATTTTGTATTCACCATGTCGACATTGCCATTGTCAAATTTAGTATTGTCAACAATCTCATCTATGTTACCCCAAACATAGTTTATCTGATGAGTAAATTTGGCTTCATTCTTTTCAAAATATCTTTTTCATGTAACACATATGTAGAACTCTACGTATCAAAACCATGTTTTAAATTATTTTAATTTTATATAAAAATGGATATATAATAATAGTATTTCCCTGTAATGATTTTCAATGTTAAGATTCTTATTGTATTTGATGTACCAAATAACATGTAACTATTTTTGTTGTCATTTTTCCCCCTTTTTGGTAGTCAAAGATAAATTCATCAAAGCAAATCTTTGTTAAGTTTGTGGTCCTTGAAGATAGTAGTCTATTAAATATTTGTATATTACATCCTCTAATTCATTAGGTTCATGTGTCAAAAGTGTTGGAGTTTTTAGGATGAATGTGCATTCATCTGATGGATTTGTATTTATGAATATGCATTTCCTAGAAAAACTACTCAATGGCAATGACAAAGCTATGTGAATAGATTATTGAGTAGACATTTGTTGTCTATTAAGTAATGTGTTTCCAAGGTTGTGTATCATTTAAATGGCATCTATATTTATCTCTTGATATTCTTTGTGGATTTATTGAAATGTTTTTATCAATGCCATATCGAGTTTTATCATATAAGATGTTGCAACAAAAGCATTGAGCACAAATTGAGCATCTATGTTTGTTTTCCATAAATGTGGCATTTTTTTACAAAAGCTATTTATCCATGAATGTGATGGCTTTCATTTCAAGAAAATTGCTGGCTATTTAAGTGTACTTTATATTGCTTGTATATATTTGCTTTCATTTATTTATAATTCTGTTAAAAATATATTAAATGTTATAGAATGCTCAAAGTGTGTGTTATCCAAATTACTATAAATATGTATTGAGTTTTTGATAGCGAAGTCATATTTTTATGTATATGGTTCAAAGATAATTGTTTTTCACATTGGAAGAATAGGGAAGTTGTATCGACAGTGTGTTTTTTTTTTTTGCAGCTTTTAGTATGGTGATGTTCATGTAATATGGATATGGTTGAATCAATTATATCTACATCACAAGTTATGTAGTTATTGACAAATCTTGTAACCTCAGAATTTTTTTTCCTTTCCAAAAATTGGCACAAATTTGATCCATAGCATAAAATGTTTATGTTGGCTTCCTCGATTTTGGAACCCTGTAACTGAGAAATGATCTTGTAATTATTGAAAGGAAGATTTATCTTTGTATATCATTTTTAGCATTGCCTTAATTCTTTGTGTATAGTATAGTGTACATGTGACAAGATATTTTGCAATCAAGTAACCATGGTCAATCGTATTAAATGTGTTATTTATTTAGTTTTAAATGTTTTTCATGTCTATTATGTAATTCAAATAATGCATTTGTAATCTATTGCCAAAGTTATTCAACACTAGAGAATGTAACAAAAAAGTTGATGGCCTTAATTGGTGAATCATTGTAAATGTGTTTTTCTTAGTCATTGTAAATAAACTAACAATATTCATATCTTTTTGAAATCAATATACCCAATATCGAATTTTAATACTTTTTCTAAGTTTGGTTTTTACTTCACATCTTTTCCATAATTTTTATTCCCTTTAGTTTACCTTTTCTAATTCTCACCCACATTGTTATAGCCACCTGGTTAATGACAATTTTCATTGTTTTGAAAAAACAATTTGTAATATGGTATGCAAATGCATGGTCTTTATACTGCAATTCTCATTAAATAATTTTAGCATATGAAAATCTAGTTGTAATGCCATGTAGGTCACCATAAAAAAATTTAGGAAGTTCATTTCCTCAACATACTTTATTTGAAAATTCCAAGGGGTTGTTGGTATTATGTTGATGTAACTTGGATCATTTTATCTTGTAAGTCATGAATACCATGTTGATTCTATTAATCCATGTACCATAGTCTAAGTGGCAATGCATTATTGATCTCCACCAAATGTTTAACTATCTTCGAAAGTGTCAATAATGTCTGGATTGACATTATCATTATTGTCTAATAATTATTTCCCGTCCCTTGTAATTTTGATATTTTCAAATCGATACAATTTCTTTTTGCATAATTACTTTAAAGAATGCATGATAATATTTGGAATATCCCTCACTTTATGGTATGAATTCTTGTATTCCATTTTCCTTTTTAGTTCAACAACAATTACAAATGATTCATCATTTAAACATGGCAGTGCTTTTTGCACCATGTCAATGTTAGATGGCGCATTGATAATTGCACCAATTAATCTGATTTGAGGTTTTTTATATCCTAGTTCTCTAATTTATGTACAAGTAATGTACAATGAAATAAGATGCTCTTCCAAATCTATTAGCATTCAAACATATGTCAAAGTTGCATTTAACCAATTGTGTTGAGGTGTTGCAAATTTTTGAACAATTCCATTCCTCAATGCATTATTACATTTGACACAAAAAAATTTCATAATAATTTCTTCCATTTGCATCAAATTTTCATATATTTCTTTATTTGTTTTCTCAAAATCTATTATGTTATACTTGAAGTGTAGTTGACTAAAAACCAAGCATACATGTTTTGGTGTGGCTTTTGGATCTTTTATGATT
This sequence comes from Torreya grandis, assembly GCA_037957365.1. Classification (NCBI taxonomy): domain Eukaryota; kingdom Viridiplantae; phylum Streptophyta; class Pinopsida; order Cupressales; family Taxaceae; genus Torreya; species Torreya grandis. The sequence continues at coordinate 2,026,513 of JARHVA010000571.1, read as the reverse complement.
TTTTTTGTTGCATTGCTTTGTTAACTACGCATAATACATTTGAACATGTGCAAACATGTTACTAGAGTATTTTTCAATGGATTATCTATTTTATCCTCATTGTCTTTTAAAAAAAATTGATGTGTAATTTTCCCTCGATTTCATGCAAGCTACTTTAGAGACTGAAAATGTTTTTTTAATGCAATAGTTGATGTTATCTCATTTTTATTATAATTTGTAACACTACCACCATGTGTGCAACTTTATATTAATGGTTCATAATGAACTTGATTTGTGTATGTTTCAAAGAAGACTATGTTATAATTTTTTATTGGGTGCAGAGAATTGGTAGTATATTTTTGCTATACACATCGAACGAGTTAACCAAAGATGGATTTTTGCATATAGCAATATCGACATCCACTCAAAGAAATAGTTACCCCCTCAATGCTAGTTTGATTGAATGGCCTTGCTAGGTTTACAATATAATCTTTTCGACTTGAGATTTTACTTTGATTTTGCATGAAGCTAGAATGTAGCTTTGTTTGGATGTAAGAGAGTACATTTATCTTGACACAATATAACATTGCAAAATGATTGTGCTATATAGTGATGAAGACATTGTATATCAATATTGAAATATATTAATTAACAAATTAAATTGAATAAGCTTTTGCCACAATAAGAATCACATCCAAAAATTCTACACAAGCCATTGTTTTGTATTTGTTGTGAGATCATTATCTAATGTGGTCCAAGATTAGCACACATAATAGACAATTAAATATGCATCGATGGCATTGTGTATTGGATATTTTTATTACAATACAATGGCTCATAATGCCCGTAAATGAGATTCATGTCATAAAACAAGATCAAGTGTGGAAGCTTTTGACATTGTTCATTGAATCAAAGGTAGTTATTTTTCTTTGTGAAGGACCAAATGCATATTTATATATTTAGCCATCTAGTTACCCAATGTATACAAAAGTTGTCCCCCCATAAACTAGATTCATTTTTAGGGGAGTTGTGTGATGCAGATAATCACATTCTATGAAAATACGTTTGTTTATCATATATTCCATGCAAGATAAATAGTTCGCGAGGATCTAATTCTAATCTATATGATTTAATTATAGTTGCATCACCAATATGCAAACAATTTAAGAAATGGTCAATGATATAATTTCTTAATTCTAAAGGTGTGTGTTGAAAATATAATAGTACTTGAAATGTGTTAAAGAAGCAATCGCCAATATTGTACTTAAAGGATTTGCCTTGAAAAAGATGATGTTCATTGAGAGCATCGCCAATGTTATTGTATTGTTTTCTTGTTCATTTTTCATAGTCTTATACAACTATCAATTTTTTCAGTGTTTGATCATAATGTCTCTTGCATTTATTAAGAGTAGAACCCATTGCTTTTACGAGAAAAAAAACTATAGAATTAGGCTAGATTATGCACCTTAAGTTTGTTGATATGTGAACCTATTTTTTTAGTCCAATACACTATTGTAAACCCCTACATAGAGAAAAATATAAGATTAACTAAATAATTAATGAAATTAAATGATGTAGATTGTATAGATAAAAAAAGTAATACCCTTCTCAAGATCTATATTATTTTATTAATGATGTGACATTGTTTGGTCTACCAGTGTGTCGAGTGTGTCTTTGTGTATGACATGTGAGTGAGATGTCTTATGATTGATTGTTAGTATTGACTTTGGTTACCTTGTTGTGGTGACTTAGAATCAAGCTCATTGCAACTCATGTAGGATCACTTTTGGGGGGGTGTGTTTAATTCTAACAATGATTCATATTATCGCTTATTGCGTCACTTATGCCTTTTAGGAGTTTCTATGTCGATATGTTAATTTTGACAGGTTTACCATATTAAGACTAGATTTGAGTTTATTCCAACAACTTGCTTGAACCTATCAAATGGTTGTATTATGTTAAGTTGGTTCCAATTATTTGACTTTTATCTTTCTTGGTGTTTCGACAACCATATATGATTTTAAAAATAGGAATAATAACATTATTATGTTTGTGACTGAGCCCAGGTAACATTTAATAATACATGTAAATAAGATTATATATAAATATAGGATTATATAAAAATATGCATACTAAAATGATATTATGTAGATAATCATATTAAATAAACAAATGTGCATATTTATCCATAATTTGGAATAAATAAATAAATTGTTGCAGATATTGTTATTCTCATATTTATATGTACTAATATACATTTTCACACAAACATATTTATATGTTAATACTAGTTAAAATAATATTATTGGTTTGATAATAAATTTAATATAGAGAAAGACCCTTAGCATTTTGAATTTCAATTTAAGCAGGAAAACTATAACACCAATCTAGACATGGGTTCTCCCATTGCTCTTATTCATTCTGCCCATGGCAGAAGTTCTCCTATGTCTGATGTTTTTGAACAAAAGGTCATCATTATGTAGAAGACTAATGTTATCACTCATGGTAGAAGATCTCATGTGTCTAGAGATCCTAAGCAGAAGGCCATCACTGTGTGGAAGACTGAAGCTACTTTCATTCTTACTCATGGCATAAACCCCTCTATGTATGATGATTCTAGATAGAAGTTTATCGCTGCACATAATACTGACTCTATCTCCATTCACGCTCATGGTAAAATCTCTCTTATGCCTAGAATTTTTAGGTAAAATGTCATTACTGAGTGGAATACTGATGGTACTTCCCTTCTTGTTCATGGCAAAAGCTCCCCTATGTTTGGTGATTTTAGACAAAAAATTATCACTGCACAAAATATGGATGTTATGCAAAAGATGGTCCATGTGTGGACAATTTTTGTAGAAGGTGCAAAGCATAGAGTTATTGAAATGCTTTTCACCACCCCATCCCAGTAAAATATAGAACCCCTATTGCCAACAGAGTCATAGACATCATGGAAGTGGAAGCTGTGGTAGAACCTCAAAAGTATATATCTTTTACTAAGGTAATATCTCGTAAGATAGATCCAAAAGCAAATCCCATACCTCTCAAACTTGCATTTTTTGACCCTGTTATGATCTTTGATGAGGAGAAGACCAAACAAGTGATTAGATCAAAATAATTATTCTCATCCAAAGGTCTCATCTACAAATTCATGGATTACTGGTCAAAATTTCAAGAGTTGCATGCTTGGATCTTGAAGCATTGGCAACCCATACTAACAAGTACTCTTGATATTTACCTTTGTACAAAAAAATTCTTTATTATTGTCTTTCACAATATTGAAGACAAAGAATAAATTTAAAACAATTTCGGGTGCTTGAATCACCACCCCCTGGTCATCAAACCATGGTCCCCTACCTTCAACCCCCTCATATAACCACTTAATGTAAAACCCATTTGAGTTCATCTACCTCATATTCCTCTTTAGTTTTGGATTGAATCTAGTCTAAAGGCTTTTGGTAATTCACTGGGTGATTACTTGCAAATGTATCTAGATATTGATCATTTTTATCACACTACTTTTGCCAAAATTTTGGTGAATATTGATACTTCTAAGAATTTACCTAAAAATATCACTTTACAAGTTGGGGACCACTCTTGATCCCAACCTCTAGATTACAAAGGTTTACTATATCATTATTGTAGCTATTTTAATACATGCCATTTGACCAAAAATTACAGTTCCATAAAAAAAAAAGGAATCCTCTTGGTGGAAAGACTGCAACCTTGACCATATGCAAGTGGATGTTGAAGAAGATTTAGATGGTTCTGATAGTGATTCTATGTCACCTTTGGAAGATCTTGAACCCTCTGCTCTAAACGAAAACTTTAAAAATCCTCCTCAATCTAAAGATGTTCTACTCAAAGATCTAATCTCTCTAAAGAAAGCCATAAACATGGTAGTCCCCTTCCCTCTAGTCTCCTCCTTTGAGAAAAACTCGGGAATGGAATTATCTAGGGTAGAAACATCTAAGGACCCAATAACGAAAGACAAATCATAGAACTATGTTGTTGCATAAGATAAAGAAGGCTGGACTAAGGTTCAAAAAAATAAAAAAAGGTACAAAACCAATGTTACAACCCTCTTGTATGATCCTCCACTCAAGGTAAATTCAGGTGGAAACTCCTTGCTCAGAGGGGCTCCGAACAAGACCACAAAAGACAATTATTAAAGGCAGAAAGAAAGCAAAAGATATACAAAAAGTGATTGGTCAGAACCACTATCTAGTTTAACTTGTTAGTTGTGTTTGGTATATTATTATTATACTTGTCCCATTGTGGCTGGTAGAGGCATCTCATTTATGTTTAAATGATTCATCTTTCTCTCTTTTGTATTAAGTTTTAGCATATTCAAAACCCGTGACCTTTACCTTATCAAATAAAAAAATTAATTTAATATATTTTCTTACTTGATTTTCTCAATGTAACAATTACTCTAATCAGATAAAAATAAAAATAATCGCAAGCCCATTAAGGGATTAAAATAAAGGAGTGAAACTCTAACTCTAAAAATAAAATAATACAAACATCATTCCCATTAAAAAATTACCTAGTGGAGAGAGGAGCCATGTTAGAGGTTTGAAGGAAGAACAGGTGGAGGGAGAATGAAGATGTGTAACAACCTACCTAGTTGTTCTTAGAAAAAGCAGTATTTTTTTTTAAAACCAAATATTGAACATTCAACCTTCCATAATTGTTATAATACTTTAGTCAATCATAATCCAAAACTACAAGTAGTAATAGTTCTAACATTCCAATACTAAATATCAGTACTAATTCAACTAGTCGCATAGATTACCAACAATCAAGTCTACCCTAACCTAGCCTAAGGATCTAGACCCGATGCTCCCAACACAACTTGGTCAACCTACATATCCGCTCCTTGGAATCAGGGTCTGATGTAGTTCTCCTTTCAATTGTGATGGTCTCCTCCATGAGACATCACCACCAAAGGGATTGGCACTCTAAGCCAACAGGGAATAACTAATCATGACACAGATGAACTTCTAAAGCTCTGGTCTAATCCCACAACTAAGTGACTCAATCTAGCATAACATCTTGCTCATCCAAACTTGTGTGCTTACCCAAGCACTCTCACATGCAAACCTAGATATAAGCAATGATGAAGGAAACCACATTCCTAGATCCATAGAAAATCATAAGCTAGACACAACTAAGTATACAAAACAAATCATGACATAAAGTACATAACATTCAAACCTATCATTCCTTTATACTTATAAGATTGTACGCACGCATACAATTTATCCAACTAACTGATATAAACATATTTCTCAAGCAATAATCATAAAATCATTAGAATAATTGGTTTAGGTAAGAGTCTATATATACAGCTACAATATGTACCACCCAGGTATATACATCTAAGCTGAAGGATCCTATGATATCCCATACTATCATAGTTCATGATCACTCTACCCAAATGTTAACAATCATAAATTATGCATTTATTTAGGTATGGGTTAAGATATAATGAATATAGTATGTACCAACTGGGTACTTTTCATACTGTAAAACTCTATGAAATCCCATACTATCATAGGTCTTTGTGTTTGAGCACCCGACTGAACACCAATCAATAATCTTACACCCAACCATAATAAATAAAGCCAGTCAGAATTATACTATCTGAGTATAACTTCAATAATAATAAAGCAAGACAGAATTATACTAAGTATAACTTCATTAATAATAAAGTAAGACAGAATTATACTATCCGAGTATAACTTCAATAATAATAAAGCAACAAAAAATTATACTATCTGAGTATAACTTCAATAATAATAGATCAAGATAAAATTATACTATCCGAGTATAACTTTAATAATAAACCAATGCGAACCTAAGCTCAAGGCACACCTCATGAAGCATTATGCTATTCCAAAAATGCCTAACCAATTACACAGTTACTTTCTCATGAAAGGTACCGCATACTATGTTCATCCTATAAGATGCAACAAACATGATCTTGTTGACCAGTTTACATAAAAATATTGTGCTACAAAAGGCTAATTTATTTCACTAGCATTCTCTAACAGATATCATACTAAGGAATACCTATCAAGGTTAGTTTCATATGCCTATGCTCACTCCCTGAGCTATCATACATATATGTGATGGCACCTACATACACAAAATCAAGGTTAGATGTAGTTCTATGAAACTACTAAAGGTATACTTATTTACTCAAAATTTTCCACCTAAAGATGCATACAAGGTGTAGGTATAAATGACTACTCAATAGTTCCTCACACGAGTACAAAAAGGAGGTGGCTATAAATATGTTCCTTCATTACAAAGAGAACACTCAATAATCTTTATAACCATATTATTCCCATCAATACGTGTATAATATAAGACTAGTGATGTCCACCATCACTCTTGTGTCCACTTATACTGCTAGACTGTGGGCTTTAACCACATACAAAAAGGGTATCAAATAGTTTGTCACCTAGAACAATATATATCAAGAACACCACTAAATAATTCCATATCATAATACCATCCTTTACAACCTTATAATATCTACATATAGATGGGTTATTTATCCATAGAGTGAATATGCTTTTGCTCTTGCAACTATATGACTCGATAGTCCTTAAGCTATAATACCTCATATTTATCCCAATATGACATTACTAAGATTCATAAAGAATATAAGTAAAATGATAATTAGACTTGAGCATATAGGAGTATCACTAAGCAGTGAAATCATTTGAAGGCAAGCCATTTCAAAATAATGCATCATATATATCTTATGAAATCAAATATATATGCCTCATTGTTAACTATACCAAGGGATGAACCACACTTTTTCTTAAAGCAATATCATAAGTAGAGTTCTATTTACCAAATTGCATCTCTAAGTTCACCTATCCTTTCAATAAGGGCATTAAGTTTGTCTAAGAGCATTATAATTTCGTGTGACTCCAGCCCAAACTATTCCTCCTAATTCCAAGAGTCATTCAAGTTTAATGGTCTATTAAAGGCTAAAGCTAAATACGTCTTACCAGAATTGAGCCTATTATGAAAACCCTAATACTTTTACTAATTGAGCTTATTCCATTCAAATTTGAGATTGATCATTAAATTTCACTGCTACATAAAAAAAGAACCAAAACCCCTTCCATCTAATGATCCAAGGTGATAGGATGGTTATCTTTTATTAAATTTGATAAGCCATCTATCTTCTAATTAAGAACTCTATTTCCTGAATCTTTATCATTTTGTATTTGAATTTGTGTAGCTCTATAACACCTTGAGATGAGATATATATATGACTTCATCTAAAAACCTATGTAAATTTCCTGTTTGTGGATTGAATAAAATGTATTGGGGCTTATACTATTTTGTTTCATTGAAAGATATCAAAAAATTATCTTAATGCTTGGCAACAAAAAGCATTTAAGCAACAAAAGGGTTTTTCAATACAATGCTACGGGCTATCAAAGCCCAAAAAGAATGCAATCAAAATAGAATTACCAATCACATTAGAAACCGTGATATCTTTTTTAAAAAAATTAAAATTCTTTGTAAAATAGTTAGTTAGGATGAAAATGTGAGGGTTCATACTAAAATACCGACTAATAAAAATAAAAATAAAAATAAAAATAAATAAAATGAAATAACAAATAATAATAATAATAATAATACAAGGTTCACACTACCTTTCAGAAACCACTTACCAGTTTTAACAATTTTATGATCTGTTTTCCATACAGTTATGACTGCATCTTTCAACACCTCTTTAATTGTCTCTTTCACAGTGAACAGAATCACCCTTCAATCCAAAGTACAATGATAATAAAATTCCATCCAAAACACTTGTAGCTACAATCAGAGTCTACAAATTTGGTGGCTTATATATATGTCAGCAAACAGTATATTTGGAGGATCAATAAACCTTAATTGACATAGAAATTTTCTCCCTTATTCAATTTCTATGGATTTGCAGTCAAGAGGTGACCGCGAAATGCATAGCCATAAAAAGGACTTGGCATGGTGCAGCTAGAACAACTGAGATTACAAGAGCAAAAGAAGCGACTGTAGGAAGATACGGTAATGGTGGTAATGGCTGCATCTATGAATAATCGTATGGCATATGTATCACCATATAGATTGTTAAGGTGTGGAGCTAAAAGCTTCACCAAATGAACAAGTTTCAGGTTGCAAGAATTACATAGTCACTGGGGTCGGTCAGGAGCGACCGACGTCGGTCAAGAGTTGACTAGGAGATGCCGGCGTCGGTTCTGTTCGGCCGACGTCGGTCACAGGCAGGGACCGATGTCGATCACCTGTGCATTCAGAATCTATTTTCATGGACAGAATAGAATGTTTGCATGATATGATTAAGTGTTAGTCTTAAGTCTGCATCTCTATCTTTAGTAGGACTGTTTTGAGCCCTTGATTAGGAGGTGCATGTAATGGTTGTGATTGTATGTTCATGATCCCTAAAGTTATATAATAGGGATAGATCTTCATAGCTTATTAGTGTGTAGAGTAACAGTACAAGAATTGTATATGTGAATCAATCTAGGTTGTTGGATTTGATTGTAATTGAGAGAGAGAGCTCTTGAGGGAAAGAGATCTGTACATCTGAGAGAGGTGTGGAAGAAAAGAAGTTTCTTCAATTGTATTCCTTCTGTAAAGAGTTTAATAAAAGTTTTCAGGGTGGTTTCTTGTATCTCTTATTGTTTGTTGTTTTCTGATTCTAGTTACTTATCATTCTGGTTCAATTCCGTGTTTTATTGCTTTCACATAGTAATCAAATTTGTTGGTTGATCCCCAACAAGTGGTATCAGAGCGAGTTTGGAGGTTCTCAGAGTGAGGTTCACTAACACCTTGGTCCTAGAGTGTGTTAAGTGGTTTTTGATTACAGGTCACTCTCAGGGGTTTTTGATTGAGTGGGAGTATAGCAACGACAGAAGAAGGTAAGTTGAGAATGGAGAAATTCAGACACAGGGGTTGCACCACAGGATGTGTGGTGGTTGGTCTTCAAGATTGATCTTGAAGAGGAATACAAGCCAGGATACAGATTAGACAATGTACTGGTATAGGTACAGGTGCAGTTGTTTATCTCCAAGTGGGAGATTGTTAGGTTGTGGAGCTAAAAGCTTCACTTGGATGCAAACATAGAGGGTTGCTGAGTGTCACAGTCACTGACATTGGCAGGCCACACTGACGTCAGGTAGGGGTCGATAGAAAGTAACTGACATCGGCAGGAGTCGGCCGACGTCGATCATCCTCAGGTAGACAAGGACTGACGTCGGTCACCTGTGCGGTTCCAGAACTGGTTGTTGACAAACAGTCAGTTAGTTAAACTGGTTGTTTGCATGTTAAAGACTAGTTCGAGTCTTGAGCCGCTTGTATAAATTATTGTATGCATGGGATCTATATAATAGACCCATGGGGATGTATTGTAAAGTGTAGAACCAGAAGAGTTCTTCCATTGGTGGAATCACAGGGGTTCTTCTAAGTATGTAAGATCAGGTTGATCTGTAGGGTGTGCAAGATCAGGGTGGAGATCTACATGAGTAAGTAAGGTCGGTTGATCTGCAGGGGTGTGTGTGTGCGAGGGTCAAAAGGAGATCTGCGGGGTAGCAAGATCCAAGGTGACAACAACACATCAAGGAGCAAGATCATGGTGAGATCTACTTGGAGTACCGATTCGTACTCGGTTGTACTGGCAGTATTGTACTGACTGGTTGAGGTGAACAATAGCTCTGTGCTTGAGTTGTTTGTTGTGACCTATATTGAGAGAAGATAACTCTTGAGGGAAAGAGATCTATACATCTGAGAGGTGTGAGAAGAAAGTGTGATTTTTCTTCATTATATTTCCTTCTGGAATGAGTTGAGCACAATTGTGTGTTGCCTCTCATATTCTGTGTTGTTTCTATTTCTAGTTACTTGTACTTCTGGTATAATTCCTCATGTTTAGTTGCTTATACAACCAACATAGATACGAAAGGCATCTTAGGGTGTATTCTTTTCTTAGGCAACATCATCATCATTAATCTTAACAGTTGTCTGCATGTTCATCCAATAGAAATATGTTTGGATTACAGCAAGTCACTTGTTCGAATCATGAGAGAAACATTTTAAGCATCAAACTTGTGGCTCAGTTAGCACCTTCTTATGGTTTGCTACTTCAGAAATACTAGTTTTGTAACATGAAGGATTATCTGCTGAAACATGCATAACAAGATCCCCACCAGGAAAGCTCACAAAAGTACAAAGTGAGACATATATATATATATATATATATATATATATATATATATATAAAATAGAATACACAAACCTATTCGGTCTATGTTTGAAAATAGAATTACCTTGGTGCAATTAGCAAAGTATAGCGACATGCAGTGTTGAACTTCTATAACGGACACATTAGATATAGTCAAAATCTATACAATAATAACCTTTGTATATTCTTCTAAATACCTTCCACCCCTAGACAAAATCCTATCCAAAAGTTCTCCACCTTCACATAGCTCTATGATAATATAAACATTATTGTTGTCCTCACATGCATCATGATATCTGACCAAGTTGTCATGTCCAAAGAGTGCATCCAAAATTTTAACTTCTCTCCGCACATATTTAATCTCTATGGCCATTGTAATCTTGTCTTTTTGAGATGATCTTGACAGCCACAACGTGCCCTTTAAGGTCACCTTTCTTCACTTTTGCATGACAAGTAAGGCCAAAATGGCCGCGTCTGACATCATGTCCTGTTCTTTCGCCATATTCTCCTTCTCACTACATATTCAACTTCTAGAAATTTCTCAATTTATAAAACTCTTTTCTTTTTTTTGCATGCTACTAACACCTAGTTGAAGTATTTATTCCAAATCGTTCATTGGGAGTTACAACATAACTATCAGATGAACTCCCAATTCATCTCCCTTGATTTAGGAGGTTAACAAGAAGGTAACTTAACTTCTCTTTTTAAGGTATGAGTTCATCTAGTGTGTTTAATTGGGATTTATTAATTAGCATAATAAGTTGATTTCCTCAATATAATTAAATTGTCTAATATAATTAAATAATTTAAAATTATAACAAATCTTTGTTTTAACTATAACATTAATACTAATTTTATTAATTTACTCAAAAAAAAATCAAATATCTAGTTTTCTTGATTTGCATATCAAGACCAAATCTTCACACAAATGTAACCATAAGTACTATAGCCATTATGTCACAATGACACATATGCCGAAGGGACAATAATTCATCGGACTAAAACCTGGTAGAGGAAAATGGGATGTGACAAGATGGAGGAGAAAGGAGTACTGAAGGAGGATGAAGTAAGGAGCTTCAACAAGGCAAGGTATTTCTTCTTATTTTAATCCCTGAGTTTTTCCACAGTAATGAGCAAATTAAATATTGGGTTTTAGTTATGATTTTGTTCAAAAATCTAGTTGTTTGCTTGTGAGAATTCGCTACTAGCTGTAGGAGCCATATTTCTTCTCAGTATTTGTTGTTGAATTTGTAATAGAGAAAAACTTTATATATGTATATATATATAAACATACCCTATATATGTTATGTATATCAATGAAATTAATATTGTTAAATACTAATGAAATATATATATAAATATATAAACATAACCTGTATATGTTGTGTATATCAATGAAATTTTTTTTTACTTTCATTAATATAGATAGATAGATAAATAAATACATGTGTACAAATATTCATGCTTTAAAAAAAATACGATAGGGTTTTCTTTTTTCAAATTTTATTTATTAAAGAAAAAGTTATTTTGATATGGGGGAGGGACGGGGGCAGTAGCTAAACCATCCCAGTCCCCTCCCATAATAGGGAGGGGAGGCGGATGGCCAGTTGGCCCACCCCCAACCCTTCCATCAGTGCTGGCCAATGGCCAGGGCCTTAGACCCGAGCTACCGGCCCAAACCCTAGATAGGGTTTGCTAAAGTTTAAAAAAAATAATAATATATATTTAAAGTCGTAAAAAAAAGATATATATATATATATATATATATATATATATATATGTATGTATATATATATATATGTTAAAAAAAGAAATTTAATAAAAAAAAAAAAATGAAAATGAATAAATAAATAATAAAATGTTTTTTCATTTTCTCTAAATAAATAAATAAAAATGTTTTTTATTTCATGTGTGTGTGAGTGTGAGAGAGAAAAAAAAAACATATATAAGTGATACTAATTTCTATAATTATATAAAAGGGAAATATAAAAGTAAATATATATATAAGAGTGTGACACATATTTTGGGTATTGATAATATATTTTCATATATGTAAATATAGGTATATTTTGAAATATATCGTATATTTGAATATATATATCAATCATTTGAAAATTATTTAAAAATGAATATATTATTATGTAGATGAATAGGTTGATACACGTGATATTTGGATATCAAGTTAAGGTGTTTTGATATAAATTATAGCCATGAGTTTCCAACAAATAAGAAATATATATATATATAATATCCTTAACTAAAAATTAGATAGTGGATTATTGTGTATATTTTACTTGCATAACACTAATGTGAATAAATCCTATTTGAGGGTTATTTCGCTTTAGATAACACCTTCATTCAACATAATAAATTATGTTAAATAAGCTTGTTATCATTGTGATATATGGATGGAAAATTATCCTTGTAAATTTGATTAGTTCTATTATGAGTTAGGGAGATTCGACATAATCTTTGACGTGCTTTACAAGGTTTTTGTGTTATTGCTTTTGATCATTGTTTATTTCTGACATTTGTGAAGTGAAATTCAATTTTAAAAATTATGTTTCCTCTTAGAGATCTACTCTATTATAGATACCACATTTAGATGGGTGCGTAGAAATCAAATGATGTTGTGATAGTGGGATTGATTATATTGTTCACTTTCATGAAAATCGATTGTTTTGCAATTTTGTAATGGTATGCTAACATTGCTTGTATAATAAGATTGTAAGTTTGTAGGGTTTGGTGTTGAGCTTGGTTACCAATAAGCCTTGTGTCATTTTGATGTTGAAGCATAATGTTTATTCTAATGGTTGGGTTGCTTTTTGAATTGTTGCATGTAAGTTTTACTTAGTTGTTAATTCATTTATTTGTCACTGGTAATTCACCAACCTACACTATGAAAATAGTTAATAAAAGGGTCAACTTATGCCAAGCAAGAGACTCCTCCCTCCTAAATACTTCATTTTTTTAAATATATATATATATATATATATATATATATATATATATATATATATATATATATATTTAAAAAAATGAAGTATTTAGGAGGGAGGAGTCTCTTGCTTGGCATAAGTTGACCCTTTTATTAACTATTTTCATAGTGTAGGTTGGTGAATTACCAATGACAAATAAAGTATAGAGATGTAATATTTTTACATTGAAATTAATATCATCTTGTATGTTATTTTCTTTGTGGAATGAATGATGATTATATGTTTGTTGTTCAATTGGATCATTTATAAAATTTTATTCTTAAAAATTGTCATCACCCTGAGTTGAGTTACCATTAAAAAGATCCATGTTGGAGTTTATGTAATATATAGTTATAATAGTTGTTGTATTATTCAAATATATCAATGTATAATGATATTTCTTAATCTTAATTGTCAAAGATTTGTTCGTAATACTTAATACATTGACAATAGATGTAGGTTAATACTTGACTAATAGAGTTATTTCTACTAGTATTTTAGAAATTATTTTATCTATGAGTCGAGAACCTAATTGAATAGGATGATTAAATATTATTTAGGTAGAAAGTGATAATCATTTGGATAAATAAATGTTGTAATATATAAGATTCATAGTTGGATGATAGCATTAGTTTTAAGAACACACAATCTAAATAATAAAATAATGTTGAGAATATAATATGACGAAAAAATATTGGTAATTATAGATTTGAAATATAGTGAATTTAACTTACCTTGGCATTGTGAAATTATGGATTAATCTTAGTATGTAGTATTATTTATACAATTAACATTGAGTTAAACATATACAGTTAAATTTAATGAGTGAGGTTAATAAAATTTAACCCAGATTATTATTGAGTGTCTTGACATAAATATTATGATTATCATAGCTTAATCATTGTAGAAACTTAAATTGAATAGGTTGACTATGGCAGGGCTTGAGGTATCCCTTAAAATCTTGTTAGTAGAGTGTAAATAAATTTGAGATTTAATTCCTATCTTGAAGAGCATGTGGATAAATATATCATCCTCTGATATTATTTGTTGATGGTTGGATGATTGCATGTACTTTTATAAGATTCAGTGCAAGTTTACACTAAGAGTTTTCTGTTTGGAAATCAACTAAATCATTTCAAAAATGGATTCAAAATTAATATCCAAACGTGATATTTTATGAAATAGAAAATTGTGATATTTAAACTAATCATATTTAAATTAGGTTTAGTAACCATTATTTTTCTACCCCATTTCAATAATTTTTTGAGGATCTAGTTTTGGAGGCATTTAACATTTTTCTGCATTTGATTTTCCTTTTTCAACTTGTGAAGTTGATTCAAAATTGAGTTATCAAAAATATATAGAGGAGTCTTAAAGAAAAACCAGAGTTTGATAGTGATTATTTTTACTTTTAAATTTATATAAGAGCCTTTGGTTTTAGTTTATGTTACTGTTTGTTATTTTTAGTGACCCTTTTCTAAATTAATTTTATTCAAAAACAATTGTTGTTCTTGATTTTAATCTACAAGGTCACTCTAAAAAGGGTGTTATAATAATTTCCCAGTTTAACGTTTCTTGAATATTAAAATTTTAACCTATCATCTTTAATTTCATATTCACATATAAATTTTCATATTTAGTTTTTAGCTTCGTTTGATATTTTTCATGAGTCTTCTTCGAACTCTGTTTGTCACTATTTTTTGGGTACAACAAAAAAATCGTTAAGTGTTGTTTCGTTTAGAATTTTTTTTCTTCATTTCAGTTATTCATGTTCTAAAAAAATACTTGTGTTATGGTGATGTTTTTGATTAATTAAGGTGGCAAACCAGAGGCCGAACCTTATACAGTCAAAAAAGACAGGAAGGCTGGCAAACAAAAGATGCCAGCACCGAACCAATGGCACAGCTGAGAAACAGAGTCAGAAGCAACAAAACACTGGAAAGACCAGAGCTAGAAAGGACGAAACTACATAACTATAGAATTAACAAGATCCTTAAGATTCTCATTATCTGCATTGTCAACATTCCCTGGATTACCCACTGCTTCCAACATAGTCATATTCAACAGAATGTTATTTCGAAGGCCTTTGGCGAAGACCTTTTCCAGCTTTTGAATGCGGTCCCTCAAGGCCCCAATTTCTATTTTCCAATCATTCTCATTCCCCGAACCCTCACCAGCTTCTTCAACGTGCATCTTCTCCTTATTATCAGTAGTTCCCCTAGAATCAACACCCTGCTCTTTAGTGACCTCAACAACCCGAGAAGCCTGTTTCCCACTAATGTCCTCCAAAATTTCTTGAATTTTTGGCTCTTCATACTCTTCATCCTGGGTTTCATCGTCAGAAGCACTTTCAAAATACTCAATCAACCTTATCTTCGGGGCTGGTTTTCCAACGATCCACCCCGACCTGCCACTCCCAAAGGGAAACCATCCTTATTGATTTTGGAGGGCCTGTGGGGTTTGCCACGTTGGTCCCCTGTGGCCCCATCTGGATTTTTGTGGGTCCCTTCCTTATTCTCTTCAAAATTTCCTTTTTCTCCATCAACCTTCCTCTTCCTTCCATTTTTGCTCGCAAGGGAGCTCGGAGTATTAGTAGGGGTCATAACACGGGTGGAGAGAGGGGCGTCATTGGTCTTGGTAGGAGTAGGGGAAACCCAAGATTCATCAATTGCATCACCAAAAACTAGGTTTGAGGGAATGTCTTCATTGACACTTCTGATATTCATGTTTGGCTCAAGGGAATGGTGGAAATTGTAGAGACAAAAAATAAGCCCCTGGTGTAGGGGAATAGGTTTTAAGTCCAACTTCTTGGCCATTTTGGCTCTCACCCTCAGGATAGAGTGTTCCAATGAGGACAGTAGGTAGAAAGGAAAGTTGATAATAGCATTGCATCTAAAATGATTTAACAAAGGAAGGTGATAGTTATAAAACCTGGTATATCGCCCCTCGAGAGTGAAGTATTTCATAAGAATGAAACAGACACCATCCCATGGTTCTGGCAGTTTGGCGTGCTTGAACCCTCCTTGATATAGCACGAGTTCTTCTCCTTCACCCAGAAATAGTTTGTGACTAGCCAAATCCATGATTTTGGTTTTCCTTTGGAGCTTTAAACCCTGCATGGTCATTCTCGTGGCCATTGAAATCACCTTTTTGGAGATTTCAAAGCTAATACCCCCCACAGTGACTTGCCTATTCAACCAGGATCTTGCGAACTGCTCAGACAAATTTTTGTCATAACCATTCTACCTTTCTAAGTACGGGATGATACCTCCTTTACAGTAATGCCAAACTAATGGGTTGTCCTTAAATTCATAGCAGGAGACTGGTTCAGTATGAATACGATCTCCCCCCATTCTGTGATTGCAGACCCAGCCGATGAAATTCCTAATTACCGCCTTGAGCATCGAACAAGTAACAAGCTCTCGGTTCCATTTGCACTGAATGCAAATGTGAAGGCACATTTTACAAAATGGCCCACCACAGTGACGTCTACTCTCATGCTTGAAAATAATTCCCCCTTGGTTTTCATGATGTGACTCTTGCACCTCCACCTCATGATACAAAGAATTAATCATAACAATCAAGGAAGTACTAAGGTTATCATTTTCCATGATCCGCAATGGCCTTCTCCACGTGGACTGCCTTCGAAAGCTATCTTCATCATCAATGTGCATCATTCATGCTCCGTCATCTCTTTCTGAATGATTTCTCTAATGTTTAGGGGTATATGAGCCCCTTGTTGCCATACCCTCCATCCTAAGTTGCTAACCAAGGTTGGCACAAACATCAGTGACCCTGTTACCTTATCTGTAGGTGTGGGTAATCTCAACTTCGAAAAACTTATGTAAAAGAAACTAGATGTCCGTAATGATGTCTTTTAGATGGATACCAACATTAGATGCTTTATTAACAGCATCTATGACCAACTTAGAATCTCCCTGAATATTCAAATTTCTAATTCCTAGGGATATAGCTAACTTTAATCCCCAAAGTAAAGCCATAGCTTCAACATAGTTATTACTCTGAAAACCAATGCCACCAGCATAGACAGCAGACATCCCTCCTTTTTCATTCCTTATTATTCCTCCTCCACTTGCTTTACCACTCAACTTGGATGCCCCATCAAAATTGAGTTTCATCCAATTGGGTTTAGGTGGTATCCATTTAGTATGAAGTCTTTGAAGAATTTTGGAATTATCATGCCTAGGGATAAGGTTTAAAACCTTCCATTTGGCAACAATTTGACTTTCAAATTGAGATAGGGGTTTCTTTGCAACACTAATATGAGCTATAGTAACACTTTCCAAGATGGTCCTAGCAAAGGAGTTAAAGACATGAGCAGCATTTCTAGCAGTGTCCCTAAAAATTTTGTGATTTCACTCTTTCCATAAAGTCCAGCTCAAGCATGGCAGAGCTTGCTTCCATAACTCCTTAATCCAGGGATGTGTGAAGGTTGAGTTTCAGCTGAGAATTACTTGTTTAAGGTCAAAATTGCAAACCCATTCAATGCCAAAGTTGTTAAGTATCGTGCGCCATAAATCTCGGGTGACTCATAGTGTATGAATAGGTGTGAAATTGATTCCTCTCTAGAACCACACAGAAAACATCTGTTGACCAAAGTAAACCCCCTCTTTTGAAGGTTATCCTAAGTAAGGATTTTGTTATGGGCATCAGCCCACCAAAACAAGTTAATCTTTGGAATGAGTTTATGATTCCAAACCTTTTTCCATACCTCCTTATTCTGAGCTTCAGGTGTAAGCAGATGATAGGCAGATTTGACAGAGGATGATCCATTCTTATTTGGCCACTAGTAATGTTCATCCTCCCAAGGGAAGAGCGGGATTCTGATCTCCTGAACATGTTATGGTGATGTTATCATACAAATTTAATCTTTTATTTTATAATTATGTAAACCTTTGTTTGGGTATTTATTCTAGTGTCGTTTTGCACCTATTTAGCCTTGTTGAACCTTTGTAGCCTTGGGAGAAAATTTGAATTGTTAATCATGGTGTAGACCCAATTATCCCTATGACTATTTATTTTAAATCTATATATTTATGAATGTCACCAAAGTTAGGATGTGAACCTTTCTTATTTGTGAAGTTGTACTTATAAAGTTATCTTTTGCTTGGTTGTGGGGTTCCTGGCGAATTTGTAAAGAGAAATGAAATATGTCTAGACTTAAGTGTCTAAGCATGCCTTCTAATCATTTAAAATTCATGTTGTGTCCAATTAATGACACCCAAATAAAAAATAGCTAATCCAATTTGTATTTGAGCCTTGACTCCTTATGTATTGTGTTTCGTGTAGTAGATTGAAGCATAATTGATTGGACTATAACTTTGTAGCAACATCATGTTTTGTATTCATTTAAGTTTGTATGCCATGTTAGTGTTACTATCTTTGTATGCGTAGGAGTTAGTGTGTTCATTGGAGTGTTATAAAAAAAAATGGCGTAGTTTTGTGTGTGTCTGAGATGTAAATGTTGGGTATTACATTTTGGTATCAGAGTGTAGTTAAACACTTAGAGCTCTAGAGTTTTGGTGTTATGTTACATGCATTCTACAACCTTTGCTCATATATTATTTATTTGATATTGTGTTTAAATATCTAATCATTGTAGACCATTGGACCTTGAAGTGAATAGAATGGTGAAATGTAAATTTTTTTGGTTGATTATATTGCTCTCGTATCTTATTAATGATGTTTATGTCAATCAATTTTTGCTATTCCTTGGTAGAAAATAACTATATATTGAGAAAATATGTATGTATGTGTGCATGATAAATATATAATTTAATGTATTTCACGTATAATATTAATGATTATGTAATAGTTTGTTGAGTGATTATAAATTTAATAGCAAAATGAATTTATAATTAGTAATATGATAAAAATAATTGTTTTTAATTCAAACTATTAGCATTATAGCTCTAAGTTAGTATGCTCTAGTTAATGTTTCATTATTCATCTTGGTTAAGAGTGAGCCATGAATTTATAAAGAGGCCTTGTGTTATTATGTTATAGTTATGAAATTTATTTAACCCTGGCACATTATTAACCTAGTGCATGTTGTTGTTATATAACCAAATGGTACCTAGTATGGATTAGAGGCCTTACGTTTTGAACAGGAGTGTTGTAATTTCTAACCATGTCTTCAAGTTATGTTTTTTGAACTTTGTCTGTAAGCACTAGTAATTTTAGAGTAAGTGTGAGTATAGTATTTCTAATATATATGATTACTTTACTTTGAACACATTAATTGAGGGTGACCAATGATATATCTGCGTGAATTAATTGTGATGGTGTAACTATCAAGGTATTACATTAGTGTTATTAATTGAGAGTTATCAAAACACATTATTAATTTACATTAGAACAAGACAACTAGAATTGAACATAGTGTTTTTTGTAAAAACATTTGAGTTAAGTGAAATAATAAAAAATGATGTATGATTTGATGAGAGACTTGTATATCAGTTGACTCAGAGATTTTGAGTTAGTTGGCAGATTTTCTAGGGTACTTTTGGCACTGGGTGATAGACATGAGGTTCACACTTGGTCTATTTTTTGCATAGTTACATCAGCACTTGTTACCAAGAGGCATATGAAGGATTATTGTTGTTCTCATTTCTCCTACCCCTTGGAGGTAGATGTTAGAGTATTTCCTGTGTTTACTCGTGTTTGATAGTGTCTTGCTAGTTATTTTGTCTTGTAGTGGATTATTGTTCTATCCCACATTTGTTAGATTATCTATATTTTTATTTTGCCTTACCTATATAAGCAAGTGTTTTGTACTAGCTTCTCATCATTTTCATATTCTGAATATAGTATCTATTATGATGTTCTTATTGTGAACTCTTTTCATCTTGGCCTTATGGAATGTTTTTACCATTGCTAACATGGTATGAGAGCTTTGAATAAGTTCCAACCATCCAAGATTGCAAATTCAGAGAGATCTTGGTACCTCTATTGGATTTGTCTCTTTGTTTTTCATGTTTAGTTTCAGATCTAAGCTAAGATTTTTTTTCTTTTGTTCTAAAGTTATAAAAACTTGCTTGTATTCAAGAGAATAGAGATCTTATTAGCTTTTTTTTTTTTTAATCCAAGGCATTGAAGTTTTTTGTTTAGAGAGAAGAGTTATTGCAAGGCTTTCTATTTCTCTTGGATAACAGCTCATTGAGATCAAATTTGGTGTTTTTGGCATAATTTTTTCCAAGTTTGGTGTATTTTTTTAAAGATTTGTCTTGTCTAAGAAGCTGTGATTTAGTGCATGGAATTTATCTTTTGGAATCATACTTTGAGCCAAGGCATTAAAAATTTGAATTTTATTTTCTATTCTTCTTTTCTTTGACTCAAATCTATCAGCTTGGTATTTTTTTCTAGCTTGGCATCTCTTTCTGCTTCGTGATCTTTGTTTTTTATCTGACCTATGCCTTTTTTTTACCTTTATAGCATTGAAATCTATTGGTGAAAGTTATTTTGACACATAGGCATCTTAACTTTTTCTCCTCAGCTAGCATTGGAGTTTTCTACTTTGAAAATCTGTATTTAGAGTCTTTCTCTACCAAAATCCACCTTTGACATCATATTTTTGACATTTGAAATCTATTTTTGGCATCATACTTCAGTTTTATCTACTTTGGCACCATTATCTATGTAGTACTTCTATTCTGTAATGTTGGAAGGTTGAAGAGCATGGCATTTTGTTTTTCCATCAAGTTCTAGACTGTTGCATTGGATTGTTGAAGCTAGGAGTTGGAATGGCAGGGAAAGGCATTGAAGTTTATTTTGGAGAAGAGATTTATTTTGATGCTATTACGTTGGACCTACTATTGCATTGAAGAGACATCATTTTCTGTCTTATTCTTTTAAGTGTTGAAGTTGGAGGAGAAAGGCGTTAAAAAAGAGGGAAAAAAGATCTGGGCATCACACTTCATATTTTGTCATTTCCCAAGGCTTAGACTACTGCATTAAAGTTGGCATTTCACCTTTGTTCGCTATTGCATTGGAGAAATATTGTTTATGAGTTTGATGTTGTGCTGGGAGAGTAGATTGGCACTAGAAAAGGAGAGAAATCTGATTTTTCCTTGCAAGATTTCATCTAATTTATCATTAGATTCTTTGGAAGGTGTCGGATATCACTTTTTTCACCTTGGAGTTTTCCTTTCCAGCAAGATTTGACTTGGATCTACTTGTGGAGCCCACAGATAACTGTCTCCACCTTCCTCTCTTTTAACAGTTGTAAAAACTTTATTTTTTTGTGTAATACACTATATTTTTGCTTAAAGAGGAAGTAAAACTTGATTACACGCTTATTGAGGTAACCCAAAAAACTTTTTTTTACTTATGTTGACTTTTTTAAATTCATGGTAAAATTTTGGTTTCAACAAGTGGTTACACGCCCATGTTTTTTTTTTATTTGGCCTAAAATTCTAGTTTGTAGTGAATTTTAATTGTTTTGGCTCTTTTTATGAGAAATTGAAACACAACTTTTGAACGATAACTCAAATTTGACTTTTATTTTTTTCAAAAGTGCATATTTTTAGATTCTCTATCACATGGTGTTATCAAATTATATAAACACACTATTTTTATAAAATGTTAAATTAGGGTGTTCCTATAATACATCTTTTGGGGGGTTGTCTCAGTGCTGATTTGTGTGCACCCTTTACATTATTTTTGCTCTTTGTGATTGGTTGGCATGGATTATATATCTAGAATTGATCATTGTGAGCATTTAACGACACACAATTACCACACATGGATACCTATAATAGAGATAATCATTAAGTGCAAAGGATTATGGTCCCTAATGAATGAAATAAAACCATAATTCACAAGGGAATATGAAAATTTTCAATATTAGTGTAAGTTTAAAAAATGTATGAGCTTAATTGGGAGTTATGTGAGTGATAGTCTTCTATTTCACTTTGATGGGTGTGACACTCCATTTAAAATATGGATTAAGTTACAAGGGTTATTTAGGAAAGTAGACCACTTCTGAGCCATGAAACTTGAAGTGGAGCTCCCTTCACTAAATCCATATGGCTTTACTTCCATTATAGATTATCTCACAAAGTTCAAGCATTTATTGACATAGTTGAAAGGGAGTGGTTAAGATAAAAAAGATGAAGAGTGTGTCTACTTAATATTATCTAAGTTGAGTGGCCCTTTCCAAATCTTTGCCCCTACATTTTTCTCTAATATGGATGCATTAGGTACTACATTCCAAATGCATGATCTTGAATTGTTTTGTGGGAGACTCACTAGGAAAGAATCCAAATTGTCTCACTTTGAGTCTTCCACCTCTTAGAAAGCATTAGTCGCCTCATATCCTAAGTCCAATAAAAAATCTAAGATTAAAAAGAAAAACACTCCTCCTCCACGTCAAAATGCATCTAAGACCCCCAACACCAATACACCTAAGCCCAATACCACTTCTACATATAAACCCAAACCATCTTCCAAATCCAAGTATAAGTCTAAACTATCTTGCTCATATTGTGGGGCACTCATCATAAAGAGTCTAGGTGTTTCTATAGAATGCAAGCCTTAGAGGATGTCGTTAGGAAACACAAGATCTCTATCTCCTCTCCTTCATCTTATGAGCATGGGAAAGCACTTAATATTTTTGAAAGATCACAATTATCTATTTCTAATAGCTGGCTTATATATTCTAGAGCTTCACATCATATAACTTCTTCTAAGGAGTCCTTTGTATCTCTTGGTTTGAGTTCTAGTTCCAACATTGAGGTTGGAGATTCTTCATTTCTGTTAAGGGGAAGGGTGACATATAGCTAGATGGTGGTTGTATCAATGATAAATTATATGTTCCAGATATTTCCACCAATCTAATTTCAATGTATCAAATTTGTCATTTTAGTCAGGGCAAGACAGTGACTTTCACACCACATGGTACTAAAGTTCAAGCTTTATTAGGGCCACACACACTCATTGCACATGGTGTTGTCAATCATAATTCTTGACTTTACTATTTTGAGGGTTTTGATGATACTCCTCCTTTAGGGATGTGTTTAATTTCTCATGCAAATTCTAAGAATCAACTTTGGCATGAGAGATTTGGACACCTGAACTACAAATATTTGAAGGAGTTGAGCACTCACAACATGGTAAAGGGTCTTCCAACAATTTCATGTATTGATGGAGTCTACCTCAGTTATGCATTGGGGAAACAACACCAGGATCCATTTCCTAAGGGGAGGTCCATGAGAGCTTCTTCACCACTTGAGCTTGTGCACAGTGATTTGATGGTTTTTCCTACTCCTTTCAATGGATCTAAGTATGCACTTACTTTCATTGACAATTTCTCAAGGCATACTTGGGTCTACTTTCTCAAGTACAAGAGTGATTTTTTTTCTCACTTCAATTTTTTTAAAGCTTTGGTCGAGAAATATTCATTGAGTTGCATCAAGAAGCTTCATATAGATTATGGGGGGAGTACTTCAGTCAAGAGTTCACTAATTTTTTAGTAGCCCATGGTATTGTTCACCAACATTTTGTTGTACATACTCCATAACAGAATGGATTAGTAGAGAGGAAGAACCAAAATTTGAAGGATATGGCTAACTTCATGATGCATTCATGAGATTTACCTCTTATCTATTGGGCAAAGGTAGTTAATTATGCGAACTACATTTAGAACCACACACCACATCGAGCACTTGAGCATATGACTCTGGAGGAGGCTTGGTCTGGATCCAAGCCTAATGTCTAATTTTTTCAATTCTTTGGGAGCCTTTCTTGAGCATTCGTATCAAAGAAGAAAATGAAAGCATTAGACAAGAATATCAAACCTTTGGTCTTTGTTGGGTATTGTGAGGACATGAGAGTTTATCATCTTTTAGACCCTGATACTCATGATGTTCATTTTTACACACATATTTAGTTTGATGAGTGTTTCACATCTCATGAATCTTCATATTCTTCCATACCTTCTTCTTTCCATGATTCACCTCCTCTTGAGGATTCATTCATAGAAGAGCCAGTTTAAAAGATTCATAGGAGGTTATATAGGATTAGGATCATGTTCACATGGATGGTACTACTATGCCTACGTGGGCTCATACTACAATTGATGAGGTAACACCATTCATACAAGATATTCCACCTACTTGACATCATCGTGCACATTTCATAGGTATTGGACTTTTGTGCCAAGCATTATCTAAGGATCCACAATCATTTTCACAAGCTCATGAGATACAAGAGTGAGATGATGCAATGATAGATGAGTATTCTTCATTGATGAAGAATCACACTTGGAATTTGATCACTCTTCTCAAGGGAAAGAATTTGGTTAGGTACAAATAGATTTACCACACCAAGTATGCAGCTGATGGCTCCATTGACAAGTATAAGGCACATCTTGTTGCAAAAAGATTCTCACAAGTTGAAGGTATTGACTACTCTAAGAATTTTGCACCCATTACCATGATGGATTATGTTCACCTTGTACTTTATCTTGTTGCATCCCAGGGTTGGTCAGTATATTAGATGGATATGAAGAGTGCTTTCTTACATGGAGACTTGCATGAGGAAATCTATATGGAGTAACTTATTGGGTTTGTTCATGATTCTTCTCTTATTTGTCGATTTATGAGGTCTCTTTACAGTCTCAAATAGGCACCTTGAGCTTGGTATGAGAAAATGGATTGATTTCTTCTCTCTATTGGATTTGTTATTTGCCACTCACATCTCATAGTGTATATTCAGTGTATTAAGGAGGAGATTGTTATTCTAGTCTTGTATGTTAATGATCTGCTTCTCATAGGTAGCTCCTCGTCTCAGATTCAGACTATTCAGTAGGCACTTTTATCATAGTTTGACATGATAGATCTTGGTCTTTTGCACTTCTTCCTTGGTTTATAGACTTTATAGTCAGATACAAAGATTTATTTGAGTCAGTAGAAGTACACCCTTAATCTTCTTCAACATTTTGGTATGGTTGATTACAAGCCATGTCCTTCTCTTTTTCATTCTGGAGTGACTCTCACTAACTCTTATACTACTCCACTTTATGATCCTACTTTGTATAGGCAATTAACTGGGAGTCTTATGTATTCAACCCATACTCACCCTAACATTTCATTTATAATTGGGCTTGTATCTAGGTTTGCACATGACCCTCATGATAGTCATTGGTAGGATGTCAAGAGGATTTTGAGAAATCTATGAGACACTACTCATTTTGGATTACATTACACCAGGGGTTATACTCAATTGGTTGGATATAGTGATTCATATTAGGTATGTTATATTGATGATAGGCATTCCACTTTTGGATACATATTTTGTCTTGGTTCTTCACCTATTGTTTTGTTGTGACAAAAGTAATAGGCTATTACACTTTCATCTATAGAGGTTGAGTACAGGGTAGTAGTTATAGTGAGTCAGCAGGTTCTTTGGCTTTGTTAGTTGTTGATACAATTTATTTTTACATAGGATTCACCCACTATACTTTGTTGTGACAACCAAAGTGCAATTCACATATCTCGTAACAAAGTTGAGCATCAGTAGACCAAGCACATTGAGGTTCATATGCACTGCATTCATTAACACATTTAGGATGGTGTCCTTATCTTGGAGTACATTTTGACTCAGCAGTAGGTTGTAGACATCTTCATGAAGTCTTTTACATCACCTCATTTCCTTGATTTGTGTGGCATGTTTGGGGTTTCAAAATTTATCCTTGAGGGGTGTTCATGAGAACATCTTCCATCTTCATTTCATGGATACATATTGTACATGAGTACCTTATCAAGCCTCATTGTTGGGACTCATTTTATGGATATACTACTTTTTTGGCTTTTGTTAGCCCCTAGCTTCACTTGAGGGGCGGTGATAGAGTATTTCATGTGTTTACTCATGTTTGCTAGTGTCTTGCTAGTTATTTTGTCTTGTAATGGGTTATTATTTTATCCTACATTTGTTAGATTAGCTAGGTTTCTATTTTTCTCTGCCTATATAAGCAAGTGCTTTGTACTAGCTTCTCATCATTCTCATATTATGAATATATCAACTATTGTGATGTTCTTGTTGTGAAATATTTTGATCTTGGCCTCATGGAATATTGTTACCATTCTTAACAATAGATAAATCTTACTTTATTACTTCTATGAGGTAATCGTGTTACTTTTTTGGGAGGTATATGGAAGATGATATGATGTTTTTTCTACCTCGGAGAGGTAGTCGAGTTGTTTTTGTTCTCCCACCTCTAAGAGGTGATTGAGTTTTATTGATTTCTTATCCTCTTGGGTGAATTTTTATAGTCACATAGTTCGAGTAATGTGATGTTTTTTATTTTTCCTTTGAGAACCAACATTAGTCCTTTAGCTTGAATTTGCATTTAATTGTTCTTTTGAAGTTTTGAACATTTATAAGTCATTTTATTGAACTTAAAGTAAATGGATTTATATTTGATTACATTTGAGTTTAATTTTGTTTATTTGATGACTTGATAGTTTTGACTTGGACTTGTTTTATTTATTGGCACCAACTTCTTTCAAACTTGATTTACAATTTTCTGATTTCATTGGCTTTTTACTCTTAAATAGATTATTTTGACTTTTGATTATTCAAAATTATTATGATATTTTATTTTTTGACGAATGTTGGTTCATGTGCCTTTTATATATATGTTATAATGTGTGCAGTATCTATGTGGGGGAGAATAAGTAGCTTGAAAAATCTATTGGGTCAAATGGGAACCTGTGTGAGACAGGTTCGTGACACCATCTTTCCCAACTACCGAACGTGGTGTTGATTTTTCTTTATACATATACATATATACATATACATATACATATACATATACATATACATATATACATATACATATACATATACATATACCTACATCATCAACAACATCTGACCAAACCTCCTTAGACTTCTCAAAACTACTTAGACCTTATAAAACCTCTTTATTCCCTCTTTAAACCTCTTAACCTATTGACCAACTTAAACCTTCCCAATACATGGCCATATATATATATATATATATATATATATATATATATATATATATATATATATATATATATATATATATATATATATACATACATACATATATACATACATACATACATACATACATACATACATACATACATATATATATATATATATATATATATATATATATATGGCCATGTATTGGGAAGGTCTAAGTTGGTCAATAGGTTAAGAGGTTTAAAGAGGGAATAAAGAGGTTTTATAAGGTCTAAGTAGTTTTGAGAAGTCTAAGGAGGTTTGGTCAGATGTTGTTGATGATGTAGGTGATGGAGACTATTATTATTTTCACACTAGACTATTTTGATATTATTTCAGTAGTATATGCTTTCTTATATGACTTGGTAGTCATATTCATTATTGCTTGTTACACAGTGGATATGATGTTATCTTATAGTGGATCAATGATTATGCTCTTGTTAGTGATCTTGACAGTTCATAATTTCAGTTGGTAATGTATATGATATATGAAAAAAATTTAGAGTTATGATATTTTGTTTAGTAGAAACAACATGATAGTATACTTCAATTAATAGTTGACTCAGCATTGCATAGCTAAGTGGTATTACAGTAATTATATTAGTTCCATGTTTTGACACTATTTTTTTCTTATCCCTATTATCCTATGGGATGTCACAAGGATTATTTAGATTAGGAACTTATGTTCTGGCATATCAGAGTATCGATAAAGGAATTTTAGTGTTATCACTTTTTGTGACCATTTGGAAAGAAGCTATTTGAGTTTTTAAATATCGTGAGGGTTCACTCAGTAGTGGATTATTACAATTAAAAAATATGGTGGATTCTACCATACAATTTTATTTTGGAAGCATAGAGAATGATACTTTTTTCAAGGGGGTGAATGTAATAACCTTCTCAAGCTTTATAATATTTTTTCGATGACATGATATTATTTGGTCTACTAGTGTGTCAAGTGTATCCTTGTGCATGACATGTGAGTGAGATGTCTTGTGATTGATTGTTAGTATTGACTTTAGTTACCTTGTTGTGGTGACTTAGAATCAAGTTCATTATGACTCAAGTAGGGCCACCTTGGTGTGTGTGTATTTAATATTAACATCAATTTGTATTATCACCTATTGTGTTTGTTATGCCTTCTAAAGGTTTCCATGTCAATGTGTTAATTTTGACAAATTTATCATATTAGGACCGAATTTGTATTTATTCTAACAGCTTACTTAAACCTGTCGAGTGGCCGTGTTATGTTAAGTTAGTTGTAATTATTTGACTTGTATCTTTCTTAGTATTTCGACAACTATATTTGATTTTAAAAATAGGAATAATAATATTGTTATATTTGTGATCAAGCCCAGGTAATATTTAATAATAGATGTAAATAATATTAATATAAATACATAATTATATAAAAATATGCATACTAAAATAGTATTATGTAGAAAAATAGATTAAATAAATAAATGTGTATATTTATCCATAATTTAGAATAAATAAATAATTTGTTTCAAATATTATCATTTCCATATTTGTACGTATTAATATACGTATTTGCATGAACGTATTTATATATTAATACTAGTTAAAATAGTATCACTGGTTTAATAATAAATTTAATATATTTTATTACTTGAATTTCTCAATGCAACAATTAATCTAATCAAATAAAAATAATGACAAACCCATTAAGGAATTAAAATAAAAGAGTGAAATCATAACCCTAAAAATAAAATAAAATAATATAAACATCCTTTCCATTAAAAAGTTATATGATGGAAAGAGGAGCCATTTTGGAGGTTTGGCCAAGGAAGAACAGGTAGAGGGAGGATGAGGAATGAAGAATGAAAATGGCGGAAGGAGCGGTAAAAGAGGATGAAACAATGAGCTTCAACAAAACAGGCAATAGATTTCTTCTTTTTTTAATTCGAGTTTTTTCAAAGTAATGAATAGATTAAATATTGTGTTTTAGTTATGATTTTGTTCAAAAATCAAATTGTTTGCTTGTAAGAATTTGTTACTGATTGTAGGAGCCATATTTCTTCTCGATATTTGTTGTTGAATTTGTAATGGAAAAAAATTATATATATATATATATATACAAAAACACAACCTGTACATGCTATGTATATCAATAAAATATATTTTATTTACATTAATATTGTTAAATACTAAACAAAATAAATATATATACATGTGAATATATATATATACAAATATTCATGCTTTAAAAAAAATAGATAGAATTTTCTTTTTTTAAATTTTATTGATTAAAAAAAAATTTAAAAAAAAGTTCTTTTGATATTAAGGGGGTGGGAAGGGGGAGGGAGCGACCACTGAACCATCCCAACCCTCTCCCATAATAGGGAAGGAAGGGGGATGGCCATCCTGCCTACCCCCAACCCTGCCAACAAGCCCGGTCGATGGCCATGGTCGCGACCATGTCCTTAGGCCCTAGTTACTAGCCCAAACCCTGGATAGGGTTTGCTAAAGTTTTTAAAAAAATTAATAATAATATACATTTAAAACTGTAAAAAAAAGATATATATATATATATATATATATATATAAAGAATTTAATAAAAAAACAAACAAATGAAAATGAATAAATAGACGATAAAATGTTTTTTTTGTTTTATTTAAATAAATAAATAGATAAATATTTACAAGAGAAATGTTTTTTATTTCATGTGTGTGTGTGAGAGAGAATATGCATATATATAAAGGATATTATTTTATATAATTATGTAAAAGAGAAAAATAAAAGTTATATATATATAAACTTAAGAGAGTGACATATATATTTTTTGGGTATTAAAAATATTTTTTCATATATGTAAATATAAGTGTGTGTGTGTCTCTGTGTGTGTATATATATATATATATATATATAATTTAAAATTATTTAAGAATTAATATATTATTATGTAGATGGATAGGTTTACACACATGATATTTGGATATCAAGTTAAGGCGTTCTGATATAAATTATAGTCATGAATTTCTGGCAAATAGAAAAAAAATATATCTTATCTTTAATTAAAAATTGGATAGTGGATTATTGTCTATATTTTACTTGCATAACGCTAATGTGAATAAATATTGTTTGAGGGTTACTTTGCATTAGATATCACCTTCGCTTAGTGTAATAAATTGTGTTAAATAAGCTTGTTTTTATTATGGTATATGGATGAAAAAATATCCCTATAACTTTGATTAGTTTTAATATGAGCTAGGGAGATTCAACATACTCTTTGATGTGCTTTGTAAGGTCTTTGTTCTTTTGCTTTTGATCATGATCTATATGGCTCTT
Organism: Torreya grandis; assembly: GCA_037957365.1. Lineage (NCBI taxonomy): Eukaryota > Viridiplantae > Streptophyta > Pinopsida > Cupressales > Taxaceae > Torreya > Torreya grandis. Next base: position 1,995,966 of record JARHVA010000571.1, on the reverse strand, counting down.
CATTTATGATATTTGTGAAGTAAAATTCAAATTTGAAAATTAGGTTTCCTCTTAGAGGTCTACTTTGTTCTAGATACCAGATATAAATCAAATGATGTTGTGATGGTGGGATTGTTTATATTGCTCACTTTGATGAGAATCGATTATTTTGCAATTCTTTAACAATATGTTGACGTTGCTTGTATAATAAGATTGTAAGTTTGTAAGGTTTAGTGTTGAGCTTGGTTACCAATAAGCCTCGTGTCGTTTTGATGTTGAAGTGTAATATTTATTGCAATGGTTGGGTTGATTTTCAAATTATCACATGTAAATTTTATTTAGTTGTTAAATACTTTTTTTTTCAATATGTTTATTAATTTAAAAAAATGAAGTATTTAGAAAGGAGAAGTCTCTTGCTTAGTGTAAGCTAATCTTTTTATTGACTATTTTCATAGTACAAGTTTTTGAGTTACCAGTGGTAGATAAAGTATAGAGATATAATATTTTTATGTTAAAATTAGTAGCGTCATATATAATATTTGCTTTGTGTTTTGAATAATTGATGATTATATTTGTTACCCAATTAGAACATTTGTAAAATTTTGTTCTTGGAAATTGTCATTAATTTGAGGTGACTTACCATTGAAAAGATCCAAGTTGGAGTTTATGTATTAGATAGTTATAATGGTTGTTGTATTATTCAAAAAAATCAATGTACAATGATATTTCTTAATCTAAATTATCAACGATTTATCCATAACACTTAATGCATTGACAATAGATGTAGGCTAGTACTTGATTAATTGAGTTATTTATAGTAGTGTTTTGGAATCTATTTTAAAATGACTCAAGAAGCTTGTTGAGTAGGATAAATATTATTTAGATAGAAAGTAATAATCATTTGGATAAATAAATGTTGTAATTATTAAGATTCATAATTGGATGATAACGTTAGTATTAAGAACACATAATTTAAATAATAAAATAATATTAAGAACATAATATGACAATAAAATATTGATAATTATAGACATGAAATATAATGAGTTTAACTTATCTTGGCATCGTGAAATTATAGATTAATCTTAGTATGTAGTATTAGTTATATAATTAACGTTAGGTTAAACATATACAGTAGAAATTAATGAGTAAAGTTAATAAAATCTATCCTAGATTATTATTGAGTGTCTTGACATAAAGAGTATGATTCTCATAACTTAATCGTTGCAAAAATCCAAATTAGATGGGTTGACCGTAATAGGTCTTGAGGTATCCTTTGAAATCTTGTTAGTAGAGTGTAAATCAATTTGAGACTTAATTCTTATATTAAAAATCACATGGATAGATACATCATCCTTTGGGATCATTTGTTGATGGTTGGATAATTGTATGCACTTTTATAAGATTCAGTGTAAGTTTACACTAAGAGATTTCTATTTGAAAATCAATCAAATCAGTTTAGATATGGGTTCAAAATTAATACTCAAACTTGAAATTTTATGAAATAGAAACTTTTAATCTCTATACTAATCATATGTGAATCAGGTTATATAACCATTATTTTCCTACCTCATTTCTATAATTTTTGGTGGATTCAGTTCTAGAGACATTTGGCAATTTTATGCACTTGATTTTTTTTTTCAACTTGTGAAGTCGATTCAAAATTGAGATGCCAAATATAACTAGAGGAGTCTTTAAAATAAACTAGAGTTTGGTAGTGATTATTTTTACATTTAAGTTTATATAGAAGCCTTTGGTTTCAATTTTTGCTATTGTTTGTTATTTTTAGTGACCCCTTTCCAAATTAAATTTATTTAAAAAAATTTGTTGTTCCTAACTTTAATCCATAAGGTTGCTCTGGAAAGGGTGTTGTAATAATTGCCTAGTTTAACATTTCTTTAATATGAAAGTTTTAACTTCTCATCCTTAGTTTCATATTCACGTATAACTTTTCTTATTTAGTTTTCATCTCCGTTTGATATTTTTGGTGAGTCCTTGAACCATTTTGTCATTGTTTTCTAGGTATGATAGAAAATATCGTTAAGTGTTGTTTTATTTGAAATTCTTTTTTTTAATTTCAATTACCCATGTTCTGAAATAATACTTCTATTATGGTGATGTTATCATACAAGTTTGATCCTTTATTTCATAATTATGTAAACCTTTGTTTGGGTATTTATTCTAGTGTCATTTTACACCCTATTTAGCCTTGTTGAACTTTTCTAGTCTTAGAAGAGAATTTGACTTGTTAATCGTGGTGTTGAAGCAATTATCCCTATGATTGTGTTTATTCTTAATTATATATTTGTGAATGTCACTAGAGTTAGGATGTGAACCTTCTTTGTTTACGAAGTTGTACTTATAAAGTTATTTTCTACTTCATTGTGGGGTTCATAGAGAATTTGTAAAGAGAACTAAAACATGGCTAACCTTAAATGTTTAAACATACCTTATAATCATTTATAATTCACGTTGTGTCAAATTGATAGCACTTGGATCACTAATAGTTGATCCAAGTTGTATTTGAGATTTGACTCTTTGTGTCTTTTGTTTCATGTAGTAGATTGAAGCATAACCTATTGGACCACAACTTTGTAGTGACATCATATTTTGTGTTTGCTTGAGTTTGTATTCCATGTTAGTGTTAATGTTTTTATATGCTTAAGAGTTGGTGTGTTCATTAGATTGTTAAAAAAAAATGGTGTGGTTTTGTGTGTTCCTGAAATGTAAATTTTGGGCATTACAAATCAGAGGTCGTTATTTTTTATTTTATAGGACCAAATGCATATTTGTATATTTATCCATCTAGCCAACCAATGTATACAAAATTTGTCCCCCCATAAACTAGATTCATTTGTAGGGGATTTGTGTGATGTAGATAATCGTATTCTATGAAAATATGTTTGTCTATCATGTATTCTATGCAAAATTAATAGTTTATGAGGATCTAATTCTAGTTCATATGATTTAATTGTAGTTGCATCACCAATATGCAAATAATTTAAGAAATGGTCAATGATACCATTTCTTAGTTTTAAGGTTTGTATTGAAAATATAATAGTACTTGAAATATGTCAAAGAGGCAATCATCAATATTGTACTTCAATGATTTGCCTTGAAAAAGATGATGTTCACTGAGAGCATCGTCAATGGCTGAGCAGATTTAGTGTGCTATAGAAATAACTAAGATTTCAAGATCATAATTCTAAACATTTATCTTTTCATCTCTGGTCAAGCATTAAAAGAGGAAAACCAACCAACAACTAAACCCTCATAGTCTTCCCTACCACCTAAGATACGAAATCTAAAGTGAGGAGAAGGAAAATACCATCTGTAGGCATGGCTATGGATGAGAGAATGTGAGCTCATAAAGGAAAACCATATATCATTAATATTCTTATTGGAATACCCAATAAGTTCTCTCAGCTTGTCAAGTTGGGAATGTGTCTCTCAGTCACCTCTAACATTAGTTTTATAATTGTATAAAATAATATTAATGAAGGAAAAAAATTCGTTTGCCACATTCATGATATGTAGCAATACATAAAACATAACTTCATATTTATGATGCATGGCAAAAAAAATGTGTAATTTACTGTGAAAGACAATTGAAACAAAGAGAACAAAAAATCATAATAAACAATGAAAGCTTATGTGGAAAACAAATCTAGGGCGACTACCAAGTAAAAAATCATATCTCCCCAGAAGTGATGATTTATGTAATTGAATTTCCCCAATTTTTACATACAAATCAATCCACTCTCCTATGATTATCTAAGCCCGAAGATTATTATTTTGTGTTGAAGTCCACCCTTCCCAACAAGATGAGCTTCCCTAATGAACACTGAACAACTCATGTTAATCAATTATTTAGTAAAGAAAAGACAAAAAATCTCTTCAAACTTCCTAACTCCAGTGATATGGAACCAATCAAATCCTTGGAGTAAAGTTGTAAGGTTACAACACAACCAGTTATCATCAAAATATTTAACATGAAAAAATGTTCCTTCCTATAATAAATAAAAAGGAAGCACATGATGACTGACTTCAATATGAACTATTTTGCTTCTAACATACTTGTTTCCACTTCTACTATGCAAATGCAATCGCAAAATTAATGAGTTTGAATTGTTAACAAGGACCAAAATACAACACTGATTACTTGATAGTCTTAGCCCAAATCAATGCACAAGATATACATAAGAAGAAAAAGGCATTTATGAACTAGGTAAGATAATAAATATTGCTAGATTCACTAAAATTTATTGATAAAATAGAAAAATGAATATTTAAAAGTAGTGCCTTATTGTCATAAAGGTCTCTTTAAATCTCACATTTAGCTACAAATATTTTATATTAAGTATTAAATATATAGTTATGTGGTAGTTTACAAGGACAATCACAGTCATAAAATAAATTGACAAAATCTTAATTTTTTGAAATTATATAAATAATAACATTAAATATGGAAGAAAATTTCTAAATAACCCCTAGACATATGCTGATATTTACATGACAAACTTTATTAAAATATATATATAACTATTAATACCATATATATTTTAAGCTTTTTGATTAGTTAAATGAAAATAGAGTATTTGCAAAGTGAAATCATTAATATCTTACCTTAAGAGATTAATAAAAAATGAACTACAATATAATTATAAAATGCTAACTAAAAATTTTTGAAAAAAATCTAATGCTCTAATTTCAATTAATTATCGGATGCTAACTACTTTTGTTAAAAAAAAATCCTATGTTCTAGTTTCAATGGAAATTAAGCACATAAGGAAAGAATAAACGTACTCTTCTTTTTAGTTAATTAAGGGATATGATTAAGGTGAGTTGACTTTGAATAAAAAAAAATTACACGTTATGGAGGAAGATGATCCCTACCATGGATTGAAGGATTCAATTGTAGAAAGATATATTAAATTTTAAAAATTAATGTATTATTATAAAGTAAACTCTTTTCTATTTAATTGACATAAATTTGTAAAAGTGTTGAATTTTATTTTATTTTTAATAATATTTTTAAAAATAATTTTAGATTGTTTATGGATAAATGTGAATCGAAACTAAATAATGGAGTGTACATGATTGAATGTTTTTATAACAAATTTTACATAGAAAATCAATAAAAATTAAGATTAAATAATATGATAAAGATATTCAATATAATATCTAATATAGAAATCGATAATATAACAATAATATTAATAAACATAATATATAATTTATCAATAATATATGAAAACCTATTAATTATAATCTTATTAAAATAAATAAATGTAACTTTTTTTTAATATTAGAAGTATATTTTAAATCAAAACCTAATAGTATATTTTAAATCAAAACCTATTATTATCTCTTAGTACTATATTAAAAGTTAAATTAATTTCTAGTTTTATTTATTTACCTTAGTATTTATATTTATAATTACACCAAATCATAACTCTTGGGATTTTAAATTATTATCTTCTCATTTAATTTTATTAGTTTATTTTTAGTTTTAAAAATATTTTATTATTATTATTATTGGTCAATAGGTCCTATCATGATATAAATAAATAAAAAATAAACAATTATTGTGATTATAGTAGGTCAATACTTAGATTAAAAAAATAATCATGCTAGTAAACTAAAACACTTTGCCTAGAGAATGAGCCCTTAACTAGACACCGCATGGAAATAGATTTTTTTCTAAACATTGTTAGTAATTTGTTTAAAATTAATATTTATATATTTTTAAAGTCAAATCCAATTAAATCACTTGAGTTTTAAATTAATAATATTAATTTAAAATTCAAGTGATTTAATTGGATTTGACTTTAAAAATATATAAATATTAATATCAAACAAATTACTAACAATGTTTAGTAAAAAAATTATTTCCATTATTTATTTATTTATATATATATATATATATATATAATGGATGTAAGGGAGCAAAGGCGGAACTAGGGTTTTATATCAGGATTTTTACAAGGTACATTTGCAAGAGCTCCTTAAAAAAAATCACTTCTAATCATTGAGGATGGGGATACGAACATAGATTTTTCAGAGTTTTAGACAACCTCCCCAAAATGTTTCTAAAAACATTGGTTGGGCTCATCATTGGGCTATTTTCTCCATCCATCCCAATGAACTCCCATTAGTGATCAACACAATCTACATGGTTTGCTTGTCACTAACCATTTTTATAGAACAAATCACACCAAAAGGATCAAAATCCATGCACCAAACTAGATCTACACACAGACATTAGAGCATAGAGGATGGGGAAACGGATCAAGAAGAAACAAAAATGTGTTAAGATTTCCTCAATACCCCTATAGGTAGTAATTGATCTTAATATCTTTAAAGATAAGGTCATACTCTACACTAAACATGCATTCATTGGGCATTTCCATACAATAATTTATAAGGACATTGATCTCTTTCGATGGGTACATAATACATGTGTTCTTTTTTGGGGGTATACTCCTACAATACCAAAAGGGACAAGGTTTTCATTACCTTTGCTTTGACTCAGCTGAGGATTGACATAATATTTCTTTAAGAGGACCCTAGTTTTGTGGAAATGTTGTTATTACTACCTCCAAATGGCATGTTGGGTCCAACCCCACTCGTGAGTGTATCTACGCAATGGTGCTCTGGGTCAAGCTGCCATGCTTACATATTGAACTTTTAGAGCCCTAAATTTTCAAGATCATAGGAGACACTCTTGGTACATATCTCAAAACAAATACAAAAATTGTTAACCAAAATAACATATTTATTGTTGTTATATATGTGGAGATGGACATTTCACATGGTCTACCTGATGTCATTGATATTGTGGCAGGGGAATTCTATTACAAGTAAATCCTTGACTACAAAAATGTCCCCTTCGGATGCTCTAAATGTCACAAATATGTACATCTAAAGACCTCTTTCACACTCATCAAGAATATTTACATGCATGCTTGTCCTTAGGAGGAGCACACACATGGCCCAATGGTCAAAACTATATTGTATCTAGTGGGGAAGTAATAGGGAAGTTAAATTTAGAAGACACATAACTAGGGGGAATAGAGGAAAATATGGATGCATAAGGAAAAATGATAATAGATCAACACACAAATATCTCGAATACGATCATCCATGGTTTAAGGTACAAGCATATTATGTCCCCTCTATAATTAGCACAAAGATCTGAGCAAGCAAGTGGTATGAAAGTTCCTGCACTATCCATCTAATGTCTTGAGGTAGGTTTAGAGGTGGTGAAACACTCTAACTCCCCAAGGCCGAGTTGTTCCTAAGTTTCTAATTTTACTTCAACACCTTCCATAAATAAGAGGCATATGACCATATCTCTAGCTTGCAAGGTTATAAAAAATATGAGAGATATATAGTATATGGGAGGAATGGAAGCATCCATTGTTTCCACACCATTGGATACCAGAGGACGATGAACACATGTTTCATGCAAAACTATATGTTGAGAATGAATTTATCACTAGAATATAACTCACTATTATTGGGGCCCTTAGCAGAGCAACCCCAAAAAGAGTGCCCAAAAAATCATTATATCTCATAATATAAGGGGCATTGGGATGACCCTAAAGTAATGTTCCCTTAAGCAGGTTATTTATATATACAAGACTTATGTTCTGCTACTACAATAAACTATGTGCTCAAATGTGGATGCAAAGAGATACTTACAAAAGTGCCCCCTGATTGGTCCTTCTTGACCATCAGCTCAATGGAAAATTTGTACGCTTGGATTTTGGATGGAATTCCTCCATGGATTTGAGAACTTTTATAGCAAATCCAAATTATATTCTTGGGACATATTTATCACATGAACTAAACATGGAAGCAAATATCTTAAATGTGAATGCACCTTCACACAACAACAATATTTTATGGATTGATCTTGAGAGCAGTGGTATTCTTCATATGCCCCACATCATTCTAGGAGGGGAACTAAATCTTAATACACACAATTTTGAAGTTTAGGGTGACCAAACTAGATCTGATCCATTGGCAGACTATTTTTTGAACTATATGGAACAACACTGCCTGGTGGATGCTACACCATGCAAATGGAACCAACATGCTCAAAACATTAAATTGATTCATAAACTATTTCAAAGTGGCTTGACCATTTCTTATTAAAGGAAGCATTCATTCTTTGGATCAATGATTTCAAGGCCACTACTCTGAAGGTTTTTACATTAGATCACAACCCTAACCTATTAGAATTGGCTTTGGGAGGTAAGCAACCACCCACTCCTTTTAAATTTAATCCACATTGGCTAACATATGAGGATTTAAAAGATATAATCAAGGGAAACTAGACTACCTTTTCTACAGAACATGATTAACCTAATATGGTTTGTTTCCAAAGGAATCTCATTAAGGCAAACATTACTAAAAATAAATGGGGAAAAAAATTCAAGAGAGTGAAAAAAACCTCCATTTGGTGGAAGGAAAAACCAATATATGTCTTGACTCTTATTAGGAAGTTAGATTTAGGGTAGAAACATTATAAGAACTTGACAACATAGAAAATCAAAAGGACAGACTTTTGGCTTGGTAAGAAGCAAAATGGCATATGAAGAGCAAAGTAAACTAGCTCTCTGAAGGGGATGATAATACAAAATTATTCCACTGACATGTAATGGATCAAAGAGCAAAAAACACCATATGGAAAATCATATACAACACTAGATCAAAATGTATAAACTTTGAAGCAATCTTTAGGGTTGTTATTAACAAAATGTACAAGTTGAGGCAGGAATGCTTCCCTAGGGAAAAATTTAAAATATTTGTTAATGTTATGTCATTGTTGGCATGTTTTTCTTATAAGGTATTCAGCTCATTTGGGTAGCCCATTTACTTGTGTTTGATCTTGGATGTATATTTTAACCACTTAGTTTTAAATAAAGCTACTAACATTTTTCTTTTGTAAAAACAAACATGCGCGTGTGCGTGCATGTTGAGGTAGAAATACTTCCCTGGGGAGAAATTCAAAATATTTGTCAGTGTTATGTCATTGTTGGTATGTTTCTCTTCTAAGGTATTTGGCTTATTTGGGTAGCTCATTTACTTGCGGTTGATCTTGGATGTATCTTTTAACCACTTCATTTAGAATAAAGCTACTGATATTTTGTTGACTCAATGTCTTATTAATTTTTTTAAGTTTATATATTTTTCCTTTAAATTAGTAAGCCAAATTCATATGTTTGCTTCATTTATCCCTGAAGAGGGGTCTAAAAATAGACCTAAAACATCTAAAATCAAAAAAAGGATACAACCTAGTGGAATCTAAATATAATATTCATAAAGGGATAATTATACTAAAATAATATGTAAATTAATGAATAATGAAGGCTTTGGGGCCATTTTCAAGTGTTTATAGTTACTTATATATATTTTTTGCATTATTTCAAGTTAGTAAGCTTTCCATCATCCAACGATCTCAACACTTAGACTTCTATGTGTAAACACCTAAAAAAAGACCCTTAGGGATCCATTAGTTGTTAAATTGCATGATTTAAGATGTTTATATACTTGTTGATTATTTATCCAAAATAAGTGTTATTGCCATGCTTATTGACATCTAATGGTCCCTACATCTTCCCTTATCACCCTCTGGATGTCACTTTCTTTGTCCTACCCATTTCCACCCACTTAGAACTCTATGTCTAGAGCATCATTAACACTCTTATGCCCACCAAGAGTGTTAATGACATTTCTAGCCCCTTGGTGTGCCCTCTTATTCTAAGTTTTTCCATTTTTGACCATTTGATATTGGTTTGGGTGCCAATAGGGTCATAGTTTGAATTTAATTTGTTTTTAAATACACAAACATTATAGTTCATTTACATTTAAGAGAATCATAGAGCACACATTTATTATTCATGTGAATTCATTGAGCACTTACAAATATTTTAAAGGAGTTAAGCATTCATTAGAGCATCTATTGAAGCACACAAGTTTATGTAAAACACACACTACACAAAAAAGCGATTTGCATGCTATTGAAAATATTAAAATTATAAGTTTTTTTGTTTTATATATTGTTACTGTTTAGGGTCTTGAAAAATATCAAGATAATTTTACTATTCTCTGGTTTATCACATGCCCCAAAACACAAAATTTATTTTCCTTAAGATTTTAAGTTTTCTTGTTCATCTAGGGCAAAGAGAAAAAAATTGTTTTGCAAGTGATTGGAGTCACAAGAGGCAAACTAAGTGAGATTTTAAAGATTAGTACAAATCTAACATAATTTTTAAATCATTTTGGGCTTGTCTATTATTCGTCAAGAGTGTCATTAATGCTTCGGAAATTGTAAGGAGCTGAAATCACATTTATATAGGAGGCTTTTGTTGTTGTCAAATTTATGGGTTAGGTCTTTATCACTCATGGGCACACATTTCCATTGTCAAATATTGAAAACTGTTATCAAATCTCATGATAAAATATATATGCCTCTAAATTTTGCATAATAACTTTTTTTTGGTTTTATAATTAATTAATTGTGCTTGTATTATTATTTTAAACATTATTTAGACTAGTTAAAAGTAATTGGGTATTTGTATCTCAATTTAGTTGTAATCTATTTTTCCATATTACATTTTGGTGAACATGTACTCTATTACAACCCTTATAGGGTTAGCATAGGAAAAATATGAATATATCTAATTTTCCATGGGTTAATTCCACTGGATGCTCTTAGATCCAATAGCCCTAACTTCCATTTATTTGATCCCAAGCCCTAAGTTAATTTTAGTACAATTTTTTCAAGCCTCTATGCTACTTTTATAATGTGTATGTTCTATTTTTTATTTCAATTTATGCCACCAAGATTGATTAAATCTAAGGATCCAACTAGGAAGAGTCCAATATTAATAGAGAACTTATTGATTTTATTAAAATTCCTTTAGTTAATTACAGATCTAGCTTGAAAAATAAAATGGAATCAATAATTGTATCTAATTTTATTCAAAAATATGTACCTTTTGTTGCAAATTATGGGAATCATGTGTCTTTAAATGATAATGTTGTGAATAGATCCAATAGTCATATTGTGCATGTGTGAAGTGGATTATAAACAAGAAGCTTGTTTAGATGCACAAGATAGGGCTAAGAATATTTCACAATTTAGAAAACATGTCATATAAAACCATACTAAAATATTTTTATTAATGAAGTTATTGAAAGAAGTTGAATGTTAGAACATAGATTTTGATCAAGGGGATCAATATATGGTTTGATTTCAAATATATCCTATAAATTTGATAATGGATATTATGAGTACTCATAATGATGATCATGCTCTTAATTTAGAGAATTCCTTTTAATGCATCCTGATCAAATTCATATTTTAATTGATGTTGTCCAAGAGTTTAAACCTATGCCATCTCATATAGTCATTTATAATATTTCATTTAAACCTACTAGTGCTAAAAAAAATACTTCTGAAGTTTCTTCTATTGTTCACAATGCTTCTCCTACTTCTCAAAACTCTATTATTTCTCAACACGTTTTTATTGCTTCTCAAATTGCTATTATTTCTCAACATGTTTTTATTTTTATGATTCCTCTTATTATTCAAAAACCTTTTGCTTTTAATGTTCCTCATCAATGATTCATATGTTTTTACCCTTATTTTTTACAAAATTATTATAATCCAACTTATGCTACTTTTTCATCTTTTACTTCCAATTCCAAATCCTAAAATGACTACTATGATGCATATCTTATGCGACTTAACAAATCATATAAAAATTTGTTGCCTATGTTATAAAAATATAAATTTTAGGGTCACTTATAGTGATACTCTTTTAAACCCCTTGACTTATGAAGTGATCACATACCCATTTCCAATAGGATTTGTTTTCCCAAAGTTTGAATTGCTCAATGGAAAGGAAGCCCTTTCTCATCACTTAAAGACTTTTACACTTATTATTTAGACTTTTCTAATTCTATTATAACCTTAGTTGATGATTTCTTAGCCTATTTTGAAAATAATATTGGTATGAAAGTTACATTTTCAAAAATATCTCAAATCAAATAAAGACTAAATGAGACCATTAGTGAGTATGTGCTTTTCTTTAATACTATTATTACTAAGTCGACTTATCAACCAACATTTAGTAAACTTCAAAGTGTTTTCACTAGTATTTTTTTTGCAGTGATTAAGGAAAAAGTGGTCTTAAACACTTATCACTCTTTCGATGAATTTTGTAGCATTGTTAGAGAATTTAAATTCAAGATTTTAGACATAAATGTGCTTAATTATGGGTCAAATTGTTCAGCATATAATGCTATAAAATTTATAAATAAGACAAATTATAAGGCTAGAGGTAATGGGAATGGGTTTCAACTTAATAATGATGTTAATTATATGATTAATACTCTAGAAAAATCATCTATAAAGCTTATAATATTACCTCAACAAAGGGAGATTATGCAATTCACTAGAAATAGTGAAACTCCACAAGATGTTTTGAATATATTTTTTGAATGCAACATGATTACTATTTTACCCTATTTTAGATTATACAATTCTAATTAGCAAAAAATTGGAATGTGATTTATATTGTAAAGTATTATAATTAAGCATAAATTTGAATGTAAAATACTAAAATTGATTTAATGAGTGGCATGTGCTAAATACAATGTAGCATCCCCACAAGATTTACTAGAATAATGAAATAAAAAAAAATCACATGACACTTATTATTTCATTAGATTACACCATGAGAATCTAATTAGTTATCTTAGCATACTAAGTATGTTAGATATAATTAAACATATAACATTGTCATTTATTAATCACTAGCATCATATGAAGCATAACATAACTGCATAAGGAAATAATTACATAAATCTAGCCTCGACTGATACAATAATACAACCATGGCTATCAATTAACAATAAGTAATCAATTACATTTCCAACTAACATTGTGTCTCAACATATTTACATTAATAGATACAATGCTCCACAAAACATGAGTCACTCTAATTCCAATATCTTTGATAATCTCAAGTGTAGTCTCCAATAAGTACTGCATTCGGGAGGGAGATCATCATTCAAAAACTTTTCCAGACCATTGATCCCCTACACAATCCCCCAAATAGGTAATGGCCCTCCCTTCATGGATGGGTAGATAGTGATAGTGCGGGAATCTAGAGAGACATGCTAGTACCAATGTGCTATATGATTTATACTACATGATGTGTACCATAAATAAAATACATTCTAACATGATATCACACAAACATGTAAATCATGCATATGAAATGACAATGTCTATCTAAACATTACTTTGGCTAAAGTTTTCAAATATCTATTGATCTCTAGTATCAGTCAAATGCATACACACCACTTGATCATATTACCTTCATCTGACATTGGTGATGATAACTAAGATATTGAAGTTCATCTCATTACTTAGTACCATCAATGCGAGATTTGGTTAACATTAATATAACCAACAGATTCATGCAAATTATTTCTACTAGTAAGTACAAACACATGTTGATTAATGAAATAATCATAATACATACATTTAGTCCATCAAACGTATGAATAAATATCTAAAATATTTATTCAATACAATAATAATTTACATAACAAACAATTTTATTTCCCAATTGGCTAAAATATAAACTTGGACTGCATTCCCAAAATTTTAAAGTAAATTCAAACGTTTACATCTATCAATATCTTGGTATATTACTTGTATTACTCAATACAAACCAGAAATCATAATTAATTTAAAGATTCATTAACTCATAAACAAAACATATATTCTTTCATTTATGAACTTATCCTCTATGCGTATAATTATAGTTCCCTATCCTTCAGGATTTCATGACTTACTTGATTATTCACATTCTATAATTATAGGCATGCTAGCTATTATATAAATATAGGCTATATACGTATATGAGAACATAAGATCTCTTATAGATATATTTTATATATTTATGTATTAGTATAATATATATCCCATTATATATATTATTAAAATATAAATAATGTTTAACCCACAATAGTGTTTTTCATTATTTTTATTAAAGTTTATATTTTAACAACTAATAACTTTTCATGAAAAAGGCTTCAACAATTAAAAGGGTCTTAGTTATTCTATTTCCTTTATTTTTCTATAACATAAGAAATATAATTTAATATTTAACTTATAACCATTACTAATCAATTTCTTAGCTTTTCTCTCAATAAAGTCATTTTATCGTGTATCAAAAGATCAAACTATATTTAGCATAAAATCTACAAGCCTTAATAAAATTTTGTATGTTTTCTAATTTAAACTCACTGCTCACAAATTATCGATCCACTCTGACTCATTTGGCTTCATGTATTTATCTAAATACAATAAATATTTCTTTTTACTCATAGAGTCCATATATCTATGTTTCACACTCATAATTTATAAAAAAATTGCACATTTCATTTTAGGTATATCCTCATAATATTTTTGTATGCAATTAGAAATGCATCATGTCTATAAATCAATCCTAACTTGGAGAAGATAAATCATACCATGCACTTCTGATTAGAGATACATTAGATATTCGGGAACCTAACCAATATGGGGATCCACTATACCCAATTAAGGGATCTCTTATCATAATACATAATGCTATGGAGGGTTTCAAAGCCTCTAGTCAAGCACAATCACACAATAACCCTAGCTAAGTCCTATATTTTATATTCACTAAACTAATAACAAGTAAAGTAAAGTCTAAGCTAGTGCTCACCAAAGCTTGTGGCACAAAGTGGGGGTAATAAACAATAAAAGTAAACATTCATAGAAGACATATACTCACGTTGATGTATACAAAATATTAATGCATGGAAGAGAAGTAAAAATATATATCTATCTACTCTTAAAAAGTAGGAACAAAGCTAGGAACACTTACCTTTGAAGACAAACCTGTTGAGCCTCAATCTCTCCCTTGGCCAAGGTGTTACGTAAGAGGTTGTTGTGGTATGTAAGGATGATAAGGATAAATTAGCTCTAGGATACACAACCTATTAATGCATCTAAAAAACTTCTCCATAAGACAAGATCTATATCTACAAAGAAATTATGAAACCCTAAGATTTCTCCTCAAGTAGAATGGTGGATAAGCATATGCGCAATAGCTCTCACTTCTTCTCTTCTCTAAATAATGGAAATTTGAACTTGTATATATAGGCAAATTTATCCCTAAGCCCTTCTAAAAATTTTGGCTGATAAGATTGACCCATTCGACCTAGCATATTTATGGACAACAATTCACTATATCACAGGCTATGTCAATCAAGAGTCGACCTAGACCCTAAATGAATTTTACCCAAAATAGTACAGGGTCGACCCAGTCGACCTAGTACAGTGAATACTTGAAAGGAGGTTAAAGTTAAGAAAAGGGGGACAAAAGGTAGAAAATGACTGAGAAATGTGCAATAGAGAATAACAAACTTAGGGATAAGGTTTTCAAGAGACAAGTGTGTAGATAACAAGTGGCAAAAGGGACAATAATTCTGCAAAGTATCGATGGTCTACTCACTCCTTTCTTGGTGCACCCCTTAAGGTGTG
The DNA here is from genome assembly GCA_037957365.1 of Torreya grandis. Classification (NCBI taxonomy): domain Eukaryota; kingdom Viridiplantae; phylum Streptophyta; class Pinopsida; order Cupressales; family Taxaceae; genus Torreya; species Torreya grandis. The sequence continues at coordinate 1,980,383 of JARHVA010000571.1, read as the reverse complement.
CACTCAAAGAGATTAAGACTCAATAGGTTCCTAAAAGATAAAGTGTATCAAAAATCAATAAAAGTTTTAAAATATTATGTGTGTATATATGCCCCACTAAAAGCTCATCACATGTCATGTGCGTGTAACATGAGATGGTGCTCTGGGAATAAAACATGATAATACATAACACTGATGCCAAGTAAAATGAAGTAAAGATCAAATAAGATATATAAAAAGATAGAATTGAAAAACACATACCTTTACTTACCTTAGTGTTATAGATAATTAAGTAGACTACAAGAGTAGTGAAGGCATCTAATGTAGGGAACATTAGGCAACCCTGTAGAGATTAGTGTAAAAAAGAGAAAAAAATCAAAATGTTTGGAATATGGGAATGTAGCAGTGAAAAATGGGTTATTAGAGACAAATATATGAGGGTCTTTAGGACAATTGGCAAATTAGGATATTTAAGGCAAGGTTAGAATATTGAAGGCAAATGAATGACAGAATGATGGCAAATGAATGACAAATGATTGTAGAACACACTAAATCACATTGGAAAGCATATAAAACATAAATGGTAAAAAGGAATGTAGAACATACTAAATCATGTTGGAAAGCATGTAAAACACAAATGGCAAAAAAGAATGTTAATGCAAGAAAACTCAAACAAATATATGTAAGCAAGTGAAAATTAACTCCATGTAAGATAAGCATGTCAAATCAAATATAAAGAAAAACATGGATGATTGAAAATGAAATGTAAGTCAAGATGTAAGATAAACATGAATAATTCATACATAAAGATAAATATGTAATAAAATGTCATATGTAAGATAAGTGAAGTCTATAGAAATCAAACAAGAATATGATGGAGAAATGAAAATCAAAAGCTCTAAAGGATGAAAACTCAAACTTAGTGCTTGTTCTGAGATACAATGTAAGAAAACAAAACCACCTAATGATATGAATAGTATGATAATGAGATGGTGTGGTAAGCAAATGGTAAAAGAGTGTTTATGAGGAAGGCCTAGTCCTATCCAAGGTCTTTCAATGCAACTCACAAACTATAAACCAAAAGGCATAACAATGTAGATGTGATCAAGGATATGATCAGATAACATCAATATCCAACAAGGGGAATATAAGTAAAATATGATGTAAATAAGGAATGTGACGTGCCACATGGGTGATGTGAACATCCTTATCAAGAATGAGACACACTAGGCAAGTGAGAAAGGCTAAGAACTATCAATAGAAAGGACTTAGGATATTTTGACTAATGAACACAAAGCTTGGGCTAACAAGTGAAGTATATAGATCATCCCATGAAGGATATATGCATGAAAATGAAAATGGACCTATCTTCCCACAATGTATTTCCCATTCCTTAGGACCCTTTATAGAGTCGTCAGTCTACTGCAAAGATTGGGTGCTTACGTGAGAAAGTAGGTAGCACCATAGAGTTTGTTAAATTCTCTTATTCCAATCTACTGACCTATCACACCTCAATATACCTTGGTTCTATGTGAGGCCAACTATGGAGTTTGATATTTGATTAAAGATAGGATGTGTGCTTGTAATCATGACTGTTGGTGTGATTTTGACTTTTAAGATTTGTATGTTGCCTTTTGTATATCATTGCCTTTTATTTCAAATGATTTGGCTTTTAAATTTTTTGATGGATTTTTGCTATTCCTCCTCCATATGGATTCAGAAAACTAACCATGGGTTTAAAATATGACAAACACAAGAGAGCTTACACTTGGTTACTATAGAAAAGGACCTAAAGACCAAGGTGTCTGAAGACTCCTAGACTTGCCCATAAGTAAGTGTGTAATCTCAAAATTGATCAATATGAGCTTAAAATGAAAGAAAATAAGGGAAACATGGAGATCATAAGAGATTTGTCTATGTAATAATTGATACAATGATGAATATGATTGTATCTGATCACAAAGAGGTAAAATAGTGTTATAAAATGGATGGGGCTATGCGTATAATAGTCATGTCACTAGATAAGCCATACTAACCTATAATGGATCTAGCATAAGCACCAATGATAGTAGTAATCATCCCAAAAAGTAGTTTTAAAGATGTTTTAATGTGGTAATTTGTGAGGAAGGCTAGGTCCTATCCATGGTCTTACACTTCAACTCACAAAGTGAACACCAATGTGTTGAATGCTAAATAGGGAAAAATAATCATAAAGCTACTAAGGCAAATAATGACATAAAAAGACAAAAATAAAAGAGCTATATAGGAGCCAAAATGAAAACAAATGCCAAATATAATGTGTAATAAAACCAAAGAACGTAAAGGAAAATAATGATAGTAAAGTGTGACTAAAAGAAGTAAATGCACAAAAATAATGAAACATGAGACAAAAAATAACAATAAATATCTATGCTAACATATATATCAAAGATGAGCACATGAAATACAAGGCTATAAGTCTTAGAAGGTTTCTTGAAGCTGAATTTATTTGTTATTATGCATTGTAGAATGGCATCATAAGATTTTCCAATGGTTAAGTGGATGTAGGTATGGGCATCGCAAGATGCCCCAAAGACTGAAGGGACATGTGGATGGGCATCACAAGATGCCCCAACATGTGAGGTGGAGTGAGGTAACATTGAACCATTAAAATTATTTTCATTGGGTTGGTAGGTACATTTAGAGATAGATAAATGTGTTGGTTTGGTATATTTTAGGGATGTTGAATGTGACATATGGCATGTAGGAGAGGTATGAAGATATAAAGGAGGTAAAGGAGGACCATGTATGATATGCTTTAGAGTAGTCATTTGAACTAGGTACTCTTTTGGTTCATGTGATTTAAGAGGTTGAGGTTCAACAGATGTAATGATATGTTTTAAGTTATTTATGTTAGCTATCATTTCCCTATTGGTGTAGGAAGAAGGATCAACTATGGTTTGAATAACATTAGCGGATGAGGTGTAGGTATGGGATATTTTTTGGATCATTAGGTAGTTGATGTTGATGTGATTGTTATTCTTGAGATTGAATTTGAGAAGCTTGAAGATAGTCTTGATAACATTGTGTTGTTAGATTAACAAGATTGAAATGTGGACCAAGCAAGGAAGAAAGAATAAATTGGTAAAGATCATGACAAGACTCATGAGAATGACTGATAGTAACATGCCACCAACAAAATTTATCAGGATTGTACCATTTTGGAGGACGTTTGGAAGGATCAAAGCTCATGGTTTTGGAGGGTGGAAATTTCTTCTTAAGTTATTTTAAACTCAAGTGAGGGTGGGTTGGGGTAAAATTATTTGAATTGGATGCTCCATTTTAAGTTTTGGGAGGATTGGATGAGTCAATTTTATGAGAAAATGATTGGAAAGGTGCTTTAGTAGTTGTTTAAGATGGTGAAAATTGAATCATAAGAAAGTCTTGCCTTTTTGATTGGTCTAAGGATTCATCTAAAGTTTTAGGTTAAAATATTCAAACTTTGTATTAAAGTAGAGATTTAAGGGAAGTAACAAATAGCTTTACAAGAGTATCATCATTCATCTTATGGTCCACTTTGTGAGATAGAAACTTCCATCATTTGATGATAGTATGAGCAAATTCATTAGGAAGTTGCTTGGCATTGATGAAATGGCTAAGGTAATTTTTAGGAATGTCATCATGCTAGAATTCATTCACTATATCATTGACTAAATCCTCTAGTTGTGAGATGGAATGTCTAAGACTTTGGTTGTACCATTAAAGTGCATCACCAACAAAGGTTTTGGCTAAGAGCTTGGTGGTAACAAAGGTGTTAGTTTGGACCCATTCCTTATAGAGATTACCAAAAGACTTAAGAAAGATAGTAGGGTCCTTAGTCTCATCATATGTGATAGTTGGAGAAATGTTTACAATATCTATGGATGTAATGAATGGATCTAAAAGTTCATTTTGAAGATGTTGAAGAATTTTATGATTCATTAGAGGTGAAGGTATGATATTCTCATTGGCATCTCTAAGAGGAGGAGGGGAAAATTTTGGGTTTCGATGAGACATGATGACTTGAGGTGGTTGACTATTCATGTGTAATAAATCTTGTTGCATGTTCATCATTTGAGAATGATTATTTGTTTGCATGATGCTCATTTATTGAGCTATTTGTGCAAGAATTTGAGTTGTGTCAATTTGTGGATTAGTATTTGAAGGTGGGGTATTAGTGTTATTAGGAAGAGGGTTATTTGTAGGTGTAGGATTCCCAACATTAGTGTTAGTTATCTTAAGTGTGGTAAAAGAAGAAGGAAGCTTGGTAAAGCCACCATTCTTGCTAGGAGTGTAAATAATATTATCATCAAGTTTTTTGAATAATTTGGAATCATATAGATTATTAATTTGATTTGTTTCAACTATGTTACTTTGGGAATTGATAATGTTAGGTGCTCTTGTTATGGGTGTAACAAGAGGATTATGAACATTGGTTGTAAGAGGTGGAACATAATGTGAGGTCTCAACATTTGATGTAGATGGGTTAATGAGTTTAAGACTTCTAGGTTTAGAAGGTGTAAAAGTGGTATATGATTTTCATGGTTTAGGATTTGTCTAATAGGATTATTTGGATCTATAATAAAGTATGGGATAGATCAAGATTGAGAATATTTAGAACCATGTGGTGAAGAGTTGCACCATAAAGAGTCGTCTTCTATGGCAGACAAGCAGGGTAAGAGAGAATAACCCATGTACATTTGGAATCAATTGAGACTATCAAGAAAGAGATTGATAAGAGGCTTTATGATGCCAAGAAGGAGTGGATATCAAAAAACTAGGAGGAAAAATAGGGACAAAATTGGTCAAAAAGAGGGATAGTGTTGAATGATACTATGTCAACATAGTCGACCTAGTATGTTAGGGAGACAGTTTTGAATGATACTAAGTCAACACATATGACTTAATATGCTAAGGACATAGTTATAAATGATACTAAGTGAACATAGTGGACTTAGTATGCTTAGGAGATAGATAAATTAGTATGTAAGAGATTGTGTTGATAGAGATGACAGTATTCTGAAAATAGGAAAAATTTTGCAATGTACTTTGAAAGCAAGAAATGGAAGTAAACACACAATTAATTGGGTCAATAAAGATGATCCAATTGAGGTATAAATCATAAAACTTTTCACCAACACTATCCAATGCAAAAAAATTCAATACAACACACAATTGAGCAAAGAGCAAGCAATCAACTTCGAAAGAAATTCTAACTAAGTGGTCATCCTAAATGTTGTTAGATTATTAGAGTATGATTTTAAGTGTGATAGGAAGTTGGCTATAAACAAGGAATGAGAAAGAAATCTATGGATGGTTTCAAGATGTTTAGGCTAAAAGGGATTTGTGTTGGCAATGGTATTGGCTTCGTATTGAGGCCTACCCCCTCACTTCACACACCACAGTGATAAGGATATCAGGTGCTTTGTACATATATACCATTAACCATATGTTTATACTTGGCTATAAAAGCAATTTAGCTTCCCCCTTGGTGATTAAATCCAAGTAGGTAGGGATTGGATAGACAAATGTTTAAGTATTTTAAGATTATGTGATTTGGCATTGTGTGCAAAAATAGAAAATATTGTAACTAAATAGTATATTTAAAAACCACCTAATTAGACTATGTGATCTGATCTAAGCATACAATCAATAAAAAAATGAAAGTGTGAGCTAATTACTAGCATATAAGTGTTAATTCCAACTTTGAAACATAGTACAGTGTCAATTTAGATGACAGTGTATACAGAGATTACAGAACAGAGTCAACAATGTCGTTATTGTACTGCTAACGTAAGGGTTTGTAAAAGAACTATGTTGACAATGTCAACCTAATTTTCTAGATAGAAAATAGAATACATAGCTAAGTCAACATAGTGGACATAGTTTACTGTATAAGGGCAATTTTAAAGACTATAAACTATGAAAAATAGAACTATAATACATAATAGAAATGATAGAAAAAGAGATAAAGGAACCTTGGTAGGTTGGAGGATGCAGAGAAAAATGAGATTATTTTTGAAGTGCCTTGATTTATACTTGAAAATTCTACCAACTGGGTCGACTGGGTCGATTGAGTTCTATAGTTCCCTATTTGTTGAAACTTGTAAAGTATACTATGTCAACAGGGTCAACCTAATATGTTTTATAGAAGTCTGGAAGTGTACTATGTTGACAAAGTTGACCTAGTATCTTTTACCTAATGAACAACCTACATAGACAAAATAGATTCGTATTGATGTGACTGTGTGTTAAACCTATGCACAAAAGTTAGAACTATCCAACATTATTAACCTAATATCATAAATATAGAGAAATAAAGTAATGAAAAATGTGAGATAAAATCTACAAGGGTTAGATTCATGATAGGTTCACCCAAATGTATACAATCATAAATGCATTATGTCTATAAATCAATCCTAACTCAAAAAAGATAGATCATACCATACACTTCTGATTGGGGATACATTAGATAATTGAGAATATGACCAATATTGGGATCCACTAAACCCAATTAGGCGATCTCTTCTCATAATACATAATATTAGGTAGGGTTCCAAAGCCTCCAATCAAGCACAATCACGTAATAATGCTAGCTAGGTCTTATGATTTATATTCACTAAACTAATAACAATTAAAGTCTAATCTAGTTCTCACCAAAACTTGGGGCATAAAGTGGGGGTAATAAACAACAAAATTAAACATGCACAGAATATATATACTTACATAAATGTATACAAAATCTTGATGTATGGAAGAGAAGTATAAATGCATATCTATCTACTCTTATAAAGGAGGAACAAAGTTAGGAATACTTACCTTTGAAGATAAACCATTGAACCTCAATCTCTACCTTGGCCAAAGTGCTTCACAAGAGGTTGTTGTCATATGTAAGGATGACAAGGATAAATTAGCTATAGGGTACACAACCTATTAATACATCCAAAAGACTTCTCCACAAGACAAGATCTGTATCTCCAAAGAAAGTATGAAACCCTAAGCTTACTCCTCAAGTAGAATGGTGGATAAGCAAATACACAATAGCTCTTACTTCTCTTCTCTAAATAATCATAAATGAACTTATATATATAGGTAGATTTAACCCTAAGCCCTTATGAAAGTTTTGGCTAGTAGGGTTAACGTAGTCAGCCTAGCATAATTATGGATTAGAGTCCACTAGGTCATGGGCTAGGCCAGCCAAGAGCCAACCTAGACCCTAAATGAATTTTATCCAAAATAGTATAGGGTCGACCCAATCAACCTAGTACAGTGAATAGTTGAAATGGGGTTAAGGTTAGGAAAAGGTGGATAAATGGTAGAAAATGATTGAGGAATGTGCAATAGAGAAAAATAAATAAACTTAAGGATAAGGTTTTTCAGGAGACAACTATGTAGATAACAAGTGGCAAAATGGACAACAATCCTATGAAGCACCAATGGTCTACCCACCCCTTTCCCAGTGCAACCCTTAAGGCATGCACTCAAAGAGATTGAGACTCGATGGGTTCCTGCAAGATAAAGGACAACAATAATTGATAAAAGTTTTAAAATATTATGTGTATATAATTTCCATTCATAAACTAAAGACGTATATTCATGAAACTCAAAAACCCATGTGTGTGTGTGTGTGTGTGTGTGTATATATATATATATATATATATATATATATATATATATATGTATATCAATATTGTTTGATTAATAATATACAGTCATATTTATATAAATGTATATTCCATGTTCAACTTACTATATAAAACATTAACTCATTCCAACTTATATCACTATTTCATGTATGAATATGTACATGGTCTTCATAGCACACTATATTTCAAATAACAAAACTCAGTCGACACATATACATATGTATATTTATGTATTCATTGCTCATAATTTATTTAAATACACACAATCAACTTATATATATATATATATATATATATATTCATTGCTCATAATTTATTTAAATACACACAGTCATGTATATATATATATATAAGTTGACTATGTGTATTTAAATAATTTATAAACAATGAATATATAAATATACATATGTTTATGTGTCGACTGAGTTTTTTTATTTGAAATCTAGTGTGCTATGACTGTGTGTATTTAAATAAATTATGAGCAATGAATATATATATATATTTCAAGAAGAAAAGTGTGGACATCTTTTATTCCATCATGAAGAGGTGAAAAGATACATCCAGAAAGCCAAATAATAAATTGGCTAAAAGAGTGAAGTGCTGAAGCACTAATAAAAATTGACCAGAGGTCAAAAACAAAGAAAGAAACATAAATTCTCATAGGGAATCGAAGGCCTTGACCTAATAGAGGAAACAAGGAAAATACCAAAACATAGTGTGAGAGATGATACACCGAGATTAAGTGAGAGGGATATCTCTCTCAATGAGTGGACTATTTTCTTCATTTACCTATAGGTGTACTACTCCTACCTCAAAATCACAAGCACTCCTTGAAAGGGAATCTACCTCAGTATTATGTTCATAGTAGACATTTGTGAAAGTAGCCTACTAAAAGTGAGTAATCCACTCCTTGGATCTGTTGTAGAGATGAGTCAGTGTGGTGCGGTTGCACTTAGCCCTACCATTCAACCAATTGCAAATGAGTTGAGCATCTATAAAAATGTTTATTTCATGAAGGCCCCTTTCCAAAGATGTGTTTAAGGTTGTTAAAATAGCTTGAAGATCCACAAATTTGTTGGTTTGTATCCCTATCCCTTGTTGGAAAAGGACAATAGTGGATTGAAAATGAAGAATTCCCCTAGCACCACTAGGACTAGGATTCCCACGTGATGCACCATCAGTAAAAACATGTGGGATAGAGTTGTTTAATAGGAAGGAGAGAGTGGAATGCCTGGGGGGAACCATGATCTAATGCTGAGGCTCTAAGAGTATCAGAGCCTAAACAAAGTGGTGAGAATCGAATGAGAAGTTCCATTAAAAATTGCCTCATTTTGAGAGAGCCAAATACTCCAACACATTTGAAGGGGTAAACACTTGTGTGCTTCTGATAGGCCTCTATAGTATGTCTAGTTATACCATGCTTCCAAGAGAGTGTCACCAATCCCTAAGTGTGGGATTTACAATTTGTATACAACATTCCAAACTTCCTTCATGAATGAGCATTTAACAAAAAGGTGATCAGCACATTCAGCTTGATTTTTGCATAGATAGCACCAACGAGGACTTTGCAATCCCCTCTTCCATAAATTATCCCAAGTGAGTAATTTATTACTCAATGCTAACCAAAAATGTAAAATAGTTTTTAGAAGACCCTGAATATGCCAAAGGCCCTTCCACCACCATTGATAATTTTCTTGAGCTCGATGAAACCTCAAAGCCTTGTATCCTAGCTTGACAGCATATTGGCCTCCCTCTTGGTTATATGCCTATGAAAGCTTGTCTTGTTCCTCTAAAATAAATATTGAGCAAGATATTAAGCATGATCGATATATATTCTAAATTAAAGTATCCTCACCATACAAACCAATATCAGATGTTGATTTCCAACATTCGATCCAATTTGTGTGTAGTCTTCTATCATGAATGTCTACAAGAGTAAATAAGGAAAGCCTACCCAAGGAGTTCTGTAAAGAAATTAGAAATCGGTGATCTATAGAAAATTTAACTATAGCATCCCTATCGATGAGTACCTTTGAACCGTTTATGGGTCCCATGCTAAATGGTTCCCAATGAGATTAAAGCTTTGGATGATAACTTTCCATAAAATAATATCTCCAACAAAAGTCTTAGGAAAAGTTTTGATCCACTCCTCAATGGACAGAGGGAATGTGTACTTTTGTTATAGAATCCACTACCAAAGACTATTTTGTCAATGAGGCTCCAGACCCCCTTGGCTGCTAAAGCCATAAAGAAGAGAGATAAATCTTTGATGCCCCAACCACCTTCACTTTTAGGCTCAGTTATAGCATGTCATTTGATAAGTGGGATGTTCCTATGTTCCTTGTTGCCTAACCATAGGAAATGAAGACATAAATTGACAATCTTATTGAGGATCATCTAGGGAAGAAAATCAAGAGAGAGCCAATAAACAGGGCTTCTAGAATGCTCTTGATCAAAACCAACCTCCCCACCATAGATATCCATTTGTGTCACCATAGAGAGATCCTACTTTTTATTTTATCAACAAGCCATAACCAGTCGTGTATCTAATAATCATTTACTTTTATAATGAACCCTAAATATTTTATGCCTTCAATCGGGTCAAGAGAATTGAAAGGTAGCACCATGAGAATGTGTTCCCTGGTAACCTTGGTAATATGAAAAAAGTATATAGCAAACTTCCTGTGCATTGATAACCATACTAGTAGCCAAGGAGAATAGCTTTAGGATTAGGTCTAAGCATTTTGCTTCCTATATAGATTCATTCCCAAAAATGATAATATCATCTACAAAGATAATATGAGTGTTTTTGGCAATATTTACGCCCCTTAAATGTCTAGAGTTGATCTCCCTAGCAATATGTCAACTAAAAGCTTCAGCCACTAGCAAGAATAAAAGAGGGGAGAGAGGGAAGCCCTATCTAAGACCACAGGAAGGGGAGAAAAAAGGGGAGGTAGATCCATTAATGAGAATAGCATAAGTGGTCAACTGATAATAGTCCTCTATCTGGTTAATGAAATTTGGATCAAGACCAACTTGGGTGAGTATGAGCCTAATATAAAGCCAGTTGACATGGTCAAAAACTTTAGATAAGTCAATTTTAAGGAGGAAAGTTGGCTGAAATTTTTTCTTGATGGTATAGATAGCCTCTTGATCTATACCAATAGCTTCATAAATGAGGCAATTATCAAGGAAACCAAATTGCTCAGGGGAGATGTGCATTGATAAAATAAGTTTGAGGTGAGCAACAATGATTTTGACAATGAGCTTGTATATACAATTACACAAAGAGATAGGGTGAAAGTGATAAAATCTTGTGAGATTAACTCCTTTAGGGATGTTTAAAATATAAGTAGAGGAAAAAGGTGCATGTAATCTATTAGTTACATGTGATTCCTCCTCAGTATAAAGCAGATCATTAGCAATAAGATCCCAAAAGCCAAGGTAGAATTCCACTGTCCATCCATCCGATCTTGGCACCTTCCCAACTTGAAAATATTTATGTTTTGAGGAGCTCCTCTATCGAGATTGGACTGATAAGTTGTTGAATTTTTTGATCCTCCACCCATCTGTCAAAAAAGGAGGCTACAACCATAATGTCTCTAATATTTTCCCTTGGTTGTTTAGTATAAATGTTCTAATAATTTGTGATAGTTGCCCTTGAAATTGAGACAAAATCACTGCATTCAGCTCTATTATTGTCCTTTATATGCCAAATAGTGTTCTTCACCCTACGAGCCATAGCTTGATGATGAAAAAACTTTTTGTTGTCATCAAATTCATTGAGCCAGGTTGAGTGAATCTTCATTCTCCATTTAGCCTCCTACCAGGCCATAATTTTGGCCTTTTCCTATTCTAAGGCATCCAGCTCCCTGAGAGTTTCTTCCTAGAAGTCATCTTGTTGATATGATGCAAGACAAATTTTGATATTTTCTTCCACTTGAATTATTTTACTCTCATTCTCTTCAAAAAGAGCCTTTGACCATGACTTGGCCATCACCTTGACCTTGATAAGATTTCTCTATAAGTTGACCATTGCATGTTCACTATCCCCTAGAATGAAGGGGATACAAGTATCTTCACTAATCTTGCAAAATTCCTTAAATATAAGCCAATGGGGATTGAATTTAAAAGGAGTAGGGGGTTGTTTTAGTCTATCAAATAGCTCCAAGTTAATTGGGAAATGATCACAAACAAACTATTTTAGAGTGGTAGCCTTATAATCTTTTAACTACAATGATATCTCCTCTTTAAGCATGAATTTATCCAATCTTTTTGAAATGCCTTATGATCCTGTGTGGTGATTAGACCAAGTGGGTTCCATTTTAAAAGTAGCAACATTGATCAAGAAGTGGATATCCATGAAATTTAAAAAATAATTAGCAAATGGATCCTACCTTGTTGTCTATCCCCAAACTATATTGTAGTGTGTAGTGAAATTCAAGTCACCCCCTAAAATGAGATGGGGAATTTGGAAGATTCTATTGCCAGTAAGTGAGTCCCAAAAATCCTTCCTATGGTTTGAAGGTGAGTAGACTTTAAGGATATCCAAATCCTAATTGAGAGCAAGTGAATGGAAAGAAACTAGGATGTAGTTTAGTGTTAACTAGCTAGAATTATGTAATAATGAGGAGTCCCAACCGAGTGCCAACCCTTCTGAGTTACTTGCAAAATTGCTAACCTAAAAGGACCAATTAGGAAAGAGTTTTTTAAGTAGTTTGATCACCACCATGTTTGAGCACATAGTTTCTTGAATGAGAAATATATTTAGCTTATGTTAGAACCAAGGGACAATTTTTTATTGGCTATCCCAATGCCTCTTGCACTGAAAGATGTAAGAATCATCTAGTCACCTTATTTTGTATTACATTGCTAAGGGCCCAATCAATGGTTTGTTGTTTGCCAATCAGAACCTCATATTCAAAATCTAATTTTACATTGAAGATATTTGAGCACCTACCTTCGATGTTTTATTAGGGAGCTACTTTGTGGGTGCCCAAGCCTCTAGCCTATTGACTTTCTTCATGTTACTTTTGGAGGGCCTTTGTGTGAGACCTTATCTGGTATCTTCTATCACTGTTGATTTAAAAGGGGGTGTGTAATTAGTAGTGACCTCATTCACTGGTAACTTAAGGACACAATGTAGGTAGAACCTCAAAAACATTTTGACCCAATGATGATTCATTCAATCTATATTCCATTGTGTGAGTGGGAATATCCTTTAAACTATCCTCATGTGTCTAGTTAACACTACCTAAAACCTATGAATTATGAGGAAGATCCTTCAAGAAGTCCTCTGAAATGATAGATTCCTACCTAGGGGGCATGTTCATTAGCATAGCATGAGCCTGAAATAGAGGATTGAGGACTCTATCCTCATAGACAGGTTGATCCTAGAGACCCATGTTTAGTTTGTGTGAGCCCATATGATTTTGATGATAACTTGGTGAAGCCTGTGAAAATCCATTTTTGTAAGTAGCCTCTATTATTTTCCTTGTCGACTCCTGCCCTATAGGCTTACCTCTAGTGTCTTATTTTTGAAGTGTATGATATGCCTGTGGAACTAATTGATGAGAGTGTGTGAAATCATACTATAGGTGTCCATAAGTGTGGTAAAGAGAGCATCAAAATGGGATATTTTGAGAGTCTAAAGTTTAATGAATATGGGCATCCCCTGCTATAATCTCCATGGTGTCTGACAAGCCATGAGTGTTATCCATTTCCACGTAGATGAGACCCATCATTATATTCTACTTTAAAATAGTGTAGGGTTCAATTTTGATATGTTTTCCAAGGGAATATCCAATGAGTTGGAAAATTTTAGGCTCCCATAACTCAAAGAGAAGTCCTAGCAACTTGACCCATATTGATAGAGTTTTTAGGTTCTCCCTGTTAGGGTTAAATCTGGCTTTCCATCTAGATATATGGAGGGCTATAGAACCCCAAAACCATGAACCTTGGAGGGATATGTAACCCCAAAACCATGACCCTTCCATTGTGATTCTCTCTCTATCATCTGTAGACCTAAAAACAAAAGTGATAAAACCTTTTATCCCTTTACGGATGGTGCGGGTATAACCCAACAAAGCTTCCTAGGTGTTTTGTGCCTAGTTGAGGAGATATGTGTCCTTGAAATATCTACCATGAAAATGTCCAATGAGTCCTTGCTCTATGTATTTGACCACATTTTACAAATAGATCCTGAGATCGATGATTGTCGATGTCAGAATCGGGGTAAGCTTGAGACATTTATGTTTATTCCTTCTGATACATCACCACTATGATCTAGCTAAAGTGTTTGACGGATCTACTGACATATGAGAAATATTGTGATTTTTGGTAAAGTCACCTCCATTTTAAACCTACAATGGGAAGAGAATGTGATCGATGGTTGAGCTCAGCCAATGGTTTTGAAATGTAAATTGTTTCATGTTTGCACCACCTATATCTGCTTCTGTTAGATGCTCTGTTGTAATTTTGAGAGGAACCTGCATAGTGTCAGATGAAAAACTTGACTATGAGAAAACCCTATAATATTCACCATGCATCTGCTCCTCACTCTCCATTTTATATACATACATACATACATATATATATATATATATACATATATATGTTCACAAATAACTTAAAACACAAATTCAACTTAAGTATATATATACAATCTTCATTCCCAAATGACTTAATACACACATAGTCCACATGTGTATGCAATAAATCAAATGACAATCCATATATCTCAGTTTTGTCTACCTCAAAACTTATGACCTGTATGTTGTTTCTCTACAAACTATAAATATATATATATATGGATATATAAGTATATACTCATCAGATCGATTCCTATTATATGACTATATAAATATATATGAATATATATATATTTTAAATGTATCACACACACAAACACACACATATATATAATTAAAATGGATTCATCGAGCAATATTATAGCTAGGGTGATAGAGGAACATGCAGGTAACTTCTTCTCAAATGCCTCAAACAAAACCCAATATGGTATACAAGTAGATCATAGGGGTTAGGTCATGAAGGACAAAGGAAGAGTGGTGATCTCACCATGGACATAGTCAAGGAAGGTGGAACCAGATCACAACTACCAAAACCACTATGTTGATGCCTGCATACCTACTGCAGGGAGTCAGTGAAGATCTTGGGGAATCGACTAGAGCATATAGGTAGAAGAATCAATACATCATAGACTCACAAACTAGGGAACTTAATGAAGAATATGGTCACTTCATAAGGATTGGAAGGAAAATATTCCTAAATCCATTGTAATATGGATGTCAATGAAGTGTTTGAAAAAACTAAAATGTAGGGATCCAGCTATAACTAGAGGACACAAACTATTTTTTTAGATTCAGATTAAAACCATTCAAGGTAATACACACTATTTTTGGGTTAACCCATTAGAGTTTCTAATGGATCTAAAATAATAGATTGAGAAATCCATTTGGATCCTTACACCTTTCTAATGTCTTATCATAATGGCAAAAACCTAGGAAATACTAACAAGCTATATGATTATAGAATAACCAGAGATTTCCTTTTATCCTTAACTACAAGGTTGAGAGGTGGGGAAATTGGAAATGGGAAGGCACCAATTTTATCTTACAAAGATGTTACAAATTCTTCTAGACTAGAGGGGGGCCTTTGAATAATGTTGCAAATAAGAAGGCAGTAAAAACACATCAAAAATCCAGTCCATAAAACAGTGCCTATATAGTGGAACAGGCAGAGGTAGTTCTACCTATGGATATAGCAGAGGAAGATGTGATAGTATATAGAGAAAATCTAGAGAAGGAGGCAGTCATATGTCAATTTAATGGCTTGCTTTTGGCCAACCACAAAGGCATTATTCTAGTGAATGCATTCAACCTGGTCAAAAAATTGTTAAATCTCCCTCTATTCCAAGGGTTTTTTTATATTACACTTTTTTGATGAGGATGCTTATCAGAGATTTTTTTATATGGACCTTGGTTTTGGGGTAAAATTGGTCTATACCTCACTCTATGGATCCTAGACTTTGACCCAAACACATACTTGATCACCATTATTCCAATCTAGGTACAACTTCCTAACCTTCCTATATATCTTATGAGTGCTTTTAAATGAATAGGGGATAATCTAGGTAGGTTTGTCAAAGAAGATATTGAGAGAATGCAAGTAGGTTTGTGCACATATGCTTGTATATGTGTGGAAATAGATCTCAACAAAGGTATACCTGATAAAATGATCATTAGATGTGGAAAAATCTAGCATACTCAATCCCTAGATTTTTAGAATATAGCCTTCTGTTATCATTTTTGTAAGCGTACTGGGCATTTCTATGCTACTTGTCCATAGGTAAGAAACTTACCAACACATAAGAAAGGGATGATACCTACTTATAGATGGTGGTACTTTCTTGCACAAGAAGAAGTGGAGAATGCAGAGGAGAACCATGAAGTGGAATGTCAGAATAAAACAGAGGTAGAAAAGTAAAAAATCAGTGAACATAACATACACACTAAGGAAATTTATCCCATAGTTGGAAAAATTAGAGAATGAGAATCAAACCATGGAAATTAAACAAGTTGGGTCAATACTAGGAGGAATGAAGAGAGCTTATGAATCAGAGAACTCTAATTTGAATAAAGAATTAATGCCCTACACAAACCCAAATCAAATGATAAATCCTTCTCCTAAAGATATGAAAAATATGGAATTACAGATAGTTAGTATGGAGTTACCATTCGAGGTGTGGCAAGAAGCTAAAAAAATAAAGGCAAGAAGGGTAAGATGGAAGATTGCATGCGATCTCCCACAAATATGTGTATTGGTCTTTGAAGGCCAGTACACCTACCTTTATTTTTATACCATGTTGTATTTAGTCTTGCCTTATTTATTCTCCCCTATCCATCTAGGGATGTATTATCTACATTGTGTCAAGGCTCTGTCTCCCTAGTCTTAGTTGTTGAGGCTTCTGACTCAACTTTCTTGTTACCATCTACTTTTGGCATTTTGGATGTATCTTTTCAACCTCTATTTGAAATAAAAGGTACAAAAACTTTTCCTTTTGAAAATACACACACACACACACACACACACATCTGAAGTTCTAAAAATTAGTCTATATATGTACATATGGCACTGTTATCCACTCAGTGTTTCATCTTAAACTAGAGTGTTGTATAATCAAAAACTACATTCAAATTACCCTAAAATCTTTACACCAAATCTAATTAGTTTGTAGTCTTAGGGTTTTTAGGAGTTACATGTCTTAGTTCTCTAGATGGCTAAGCCATCCATAGGGCTAAGCCTGTATTCTCAATATAAGATTAATACATTTTCAAAAATCTTAATAATCCAAATCATAACTAGAGATTCTATAAGTAAAAGAAAGTACTTACTTTACCAACCTCTTAAGTTGCTTCCAAACTGATACAAAATGAACCAGTATCTTCCAATTCCTCCCTTGATTTATGTTATCTTTTTCTCCTTTCCCATTTTCCCCTTCTCCTCCATAATTCACCTCTTATCCTTCTCTACTTGCCCAACTCTCTACCATTCAAAATTGCATGCCCCTATTCACTCCAACTCGCAGTCCAAGTAAAATCCTCATTCTATTTCAATCTCCACTAATCTCATAGTTAACTCTCATTAACCAAACCAAAAAACCCTAAATTCCTACCTCAAATCTCCCTTAATTATATAATTATTATTTTATTAATTTCAAAAACCTTGCATGTTCAATACTACATTACATGCCTAAGTAATTTACTCTAAAAGTCCACTTCAAACATTATTTGTAATAATAACTATTAATTCTATTTCAACGTAGTCCAAGAATGTTAGAAAGATTAGGCTTAGATATTAGGATAATCTTAGGTTATAATGTAATCTTTGAGAAAATCCTTAAAAGATAAACAATATCATGATTTTAAAATAATATTGTAACTAACAATAAAGTGATGATATCCTTTTATCCAAAAATGTAAATTGGATAATTAGTATCATATCCATAATAGTATTATAGTAATATAATTCTCACTTTATTACTATTGTATGCAAACTATATATGTCTTTGGTTATCTTATTACCTTCAGGCATATATTGATTCCTGAATATTAATGATAACAACTAAAGTTCCAAAACATTGTAAAGATGTTTTTGATAGTCTATATATAATTGTAATTAGATATCACCCTCATAAAGTTGTAGTCCTGTATAAACAACATGAATATAGTAACATAATATAATTATACTATAACATTAAGCACTAATTCTACATAAAATATACACAATGCAATCATACACAAGATTTATTCTATTTATAAGTACTAACATTAAACTAACACTTACTAAGACACAAAATCTAATATCTACAACAAATAACATTGAAAATGTACTAACTCAAATAATCCACACAATGCATATAACATGTATCAACTAATGTGGTGTGTGTATGGGGTGTAGCAATTCCTCTATCGTCCATCAACATCTCCATATGCATTACCCTCTCTAATGATGCTATCCCTTTGTCATGTTTTGAAGGATGAACTCTCATGCATCCAAATCATGATAAAAAGATAGTTATCCTGATACATCATGATATATATCATAAAAAAATGATGTAACAACAAATGTAACATAATCATTATATACATAATTCACAATATAACCAACACATAATAATGAAATCATAAAATCCAAGTAACATACAACTGTCCTATTATAGCATATGACTTATAATTTAGTTAAATAGTAAAAAAAAAATTAACAACCATATTAATCCATGGATAATTAGGTAAATTAGCTTAGTGAGAAATCAGGATGTAACATCCCTCCCCCTAAAGTTGGACATTGTTCCGATGACACTTATTCAAATAATAGATATAAATAATAAATAGAGTTTAGTATAAAAATAACATAGTATGAGGCATCAAATCAAGAAAATAAATGTGGATATAACCTGTAGAACTCATCATATTCCTCCCAAGTGGCATTATCCTTAGATTATTGGTCCCACAAGACCGTTCACTATGACACTGTTATATTATGCAAATGAAATATATGAGTGTCAATTACTCTGATTGGTTCTAACATGACCACCTCAAGATCCATAACCTGCAAAGCATTCCAATCCAGCACATGTGAAGTATCAGGTATATACTTTTTAAAATAATATACATGGAAGACATTATGTAATAGAGTTAGGGCTGGTGGCAATGCAAGCCTATACGCTATAGGATTGACCACTTATAAAACCTCAAAGGGTCCTATTAGCACAAAATATTTCACCCTAGAGGAGGTTTTTAAATCCTAATCTAATAGTTTTACAATATTGGAATACCTCTAGGGCTATGGATTGCCTATAGTAGAGGTAGACCTCTAGGTTTAAGGGCAAGCTCCCTAGATTAACCTTTAACTGCTTATCACCTATACTAGTTGATTGCTTGTGTGAAAAGAGGTAGAAATATGCATGAAATTAAACTATTCTAAAGGAGTGATACACCATAAGGATATACACAAGATCATCATACTCTTACACTAAGAAACAAGACCTACAACACTAGCTTCAAAGTCCTAGAATACTCTAACATTAATATTTCAATATGGAAGTGATGTGCATGAAACAACTCAAGGTAAGTGGACCAAAGGTTATTATATACTCTAAGACTACTTTAACACTTGAATGGATCCAAACACACTAGCTACACTCCATATAACCTATTAGAATAAGAACTTCTTTCACTAAACATGAAAGGATAAAGAGAAGTAAGGATATAAACTTATCAGTAGACCTCACCATACATCACTTCACACACTTAGATAAGATTTTTGTGTACTTAAAACTAGATTACATGTCTTATTCAAAGTCAAATTACAACATCAAACTAGTAGGGCTTCACCATAGCAGGTGTGGAATTATAAAATAAGAGCCAAAATGTCTAGTACTTATAGAATATGAGAGAGGAGAGAGAGAATTGGAGCTCAAGTGTCATAATTCCACTTGTCAAGGCATAAAAATTAGCTATGTTGTATAGGATTATAGTATGAAATAGACCATGAATTTTTTCTTTGGACAAATGTCCCTCCAAGGCATGAAAACTTCTCAAAACTAGTATAGGATCCTTTAGCTACCTTCTTGTTAACTGCCTTCATAATTTGGCCTCTCTTGAATGCTCCACAATAGACTAGGGAGAGATACAACATGTGAAATATGATGGGGATGTTAAATAAAATCTCCAACATGCATTATATGTGTCCCTTACCACTGGTATTCTTATGGACCAGTGTTCTCACTGCCTGCAGTCAACATCATCTTTCTTTCACAAATTCCTCACACTTGTCATTCAAGTGACCTTCAATGTTCCAAACAAATATATGTAGGAGGTTATATGACACCTATCAAGAGTCCTTAAATCCATCAAAAAGACCTTAAAAGGCCTCCCAATTAGATTTATCACCTTTTCACTTAGTGATCACTCTTCATTCCCATTGTCTTCCACATATTGCTTGAAGTGAAGGAGCTTTTAGAGGTGTCTATGTGTTTATCTAAAGTAATAAATGAACATGAGGGGTCATATTAGGTCCCACTTGATCTCTTAAAGTCATCCTCATCCTTAAATAATCCCATGCACCTGTAAAACATCAAAATATATTAAGAAAACATGTTCTACACCCTATCTGTACAGATAGGGTACAAGCCAATAAGATGGGAAGGAGCATGAGCAATTTATCTGCAAGTAAAAATTACTTTCCTGACTAAACTAGCCCTCTTAAGTGCATTATTCCTACTTATTTCCCATTGGGTCATGAGCAAGGGATTTGGAGGTTTTCAGTAGTTTTGACTGTTAAGGATTGTTCATACAATCTTAACATTTGATTCTTAGATAAATTCCACTAAAAACATGTTAAGGACACTGTTCAACATCTCTCAAATCCTTTGACATCCATGATAAGTGTTCATACAAATATGAACTTCCAAAGATGGCCTCTCAAGTCCTTCCTTGCATTTTATGTACCCTACGTTGTTCTTAAGACAAAAAATGACCCCTCTATAGGGATTCTCTAAAACTAAAGGATCCAACTAACCTTATGTCCCCCCATGAAGGTGATTAAATGTATTTCAAGGATCACTTGGCTCTAGAAGTGGTATTGTCCCCCCTTTTGGGGCTTTAGGCCTAGTCTGGGTTTCGTGGACCTGACTATGTCTTTACATGTTTAGGCCATCATGTTTGATTTCTAGCACCTATGAAGCTTATTCATGTTTAAAACAACTCCATAAACCTTTCCTTAGTGTTCTATCATCTCTCAACACATCTTCTTATCCTTTAGTCACCCAAACCTACAATCATGTATGCCTTGGAGTGTCCTCTATCTAAGATAAAACAGAGGGCACTTGCCCTATCTTCTCAAAAAATGTGAACATATGATGATTTTATTTAGTTTACGGGGGTATTATGTACTAAATTATAAGGTTGGACTACCTATAAAAAACCACTAACACCCTGGCTTTCTAAAATAGACTTTCAAGTTATTAGGATTGTGCATCGAGTTTGAGTCATGACTATAGAATGTACTCTTGAGACTCATTTTTATCCTATTTCCTTACCCTAGGAATCTCATTTTATGGGAATAACTATTGTGGAGGTACTCAAAACATGTTCATCATCCCAAACTTTTCCAGATTCTTCAATGTATACCTTCCACTTAGAGAGGCCTATATGGTAGGTTGTGTGACTATGTTATTTGCTCAGAAAATGGTATGCATGTAGGTGTATATTAAAATATTAGACCTTATATCATTGTTATAATACCTTCTTGAAGTCCTTTAGGCTCATCTCATAGATGGACTTATCCATACCATGCCTTAAGTTAGACCAATACACAAACTATTGTGTTCAGCTTGCATTGTCATCATATAGTCAACTATAGATGATCATTTTTAGACCAAAAGGGGCCCCTATAGGTGTTGGTCTAAGTCATAAATCTATGCTTCAACTCCCTCCAATGATTTTGGGTCATTATTACCATATCATTTCAAAGAATGAGTTATTTTCAAGGTTATGCTTTTATTAGGTCTCCTTATAGCATTATAGGGTCATTTAGGATCCTAAATACTGTAGATAATAATGAAACCTACAATGAAGGAATGCACAAGATGAATGCCTTTCTATATTATGCTCAAATTACCAAACAACCGAATTCTCTTGTCAAAGCATTGCCCCTATGATATGGCTCTATGATGGAAACATTTAGACCTATTAAGACCTCATGTATTTCACTATGGAAGGATTAAAAGAAAGGTGAAAACCTTATTTTAGAGACATTAAGATAACTTGTCCCTTAAGTAACTTCATCAACATAAGAGCATGGTTTCAAGACTATTTTCCACTCTATGTACTCCATCATGATTGTTATGACATTTTTAGTGCTTCAAGACCTCAAGGAAAGTTCAAACAATCTTCAAACACTTAACCTCTAATGCTCACTCCTCTGTGAACCACCTATAGGTACACATTAACAATAGATGGAATTGTGAAAGGATGATACAAGACAATGTGCATGATGATTTGGTTGTTTCAACCAATATCAAACCATTTGCATGGTTTAAACTTGACTATCAACAACTTAGGGAACCTCTCACCACTTTGATACCTCTTCATCACATCACCATGACTATGTAGGGGTCTTTTTATCTGCCTATCGGTGGATGTTTGCAGTATACAAGTTAGTATGTGTTGGATTACTTCTCCAAGTCAACCTATAATCTTTTACAAGGTTCAAATTTTTTATGTCTCTACCAAAACCATTTCAACACTTTGATAACCTATTTACCTCTTCAAAAGGTTGGTCCAATCTTTCTTTTACCTGACTGTGAGTGGAAACCATGAAGTAAGATGACTATGTGAAATATGACTATGTTTTTCATTAACATGTTAGTCTTTGATATTAAAAATCCAAATGTAAGATAATCACCATGACCCTAAGGATCATGAAACATCAGTACACTTTTGCTTGAAACCACTACAGGAAAGAAAAACCTCTATAGTTCATGAAAAATGGGCTTACAACTCCATTAATGATCTCAACTAGCAACTTGAGATGTTTGGCTCATCAATTCACCTCCACACATGTAACCAAGGCTGGAACCATTAGATAAGAATTCCCACACTCACTAAAAAAATATATATCACTTGGTTTGTATGGACCAACTCAAACAGAGAGAAAACCTGTAGGGTGGGGGGATAAGCATGCAAAAAGAGGTAGTCAACTTATAAATAATGGTTCATAGAGCATAACTCATCAATCCTTGAACTCCTACCATGAAATGGAAGTATACTAAGATTAATATCTACCACCAAGTGGATTTAACTTTACTCATCCACTGTTGGTCATACTAAACCAAAATTGGGTAGTCATTTATGCTTGCCTAGTGGGGTGATGGATAAGTGAAATGGATTTAAACCATTTTCAAGTGTTTCAAAGATAAAAAAGTGTCAAATTGAGCTCAAGGGACTTGAAGGGTCACTCCAAGGCCTTAAACACATACCATAACCTCTGTAGAAGTCATACAACCAACTAAAACTATCCAAACTACCACTGATCTTCTTGTTCTGATGTTACTCCTATAGTTTTTAGTTAGATACTGACATGTCTGACAAGAAACTAACATGAAGGATGTTGATAAATAGTTTGGAAAACTTTTACTACATGATAAATTGTACAAACCTCATTAAAAGGCCAAAAAATGACCCCTAACATGACATAAACTATCTAAGCACTAAAAGTGACCATGACCAAGGCAATGACAAATTAAATTACATCACTAGGACAATGACACACCCTATAAGACCCTAATAGACCCTTATACAATTTTTTAACTATAGGGAGTTGACTTATTTTAACTTGAGGTCAAAATAGTCAATAGGTCCCACATATCTTGATGAAATTTTTGCTGACTTCCCAAATTTAATTGAGCTCTTTTGTGGCATAACTTATAAGAATACTTTATCACCTACTAAAAATTGCCTAATTGTTCTTTTCAGATCAGCATATATCTTCTACCTATCATTGGCCTTGACTAATCTATGCCTAATTATTCTGACTTGATCTTTTATTTTTGAAAGCATCTTAGGTCCAAAGACTATCCTATCTTCCAACCTGTCTCAACTGATTGGTGTCTTACACCTTCTTTCATAAAGTGCTTCAAACGGTGTCATCTTCAAAGTAGATTGGTATGAGTTATTGTATGCAAATTAAATTAATGTAAGGTATTATTACTAACTTCTTATAGTGGAAAAGGGATAGAATCACTCATGTGAATCATTTGGATTGAGAATTGATTATTTGTGCACGCACAATCATTAACATCAAAATGGGGTAATAACATTAATGAACCTAATTGTAGGCTGACATTACTATCTTGGGTTATTTTGGGGCTCTATGATTGTATAAGTTGTTACACATGCCTATAATAGCTTTGTACATATAATCCTGGCCCTTGATTATGTGCATAACTCTATAAACCAATATCATTTTCTTTAAAACCTTGGGTTTTCTTGTGAAGGGATGAAACCTATAAATATTTGAGAAGTATAAAGATTTGAGATAACTCCAATCACCCTCATTAATAATTGATTATTTCCTATGTATCCAATAATCTAAAGTAGGAAGTCAAACCACACATAGTTCCTTCCCTTAGTGTGAATGTGCAACTGCACCTTTGTTATATGAATACACCTAGTGATCTATCTTTTGACACTTGATAATATTCACTCTCATCTTAGCTTAGTGTGATTAAAACTTGGCCAATGACTACTCCTAGTGACTAACTTTTTAATTGGAAATAATAAGGTAGTTTTGCTCAATGTGTAGTAGTGTATAAATACTTGATAGAATAGTGTCTAGTGAGTACTAAATATGGGTTTTATTTGTATTTATATGAGTCTTTTTTGGTAATTTTATCACTCTACCAACACGCTATGAAAATGGTCCAACCCATAGGAATGATTCAGGTAAGAAAAATAGTCATTTTTGGGTGAGGGACATTAATGTCACCCTCAAGATAATTTCATCAACAAAGCTATTTGAGCTTGACATTAGTGTCCAAGAGACATGAATGCAAATATGATATCTAGAGATGTGTGAGTAAGATATTTACTTGGATTGACACAGACTGAGAGGTTCTTATATGTGACTGATAACAAAACATGAGGTTGGACTCATATCAAGCATGTAAATGTGAGATAATGATGAATATGAATCACATTTTCAAGTGTCTTATACCAAACTTAGTATTTATAATTAATTCACCTATAGTAATAGGATTTAATCATTCAATACCATTGCCTAAAACTTTGATGCAAATGTATTTTATGATTGTCATAAGATTCCAAGGTATTCTTCCAATACATACATTACTTTGAAACATAATATACAATCGATCTCATTGATAATAATAAAATCTAAAATGAGGGAACTTAAAATAATTGAATGAATTAGTAGCTCTACTAAATCAACACTAGTATATTTTTATGAACCCTCTTCCAAATCACAATAATCACTAAGTGACAAAGGAGATGTCCATATGATAGACAAAAAAAATCACATAAAAGTACCAAAAGACTCTGATGCCCATCCACTTGATAGTTTTATTGGTGTGAAATTTGGTTCAATTAAGAGAAAGAAATCTCTCCACAAATTATGTTCCATGACAGTGAAGTTCTAAGTGATAATGGGTATAATAGACCTTTATTTATAAGATATTTCTTAGGTAGACATGAAAATGATGGAATAATTGTGGATAGTGGTTCAAGATTGAATATTTACACCAAAAAATTCTTCTATAGACATGGATTAAATAAGGACATTTTGGCATATACACCAATAATGATTATGAGATACAAAGGTATAGCTAAAGAGTCAGTTGGTTATATTATCTTGACTATTAGAGTGGGTCCAAAAATGGTTCAAATATTAATTCATTTGGTGCCCAATAATATATCTTATTATGTTCTACTTGGTATACATTAGATAATAAAATTAATTATTTATACTTTGCATGATTTTTTTATATTCATTCATGGATACCAAGTAATTACAATTAAAAAAGATATCAAGTTTCCAAAACAAAAAGTTTAAAAAGAGGTCCTACACAAGGAAATACAAAAGGAAGAAGCAAGATTTATACCTAAGGTACAGAGCATAAAATACATAAGTATATCCCAATAAGAGCATGTTTGGCACAACCTATAGTTATTGCACAACAAAAAAAGCTAAAATTATATATAATTATTCAAGATAATATTAATGATAAGTGTTGCTTAGTGGACACTATTGTAGAATA
Organism: Torreya grandis; assembly: GCA_037957365.1. NCBI lineage: Eukaryota > Viridiplantae > Streptophyta > Pinopsida > Cupressales > Taxaceae > Torreya > Torreya grandis. Next base: position 1,954,382 of record JARHVA010000571.1, on the reverse strand, counting down.
ATAATATGACGATGACAAAGTTAATGTTTTATCTTTCTTGGATTCATGGATGCCACAACACCCTTTGTTTTCCTTTAAAAATCTTAATGCTTTATCTTATATATATTATGATAATTATTGTTGCTTGCTTGAAGATGATGGTATTATTGGTTAGCTTTGTTTAACTAATCACTCATGATTACAAATTAAGACTCTCTATTTTTATAACTTTACTTGGGGATTCTTGGTATTTCATGCTTGATTATGTGAATGTTCTCTTTCCATTCATAATTATTCTATTTTAGTTCAGCCACTTGGGGTATTGTTTGCTCTCGTGCTTTCCAAATCTAACCTTTACTTGGCTCCTCTATGCCTCTTATGCTGATGTTCATGGTTTTGATTTATATTCTTCTACTACTCTAGAGTCAACTTTTCACCTTTTCCATTGTTGCCTATACTTCAATAACTTTTTTCATGTTACTTTGCACTTTTTTCCTTGCTAAAATGTGTTGTTCCCTTCCCAACCTTAATCTCTAGTTCTCTTCACAGAGTTTTGAATTTTTTTTTCTATTGTTATTTTATTTTTTGTATGTTACATTTAATAATTATTTTTCTATTATTTATCCCTTTATTTAGATTACTTTGTCCTATCCCAAAAACCCATAGTAACTTGTTAATGATGATGGCACCTTTTTTAGTAACATGTCAGTTATGCATTTACTCTTATAGAATTAGTGAGTGAGTAGAGACTCCCCTTTTTTCTCCCTTGTCTCTTGGCTCTTTTTTGCATGTGGCTTATTATCATTAATTTTATTCTACTTTATTTAAATTGTTGAAAATGATTTTCCTATGTTTGTCGTAATATGCAATGATTATTGTATATCTTCTAAAATTTCTTTGCCTTTAACTTGTTGAGTGGTGATTGCAAAAATATTATTATATTGTGACTATGCTAAGGTACACACTTCATGTTCATAACATATGCTTCTAGATAAAGGCTTTACTTCACTAATTTTCATATCATCTACTAATGAGATTGTCAAGATCAATGTCAGCCTTATTTTTTAGTAGGTTTTAAGTTAATTATCTTTCTTTCATAGTAGGTTGGGGACATATTCATTTTTGAAGGATCCTCTGGGGAAAGTTTGGGGCATCTCCTTGCTCCACTACTGACTATTACTATGTTGATTATTAGTACACTATCATGTTTCTACCTAATGTGCTTCTTTATATTTTTATGTATATTCTTTACAGCTTCATATATCTTATAATCTCCCCCTTTTTTTTTGAGTGCCTAGTGTGTTTTCATGTGCATGTCATGTCTTATTTTATTTGATGTGTTATCATGTGTGTTTGACATTATTTCCATTGCTTGATTTTCTTCCCTATATCTTTGATACACATTCTATAAAACTTTTTGCTTTATAATTGTGTAATATTTTCAAAATGCCTTCATAGTGCCTATTATAATTTATATATTATTGTTTTAAGTGTTTATTTTATCTTATCATAGATTTGACATGTATTTTATCATGACTTATGTGTCTCTAGTGTATTTGGTGTGGCTAACTCTAGTGTCTTAAGTGTTTACTTTGTGTTTTGTTATGAATTTGACATGTCTTTTATCATGATTGTCTTACTCACATACTTATTGTGTTTTATGTTTCCATGATGCATATGATGCAAAATGCTTTTATTTTTTGTCTTGGTTTTCATGATTCCTATTGAATGCTTACATTAGGGGAAGCATATTATGCTTTATAGTGTTATATATTATGATGATGATGTTATATTACTTATATTGAGATCACACATGGCATATTGCTCTCGAATTACTTATATAATGGGTCCATGTGGACCAACTTATTCATAACATGTGCACTTCTAATGTTACATCTTCATATATACTAATGATTTCACATCTTATCTTACATGTAATGAATTTAATTTCTTTATTTTGAGATATGAGCTTCACAATTTTATCTCAAATATCAAAATTTGGGAATATATCCCACTCATCATATTCAAATACACATTCTTTCGGGGTATATGTATCACTACATTAAAATTTTGGTAACCCAAATTTTGTTCCTTTTTTCCTATAGAAGATGTAATGAGACTAATTTTATGCCCATAAAGGATGTACTTATATTAAATTAGGTACTCCCATAAGGGGATGTATTCAAGATATCATTTAGAATTATTTTAAATGGTATTTAAAATTTGTTTTATCTTGATAAAAAATGTTACTAAAAATGGTACTCATAATTCTATCCAAGATTTTAGATAGGTGTGGAGGCCCAAATTTGATAGAGTGCCTACCTAAATTCCATTTCCCATCAAAATCATTTATCTTATTTTCCATTTTTTAGACTTCAACATATTATTATTATTTAGCACACACCCATGCATGTGTAGAACATGAAAGAATATTTTTATAGATTCCCAAGTACATTAGCTTTTATTTTAGAGTTCTAGGTGAACAAAAATTTATATACATTCCATAACTTATTTTCTACTTTGAGGTGTATACACACACACATATAAAAGTGAGGTAAAATGTAGACATAAAAATTCCCCCTTGTTTTACCATAGAGGGCATGCAAAATCTAAAATCACTACATTAACCACGATAATAAAGGCCCTAGGTAAATATGAATTAAATATAAGAAATATGATATGCCTAGTATAAACAAGGGTAAAAAATGAAAGTACCTAGCGTAATAGATAATTGACAAAGGGGTTTAGAAGCACATACATGATTTTAGACTCACCTAGATATAGATAATCATGTAGATGGGAATAAATAAGCTTTAGAGCAATTTAAAATAAGATTTGAGAAGACTGAGGTATATTGATGTGACTAAAATCAGAACCTTTTGATAGTGATAGGTTTAGAGTCATAATCCTTTTATAGTAATGATCCTCTTGACAGTAGTTGAGTTTTCCTAATAGTGGTTATGTATATTTGTATAGCCTGAAACATTACACACATCTTCATCAACAACTACATGTCATATACCTACTTTTGATTTACATAATAATACACAAAGTGTCTAACTTCTCTCTTCTTTACTTGAGCTCAAGTCCACACTTTCTAAGACATAACAAATGGGTTTTTGTTCAAGGGCCCTGCCTTAGTCAACCCCCTTGCTACTTTATGGTCAATTTTTTTTTCAAGATTAGAAATAAACACTCATGCATGTCATCAATAAATATTTGTATATGATATTCCCATCCCTTATCCTTGTGATATTAGATACAAGATACAATGAGGGAAATAATTATATGTTCTTTCAATAATGCAAGATTCCTTCTTTTGGTACAATGCAACAATAGTATTTCAACAGATAGGGAATGAGAGACCTTGTAATTATGTGAACATGTGATATAAAGAGTGAAATCTTATGAAATGCCTTAGGGTACCTTTGTATATATAGACTTCTTGAATTAAAGTTATGTAAATATTAGCGCACAAGCTAACACAGAGAAATGATATAAAAGTTAAAAAAATACGGTAACAATAACTTAGACCCAAGGGCCAAAAGGGCCCAACAAATAGACTAACCACTATTAGAGCATTTTGATAGGGATCAAGCTAAAAGTAAAATAGCCCTGATATTGGAAAAAAGTAAATCACAAATCATAAGAGGGGGCACATATATCATAAATCATATAGAACACAAGGGAGATAGAAACTTAGAAGAATACATGACCACATAAAAAAAAATAGAGGGACAAAAATAAAATATAAAGCATTAATAAGATCCTAATCTAAACCAATGATCGATATGGATAAAAACATGATAAAAATTGCAATACAAGGTTTGTATTCAAATTGTGTGTTTACATAATACCCCACTTTAACATGTGTGTATGTGCATATACATTAAAATAAAATAAAAAATGGTCGATATTTTTTTCTATGGTCTCCTCGATCCCTGTAAATTATGCTCAAAGAAATTTCTTGATATGAAAATTATTTGAAATTAAAAATGAGGAGAGATATTAATTTCTATCAAAGTCCAACTCTGATAATCTAAAAAATAGAAAACTTTGTGTCCTCACTATCTACATAAATGTCTTGATTTCCATTAAGGATTCATAAATGCTCCAATGTCATCATATCAAATATACCTACAAGAAAATGTGAATGTATACAAGTAGATCAATATATTGATAATAATGTAACCAAATGAAATAATTTTAAAAACTACAAATAAACAATAGGAATGAATACATCTAGTGGTAAGTGAACCATGATGCCATCTTTTAAAACTTTTAAAGTGGATCATATTGACCCTGCCAAGTGATGAAATTTTCTTCTTAGCCAAAAAATCAAACATCTAGAACATCTCTATAACCTCTTGCCATATATAACCTCTTGAAAATATGTAATTGATTAATAGAATAAGATGATAATGTGCCCCCTTTTTAAGGTGAGGGATGTACTTGCATATCAATCTTCTCAAAATAAAATAATACCACACACCATGTGTAACATAGATAACATTTATTAATGAGATGTGGGTGAGTTGTTAAAGTGACTTGGTTATTTTAAGCACCACCTAGGTTCAAATCTCAATTTGGTATCAGAGGCTAGATGTGGCTGATTGTTACGTATTCATGGGCCAGTTGTGCCTAATCATTGGTATTCTTGGGATGAGAGTGGCTGGTCATTGGCATTCTTAGGCTGATTATGGCTGATCATTGGTATTATTGGGCTAGTTTTGGTTGTTTATGGTATTCTCGGGCCAATTATGGTCATTCATTGGTATTCTCTTGGGGATTTGAGCCCTCGATTGTGTCCCAGACTAGTTAGATCTCTGGTCAAAAGCGAATGGGATAGGTACCCCTCAACCCTGAGCACTGATCTAAAAAACCATAGATAAAATTTAAAATTTGTAATAATCATGAAAGCTCATGCACAACATAGTTTGATATATAAACATAAAAATAATATCATTGTGAAAGTTTAATCATAACATGCAACCCAAATATGCCAATATAAAAGCAACATGAGCAAAGAGTGAGAAGTAGGAACAAAAGATAGGCCTCATTGTACTAAGATGACCCAATAAGATAAAATATAATAATGTATAATTGATAGTCATATAGGTGTATAATGCCCCTAATGAGAAAGGTGTAATCCATAAAACATAGTAATAAAATATATATGTATCAATGATTGATACAAGTGAATAAAAAGTATTTCCCCTAATGTAGGAAAGGTATAATCGATAAAATTCACTAGTGTGAAACATTCCCCATAATGAGCAATAAATAATCCACCTAAGTACAACAATGTCATGTCCATCACATAAACAAGATAAATTTGATAAAGCATTTAATATGTCCATGATCTATTAGGATATAGTTGATAAAATACAAGTAAGGACAAATAGTAGATATAATCAATCAAAGTGCAATAAATACCCTACACCAATATATTACAAATAAGTTAAATAAGGTATTTAGATGTACTAAATTGTGTTCCAGTAGGTGAAATGATATCAATGAATCAATGAGTAATTAATAGTGTGCATTGAATTGGTAACTCGATAAAGAAACTTTAGAAAAGTGCCTAGGGTATATAAATTCCAAGATAACTCAAAAATAAAATGATTATCATGTTGGACCCTAAATTTTGTATCACTTTATTCTCAGTACTTTTTGCGAGATGTGTGTGGAAGTAAGCCTAGGTGTGAAAGCAATCTAAGGCATAAAAGACCCTTGCACAGAATATGTATATACGAAGAACATGGGTGTAAGAAACACAGAGGAACCAAGGGCATAAGATTCAATAAATTGGCATATGACTTAGACAAGGGAAAAAAGGTAGAAGTAGTTAAGGAAATGGTTCACGTGAGCATCGGAGGAGAATAAGTCAAGCATGGACTAGTACCAGCCCACAAGAAGATAGGCACACAACATCATATATATAGCATAGAGTTAGTATATAGGGACAGTTAGGCCCATATATATAGGAATTCAATGTAATGGCATGCCATGACTCATTGTTGATTAATGGTTATTGGTAAGCCATCATTTTTATGTTAATGTTGTAACTAAATGATCATGGTAGAATCATGTATAAGTACCCCTAGTTTTACTTTAGAAAGCTATTGATGTTATTAGTTGTTTTTGTGTGATGGTAATGTAATCTTGAGCTTATAATCCTAATACACATCAAGACTTGTGTATGGGTACCATTGACATGAATAAATGGAATACTTGTGCTGATTGAAATACATGTAAACTTGTTATGGAACTATTTGCACTAATATTATTTTTCTTACTTTGTACCCTTCTTACCTGTGATAAATAGTTTAAGTATGGAATTATTGCATGGTATGAGTTAGCTTAACTATGATAGTGTTAATTATAACTAAGTGCATCTTCAAGCACCTTAGTATAGCAAGAATAATGTGTATACGATCATGTGATAGAATCAATGGGAACTAGTCTTAAGTCATGCACTTTGAGTGAGCATACAAGACTAATTATCACATGACAATCTAATGTGATAGCTAGTTTGATATCTTCTCCTCTTTGCATGTGTAACTAGGGAAAGTAATTTTCAACTGAGAAAAAAACCCAACAATTTGGTTTTGTTTTCGGGACCCACTACACTTATTAGCACAATGATAGGAAAATGGTTGAACAACTTTCTTTAGAGAATATTGATTAATAGATTAATAAAGTATAAGATAATTTTTTGCTCTAATACCTTAAACTAGGAATTTCTACATAAACATGGGTAGAGTAGAACCTATATGATTCTCTATATGAAACCTTATTTGTAGAATTACCTATACACTTACATGTTTGGATTTCAGCATATGTGCAAAATAATTTATTGAATTATGGGCAGAAAGATTCCTAGTCAGTAGAGCATTAGATGGACCTAGGTAAGTTATGAGTTGTTTGGACATGTGCAGTAGACATCTGGTGGAAAGGAAAACTTCAAAGTTATATTTTATAATATGCAATTTATACATATTCTTACCTAGAAGAAGCATAGTTTAACTTCTTAAGAGAGTCATGAGGAAGGTATATCAAATAATTTTCTTTAGAGATTACAAATATTATGGTTGATTTTGAACTTGAGAACTTTTCTATGGATGACTAAACCCTCTCGTGAATGAGAAACATGACTGGTGAGGAAATAGTGGGTATGTATTGGTATGAGATTGGGAGTTTAGCATGGAAGTTGGGTCATGAGAATGGCACAAGCAAAAGTATTATGAGTCTAGGCACATGGCTATGAGAGGAAGTGAACCAGAGGGTCAGTGGGAGGATACTAGAAGTGCCATGGGAATCCACAAGAGAATAGAGAGGCATAAGGAGTTACCCATGCCCATAGTTGCACCTTTTAATAGCATAAGGATGGATGGAAAAACCAATCCAAGCACTGATAGCATTACCCAATCTAGATAGACCCAGTTCCCCCACCATAGTGCATACTCATGCATTTGAGTTTGACAAAAAAATTGTAAGAAATTGGGATAGTCACAGTGTGGATTCTGAAGCTGACCTAGTAGAGGAATCTTTGGGAGTACAAGTTCAACATAATAATCTACCTTTAGCATTGATTTTTCCATTACAAATATGACCTATAACATAACTTAGAATGCCAAGTGGACCTAATATCAATAGTGGGCAGACTATATGCCCAATCTCAACTAATCAACCTTATTTAGTGCTTATTACTTTTGGTACACCTATTTATATAAGAGGTGCAAGAGGAAGCATCATAGGTGGTTTTATTATAAGAGGATCAAATGATGGCACTAGGGGTGGTATTAGACCTCCACCATAGATTTCAAGAGGCATTAGAGGAACTCCACAACAAGGTCCACTATGAACACCAAGTGCACTGGCAGTATACTATGAGATGACACTTCATCTCCCTAAATACTAAGGTGTCAAAAATTTATTAAAACACATTCACAAGTGTGAACTCATTTGGTAAGTATGGGGGATCACTTCCTTATAATGAAAGGCTACTCAATTTACCACTACTTTATTCGATCGTGTGCATAAATGGTATTGTAAATTCAACCCTCAACAAGAAATTATGAGCTATGAAACATTGAAAATTGTATTCCTTTAATATTTTGACATTCCTAAGTTTGAGCAACAAAGCATCGCTACTTTAAAAGACAAATCAATATCCCACTAAGAGTGTGTGTGAATATGATGCACCATTTAAGATGATTCTTTCAAAACTATCATTTGGTATTAACTCAACATAGCATGTTCAATGGTTTGTGGGAGGGATGTTACTTCCATTTCGTAGAGATATCTCCCAAAATACCTTCACCAACCTATGTGAGGCATTGGAAGTTACTCTTTGCGCTGAAGCTGTGGGGAGTATAGACATAGGAATTGGCCCCTTTATGGAGGCTCAAATTATTGTCATGTCCTCTCAAATGGAGAAGATAATGGCTAATAATACTCATAACACTCACAGTGGAATATGGTGTGTTTATTATGAGATAGAGGGCCGTAATAGGAATAATTACCCATGGAGGAATGTTCATGTCGTAACAAAATAGTCTTGTGAAATGTGTCAATAGGATCATAATGTAAGGAATTTTCCCTTGCTCTAACATGCTACCTGGGCTAAAGTATCACTATAGTTTAAAATATGTAATACATACATGCATGATACCAATGATTGTCGAGTCATCAATGAGTTCTATGAAGCATGCTCAAGAGGGACTCGCCAGACTTATGTTATAAATAATCAAGAGTCTGGTGGAAAATGATCTTTTTGGGCTTGAGAACATGAAAATGGGTGCAGGGGTGGTCATTTTCCACCTAGGACTGATTACAAGTGTGGATATCCAAACCACTATCAATGTGATTTCTCAGCTTACCCAACTTACATTATTTGTAAGAATGATCATCGTCAAGAAGAATGCCTTGACTTACATATGGTTATCACCAAATAGCATAATGAAAAGGGTGTTAGGATGATTCATGTTGCATATAACTCTAAACATTTAGTGGAGACTATGTCCTACCACCCCATCAATAGGACCTAAGGTTAATATTATGACACAAAGTGGTACTCATTCCCAACCCATTTTAGTTCTACCTATGGAGAAGGTTCAGTGTGAAGAACCACGTGCTCTACACTACCTTGATGCTCAAAAACAAAAAGAGGTATTGCACAAAAAAATTGTCCCCATACATGATCTACAAGGTGAGATTAAGTTTTTGAAGGAGAAGGATTCAATAATGTGTGTTGAGATGGAAAAAGAAACTATCTTGATAGAATCTAGAAATGATGAATTTTGAGAACTATGCAAGCTACTCTTTAATGAAAACATATTTCCCTTCTTAAGTAATTGGTTACATCAATAGACAACCAAGACTCCCACATATTATCATTTGAACCATGCATGTTGACAAGAATCCTATGGCCAACCAGATGTCGAATGTGATAAGGAGATCATGGTAAATGCATCTATTAATGGTTGGATGATTGAGATATACTAGTGGATATTGACATAGACGTTAATGTTATTACGAAGGATGCTTATATTTTCAACCCTCACCACATATTCTATTTATGGCCAATAAGACTCAAGCTATAATTATAGGAGTTCTTAAAGATGCCATTGTTAACATTATGGGTGTCCCTTTCTAATGTGATTTTTAAGTGATTTAACTACTAAAACTACTGGTTTTAAAACTCTATTGGGTCGACCATGGTGCTATTCCAATAATGTTGATTTACATTTTAATAAGCATTACATAAGATTTGAGAAAGATACCCAATTCATAGTTATTCCTCTCACCGATGATCAAGGTCCCCCTTTTATAAAACTAGTTGATTTTGATGAGGACCCCAACCACATATATAACATCACTATGTAAAGAAATGAACATGTAAATCCTACTATACATGGTTTGCTTCATTGGGGAGATGTGAAATCCATCTCTAACACCACTAGTATTACTTGTGAATATGGGGCACATGGAGAATATAATCTCATGAAATGAGGTTGTGTCATAGTTAGTCAAAAAATAAATGTTCCATGCAAGCTACCTATACACTATAAGTCTATTCACCTCATTGGTGGATGACTCATGAATGCACCACCCTTCTAGTTGGATCAAGATCCTAGGTTTCATTGCCAAATTGAAGTCTGGGAATACTTATATAAATTAGAGGTCTAATATGTTTTTGAAGATAAATGCATGCATGCACTCCCTACTGTACTTCAAATAATGACTACTCATAGGTGGGATACACATCAATATAGGTTATTGACATGGGAATAAGTATGCACCACACTACATAATCACTTTCACCATGATAGCCAAGTTCACACCGTAATCATTTATAATGGTAGTCAGTCCCCAAGTGACCATCTAGTTGCCTGTGAGCATCTTTGGAATGCCGACAAGACATTCCTACAAAATCAATATGGGTACATGCATTTTATTACACTCTTTGTGTTTGGGCTAAATCATGGTATGTTCGTCAAGAGACATGCCTAAATACGGATACCTGGGAATGCATCAAACATGGTTTGCTCACCACCTTTACATTCTCTTCACCTCGATCGAATTTAAAATTATCTTTACAAGTGATCTATAAAATAGTACTAGGTGATCAAACACTATTTGAGGACCAAAGATGGACCATGCATGATGAAGTTAAGGACAACTTGGCCATTTTACAAGAACTTGGTACTCTTAACATGATTGAACTAGAACCCGACTCACAGTATACAAATAACTATCAAGAATAAATTGTAATATACCAAGAGAGGTGTAAATAGTAGAATAGTGAATAGTAGTAGTTTAGTACCACATGCATTAGAATGAATACTTAGATAGATTAGAATAGTATAAATAAGAGGGCATAGGCCATTGTAAGGATTCAAGAGGAATTTTTTTAATTGAGACTTGCTCAAAGGAGGTATCCCCCTTAAAGTGGCTTGTGATCAAAGTTATTCCTTCCTCAAAAGGAATTATGTGTGTAATATGTGGTTTAAATAATATATGAGTCTATCTTAGCACCCAAGAGAAAAATCAATTGATTGTATGCATTACACCTTTTCAGCTTATTGGGGGTGACCTATATAAATTGGGAAGGGATAAGGTGTTACACGGATGAGTCATACAACATGAAGACACAAAGGTTCTTCAAAAGGTCCATGAGGGTGTTGTTAGAGGGCATTATGCTAGTGAAGTAATGACATAAAAGGCACTCTTAGCTGGGTTATAGTGGCCCACCATGTTTAAAGATTTCAAAGCTTATACACACTAATGTGATATTTGTTATCGAGTAGGAAATCTAAATCACATGGATGTTATGCCTATTCATCCAATTTTGGCTACATTATTACCACCATAAACTACCTCACACGCTATTGTCAACATGTGATTGTACTGCTACAACCACCACTAGGTTCTTTTTGGAAATTATTATCACCAGATATGGATGCCCTTAAAGTATAAAAAGTGATTGTGGCACTCACTTCTTTAATGAAATGATACACATTATCTTAGTCGAGTTCATGATTGTGCACCATAAGACAACTCCATACCATCCTAAAGCTAATGGCATTGTTAAAGCTTTTAATAATATCCTAGCCATACATTGACAAATATTTACAATACTGGTTGCACTAACTGGGATGATTGAGTTTCTACAATTTTATGGTCCTATTGAACCACATACACATGATTGAAAAAGAGTACTCCTTTTCATATTATCTTTGGCACTAAAGTTGTTTTACCAATGGAGTTCCTTGTTCCTTCTTTATATATTGCATGCATTGGATGGTTAGATGATGAAGAATCCCTCAAAATGTACCTTGATGCTTTATTATACATGAAGCATGCTTTCTCGCACATTAGAGTCAAGGAGTTAAACAACAAAAACAAAAATCATGGCATGATAGACCTCACAAAAACAAGGATTTATCTCTTAGTATGCATGTATTGGTATATGATTCCAAGTTTTCATGCCACTCTAGTAAACTTCACATCCATTGGGATGGTTGATTCATCATTCATAACATTCATCCCTCCAGTGCATGAAAAATAAGGCAGTTAGATGGCCAATTTATTTTAGGTCATTTTAATGGTAGTTGACTTCAGCCCTATCATTCCATGTAATGATTCTAAGAATTTTCAATAAGGTGTATGCCATTAGATTAGTTTCACCATTTGTTTATTTTTTAATAAAACACTTAGTTGTGCACCTTTTTCTTAGGTTTAGATCATCACATGATACTCTTTTGTTTTCATTTTGGTCATGCCTATGGAGGACCATAACAATATTTTAGTGAGGGGTAAGTTTAAAAGATGGATAAAGGAATTTGAAGCACGTAAAGTAAGAGTTGGAAGGTGTTACACATAAAAAAGGCACATAGGAGAAGAACAATGTGCATGATAGGTGCACTCACAATCAAAAGCAAAAGAGGAAGTGCAAGTAAAAGTGCAAGATAAATCACAAAGGAGATGCACACATAATGGGTGCACAAGTGGAAGCATATAAGTCTAAAGTAGTTCATGCAGGAGGCGGTGCATGACAAGAAATGTGGAAAAACAACCGCAAGGGAAAGCCATTATGAATGGGTTAGGAGGGAAAAATAGTTCCCACATTTAGAAAATAGAAAATTTTGATCTTTTTACAACTCACATGCACTATGAAGAAATTACAAGGATGGGACATGTGTATTAAGAGGACAAAATATTAATCATAATGGCAAGTGTGCCAAACAGAGATCGTGGCATACCATTAGAGAACATTGATGAGTGAAATGATGGATGAAGGCATGGGAGAGTAAATGTATGCAAGTCTATAAGACTATATAAAGTTAGAAGGTGCTCATTTTAATACTGTACTATTGGTAATTTTTGAACTTATAGATTATGAGCAAAGCAATTTTAATCTATCAGAAGGAGCATATATCAATATCTAGTGACAAATTCAAAGCTGAAGAGCAAGGCAATGATCATGGATAAAGAGAATAATGAAATTTATGATTGAAATAATGTTATTTATTAAGTTGAAATTTACAGGTATCACTATACACCATTAGAAGATGTTGATGTAGAGATCTAGGGACAATCAAACCAATAAACACGTATTCTTTTAGAGAATTAGATGGTCATGCCTCAAACTTCAGGCTCCATGGAGAGTGATGTAGCCAAATAAAAAGGCCCAAAAAAGGGAACCTTTACTAGTTATACCTAAAGAGGAAGAGGAAGAGGGTGTAGGAGGACAACTGGAAGAAACCCCTAGTGAGTCCAACATGCAATTAGGAAGTGTGGCACAACAAACAATAGAAACCTATATCAAAAAATAACCAACAATTACATTCAAGGGGGGTAACAAGGCAACAACACCACTTCCACCCTCCTTGTTGATTAAATAAATTAAATACCCTAAGTTGGCCTTGTGCTGGGAAGAGTAGGAGTTAAAGGTGTCAACATTTTAGGTGCTTGACTATAACCACTACCAACCTAGGAACGAGGGACACTTATAGTGAGACTTTAGAGTTGAGCACCAAAATACAAGGAACAAGGTCACTATGACCTCACAATTTTCAAATGGTTGAATGATGCCATGCTTTTCTAATTAGTTCACTTGTCATATTTTTGGAAGCTCATGGATATAGTGAGATTTTTTGTCTCGCGTATCCATGAAGACTATTTGTACTTTACAGGGCACAAGATGTAGATCACTCCCCAATGGGTAAGTAAAGTGACAGGATTGTAATGTTTGGGTGTGGACATTAACATGGATCTAGAAGACCATAAAGAAAGGGAGAAGGTGGTGCCAATGCTAAACTATAAGGAGGGCCATGTAATATATATCGCTAACCTCTATGACCTTGCCATCTAGATAGCTTCATGCTTCACAATGACCAAGCTTGGGAGCAGAGACAGGTGGAAAGAGGTAGATATGGTGTACCTCTATGTGGAGAGCTAGATGGCCTAGGGAGAGAAATACAACTACACTCTGTATTTCACTAAGAAAATTGTGGAGGATGAAGAGAAGGCCCAGCCCCTTCCAAACCATAAATTCCCATGGGAGGCGATTCTCCTTTTATTATTATTTGATGAAACTGGTGTTTTGAAATATATCATAAAATAATTGAAGTGGGTATACCCACCTGAGAATAAGTCCCGTATAGACTGATTCTATCAATTCACTTGTCTGGGCACTCTCAACCCTTCCCAAAAAATATAAATGAAGGGATGGTTTGATGGGTTGAAGGAGGATTTCAACAAGGAATGGAGTGTCCTAAAGTATTTGGTGACACAAATGGGAAACCAAACCTAGTTTGTTGTAATACAAAATTGTTTACTTGTATGTATCTAGATGGAGCCTACAAATGACATGTCTAGGTGGCTAAAGCTACGATATGCATTTATAGCCAAGTACTTCAAAAATGTTATAAATCACATTTCAACCACATGTAAGGTGCACATTGATGCTGACAAAATTGATGTAGAAACTCATACACTTTAGAAAATGTATATTTACCCTAGCAAGAAAGAGTATAGGGATAAGGTTGAGATGAATGTTACAAACATCAACGTATGCCAAATTCTTGTTGTAGGAATATTCATACATTATATTATATCCTCAATCCCAAGAAGAAGGTTTTAAGTAGTCGAGAGTGCCCCAATGAAACCCTTCCTTTCCCACCTGAAATAACAGTGCAAAGAAGGCAATGCATGGAAGAAAAGAGGTCAAGGTTTGGTACCACTGGAAGTGCGTAAGGTGAGTAACCCAAATGGGAAAAGATAACCCCATCACCTCCCAAAGTCCAAGGCTTGCTTGAAAAAAAAGAAAAAAAGGGCCTTTACACTACCCAATATATCATTATTCCTTTAGGATAGGGGCATTCTGAACTAAGTACTGGGGTGTCAGAATAAAGGATGGTGACTCCTCCACCATCTCCTAGAAAAGAATCCAAGGAAGCCACCACTGAGCCTGAAGAAGAAACTCTAGCACATAAGAAGAGTATGTCCTTAATGATGTACATTTGGGCACTAAAAGTCCCATTGGTAAAGAGGGGGAAAATAAAGGGTAAATAATAAGCACCAAGGACCAGGAGGCTAGTTCAGGCACTCAACAATAGAGTGATCCAAATGTAAAGATCATGGAGTGTGACCCAAATAAAGCCAAGGGTCCTATTGAGGAACCGATGCAACAATAAGGGAATAAGGATGATATCCTCTCTATTCGAGGATATGTCTAGTAGAATGTCCCTAATGAACAATTATACATGTGGAGGTATTTTCCTGAGGAGGATGCTTTAAATCAAACCTGATATGATCTCTCATTTTATATGGATGTATTTAATGATGAGCACCAATTTGAATTTTTTTTGGCCAACATTAATTTATCGCTAAAAGGGGAAGAGCTTCCAAAAGCATTTTGGGTGGACCCTCAATAATGTTCACTGGCCCAGGCAAGCATGACCCTGATTAAGTTGGCTCTTATAGTATCATGGTAGAGTGTACTATATGGATTTTAAGTTAATTAACTTTTGAAAAAACAATAAGAGGTCATAGCCTTGTACCAAAATGAAGTTGTAACAAGAATAAATATCGAATAGGATTTAGATGAGCTTAAGTGCCAGTTGGAAGAAGCGATGATAGCTCAGGTAATGACTCTAAAACTATGTAAATCAATTTTACAACAAGAGTCAGTACTTGTTGATAGGATGCCTCTTATCAACAAATTTGTTAATAACTTGGAGACCTTGGTGAAACTTTCATTATAAAATACAAATACCATGTCAACCCCCAACATGAATAAATCTAAGCCACAAAGCAATTTTTACAATCTTTGGAAGTGTGCAATAATTTTTTTGCCTGAGTGGGTACCACCACTTCCCTAATAGAAGGGTTTTTTTTCAGATTGGTAAGACTCACCAAGGTTTTAGAAGCAAGTCTTCCGCCAGAGGAATACCAACATTAGTAGGTATTCAAGAATGCACTTATAATAAGGGATAGATTGTATCATGCCAAAGCATTTCAGGATATGGAGGCACTCAAAACTAAAATAAGTGCTCATCACCAAGAGTTTAAAAATAGTTTTATGATGCTCTGAGGATAGGTTTTAATAGAGTTTGGAACACTTGAGGACATTCACAAGGATGCTACTATATTCACTTAAACATTTCAAAACTAAAGCAAGTGATTTTATAGAGCAACCCAAGGAGACCAAATGGTTCAAAGGTAAAGTAGAAGAGATTACCTTCAAGCTCTAGACTACATTAAATCATTAGGAGGATAAGCACCAAGTCAAGCAAATGGGACCTAAATTTTTGATATCTAAAGGACCTGAGGAGGGCATATAGTCTGGGATGGACTATTGTCTTAGTGTGGGGTGATATTGGACCCTAAATTTTATATGACGTTATTCTAAGTATTTTTTGGTGAGATGGGTGTGGAAATAAACCTGAGCATGAAATTAAGCCAAGGCACAAAAGACCTTGGCACATAAGAAACCTGACATGAAGAAAAAGGGTGCAAGAAACACAGAGGAACCAAGAGTGTAAGACTCAAGAAACTAGGGTATGATTTGGATAAGGGCGTGAAAGGTAGACATAGTTAAGGAAGTAATTTATGTGAGCATCAGAGGAAAATAAGTCAAGCATGAATCTAACACTGACGTATGAGAAGATAGGCACATGGCATCATCTATCTCGCATAGAGTGAGTATATAGGGACAGTTAGGCCCATATCTATAGGAATTCAATGTAACCATGCACCATGACTCATTGTTGATTAATGGTCATTGACAAGTCATCATTTTTATGTTAATGTTGTAACTGAATGATCAGGGTAGAATCATGTAAAAATACACATAGTTTATTTTATAAGGTTGTTGATGTTGTTAGTTGTTGTTGTGTAATGGTAAATGTAATCTTGAGCTTATATTTCTGATACGCATCAAGACTTGTGTATTGCGACCATTGACATGAATAAATGGAATACTTGTGTTGATTAAAATACATGTGAACTTGTAGTGGAAATATTGGTGCTAATATTATTTTTCTTATTTTGTACCCTTCTTAATTGTGATAAATAGTTTAAGTATGGAATGATTGCATAGAATGAGTTAGCTTAACTATGATAGTGTTAATTAGAACTAAGTGCCTGTTCAATCACCTTAGTATAGAAAGACTGATGTGTATACTATCGCATGATAGAACTAACAGGAATCAATCTTAATCCATGCACTTCAAGTGAATGTTGACAATTTTTCCCCATAGGAAGGTTTATTGTAATAGAGAAGTTCAAAAGAGGACAATAGAAAATTTTGGGCTTTCACAAGCAGAGGGCAGAAAGGAACAATTTCCTTCAAACTTTTTGTCTAAAGGAATTGTCCAAAAGAAAAGAAGAGGAGTCTATTTTTAAAGTTCGAAGGTCTATTTCACTCTTCAAAGGGAAGTTTTGAGATAATCTAAAGGGTACCTACTTTAAGAAAAGGGGCATTTTCAAAAAAGGAAAGGACTATTCATAAAAACTCAAAGGGTGTGTTCCCTTCAGGAAGGTTCATTGAGGATGCCCAAAGAGAACTTTGAAAATAAGATTCCACTTGGAAATTTTTGATGGGCACTTGGAAGAAGGTGAAAGGTCCTTTTCATAAAGCTGAGTGGACACACAAAAGTTCCAAGAGAATTCTTGTGAACTTTTTGTCTGTGAGAAAATGGAAAAGGACTTTACAAAAGTCTGAAGGATTTCCTTTAGATAATTTGTCTAAAGGATTTCCTTTAGAGGATTTGCCAAACATAAAGAGAACATCCTTTACATGAAATCTCAAGGGGTATGTTCCCTTCAGGGAGGTCCATAATAGAAATATTGAAGGGAATATGCCCTTCGAAAGGTTCCAAATAGAAAATCTGAGGGACCATTTTGAAATGCCTGAAGGGCACTTTCCCCTTCGAGAAAAACAATTTTTAAAAATATGAGGGACATCTCCTTCATATTTTTTGTCTGAGAGGAAGATCCAAAGGAAGGGCTCAAGAAATGAAGGAAAGATAATTCCTATAGACAATTTGTCCATGGGAAAGTGAAAAGACACAAAGTTTGAAGGAATTCCTTCAGATAATTTGTCCGAAGGAATTCCTTTGGGAAAGAAAATCCAAAGACCAAGTCAAGCCTAGAAGAATAAACCTATGGATTTCATGGAAGGGAAAATAAAGGGAAGGTTCATGGAAAAGACAAATATAGACAGTGGACATGCATAGAGATGAATAAATTGAAAATACAAGAGTTTCCAACAACCAATGAATAAATTAATGAGCATGCAAATAACCATAAAAAGGAATAGACACATTTAGATGTGACCATTTCAAGCACATCAAATTTAGTTCTAAAGATGGAGGCTCACTTTGCATGAAGACTCAAAGAGTTTAACATTGGAAATCTTAAATAAGAAATTCCATGCATGCACTCTTGTTTGTCTCAAGCTTACAACATTTCAACAGTTCAAGCATAGTTCTAAATTTGATTTCGACATTGATTTCATGCAAATAGAGGCCTTTCAAATGTTTCAGCACCTTAGGTGGACTTCCATATTTGAAGGTGGGCGTAGATTTCATGCATGTTGGAAGAACAGTCCAAGATGAGCCCACCATCTATTTTCAATGCCAAAGGATTTTTCATGCAAGACAAAGATAAGAAAAGACAAATTTAGAAGGCTTTGTTATCTTTGCATAACAAAAGTTGGACTTGTTCTGTAAAATTTGATTTTCCTCTTCTATTTTCAATGCCACCTTTTGGCTGAAGTATTCTTTTATATATAAATTGGATTTTCAGCCTTGATTTCCATCCCTCTTTTGGCAAGACAAAAATTTTCCAAAGACTGAGTTGTAACCTTTTTCAAATTAATAGAAGGACTATTATTTTCAATTTCTAGCAAGTTGGTATAGTGTATCTTGTCATTGATTTGCATAAGTGATAGAGTTTTCTTCTTTGCCAAGTCTTCATTCTTACCTAGTTACTAGCTAGTCAATTTATGCAGGTCATGCTCTATGTTTAAGTGTTTTTTGGCTAGAATTTTAGTGGATGCAAGTGACTAATTAGTGCCTTCAATCAGGTGTACTCTTTCATTCCCCTCAGGTTCTAGTTACTAGATCAAATCTTTTTGTCAAATAATTATACATAAAGGTCAATTGCAATTGAAAGTTTAGCCTTCTTCTTGTCTAAATCAATGTTTTAGAAGCTCTAATTGAGTGGAACAACTAACCATCCAGGTATATCATCATCATTAGGTAGGATTTTATTTCAAGTTTCATTTTTTCTTTTCCTAGGTAGTTCATAGCGTAGAGTAGCAAGGTATTAATTGATACACCAAAGAGAGCTAGCCCTTAGATCTAGAGATTTAATCCATAGATTAGGTCACCCACAACTTAATATTATTTCCATGTTTCAACAGATTGTGAAGACTTAAAACTACCTTCACAAGGGTGCAGGTGTAATTGACAATAGTTTTTGGCACGCCTGATAAGACCATGAAGAAATTCTTTGCATATCTAAAGAAATTTTGTTGTAGAAGAAGATATCATCCAAATTCAGAGCTCATAGCATCATTCAAGTAGCTCTTTCATGCCAAAATTTGCCATAACATCAACAACTAAAGGTACACCTTTTGAATTTTTATCATATAAGAGACAAAGGTTTAAGAGGGAAAAACCATATCCTTAAAATCAATATTTGCCTCTTGGTCAGCATATTATTCTAAGCACTACAATCCCCACTATCCAAATGGCCATCAAACATCAAGTGTTTGCTCCATTAAATAGAGGTAGCCCACTGAATTTAGCCAAGTTTGATGATATTCTGGTGTCTTCTCTCAAGAGCATCCCATTCTTCTCAAGAGAAAATCAAACAACCCCTATTGAGCATATCCAAGATGTTGTTAATCTCTGTTTAGTCCATAATGTTGTTCAAAATAATGTTTCTATTAGATTATCGCCTACCTCCTTCAAATGAAAAGTGTTGCAATGTTATAGAAACTTGCCACTTAAATCCATTGCC
This sequence comes from Torreya grandis, assembly GCA_037957365.1. Lineage (NCBI taxonomy): Eukaryota > Viridiplantae > Streptophyta > Pinopsida > Cupressales > Taxaceae > Torreya > Torreya grandis. The sequence goes on along the minus strand of JARHVA010000571.1, from coordinate 1,934,360 downwards.
AACTGGGATAAATTGGGCACAGCATTGGTCAATTAATTTGAGGACAAATTTGATCATCTCTCTTTGGTAGAAAAATTGACCACCATAACAAGGGCTCCTCATGAGTTCATGTATGATTTTAACCTTAGATTCCAAAAAACATGGACTAGGATACCTACATTGATTATGCCATCCTCTCAATATGCATTTTTGTACTATTTGAAAGCTCTTAATTCTAACATTAGTGTGATGATACAGTCAATGGGTGGTACTACTTTGCTAGATGCTTATGAGGTTGCAATAAGGGCAGAAAATAGTTTGATACAAGTCAGTAATCTTTCTCCAAGACCTCCAATGCCTATATTTCTAGAAATAAGTTCTATACCAGCCCCTCAGTTTCCTCAATTTCCATCTTTGGCTCATATTCTAGCACCTCAAGCTCAAATTGCAGCACCTACTAGTCAAGCTAGTGAGATAGGAGAGTTAAAAAAAAATCTACAACCCTTTGGGAATGAAATAGTACAACTCAAAAGGTATCAATTTTAGTCAAATAGGCCTTATCAACAACAAAATTAGAACTCCTATCAGTCCTTTAAAGATCAAAGGCCTCCTTATCAGGGTTTTAAAGAGAATAGACCACCATATCAAGCATAAGGATCCATAAGTCCAACTAATCCATATTTTTCTCTTGATATTATTGCTCCTTTCACTTCAAAATCCATTATTCCAACCCCACCTCAAAATAACTTGGAGAAGGATTCAGGTTGGCAACCCTAAAATATCAATGATGCTCAAAATTAAGCCTTGGTCTCACAGAACATCACCATGCCACAGATGACACAAGAAATTTTTTTTTTTCAAGGAGGTAAGTATCAAGATACAAGTTTGGCATCACAAGGAGAGACTCATCAATTTCAAGGGTATCATGATGCCATTAATGTAAATTATCAAGTAGATGATCATGTTGCTTTTACTCAAGGTGTTGAAACTAATAATTCAAGTGGTCAAGTTGTAGTTGTAACTAGAGATAAAAGAAGAGCCATTGAAGAGGCCCAAGAGATGAAAAATGATTCATGTACTCCTCATGTTGTTTCTAAAATTACAAAAAAATCTTGTTGCATGTACAACTCAAAAAAATCAAAATACAGAGGTTAGTAGAGTCCATCAACTACCTCTAGTTCGTGAACAACTAGTGTTGCAAAAAGTACAACCAAAGGTTAGTTCATTTCATTTTAGTATAGTGGATCAAATGAAGAAATCTAATATCATCATTAGCATGTGGGATTCTCTTTTAATTCTAGGACAAAAGGATAAGGTCATTCCAGAGCTTTCATCTCTCAAATTGTCTCCAAAATTGGTTGACAAAGAAGGTGTTGTCTTGACTAATTTGAATCAATGAACTAAGAAATAGGTACAAAAAGTAGATAAGATGGAAAATGTTGAAAAAATAGAGGTAAAATCAAATAAAAATCCTCCTTTCTACCTTTCTTTGATAGTAGGTAATACTTTGGTTCATAACTGTATGGTGGATAGTGAAGCTAGTAGTACAATCATGCCTAAACAGATTGCAGACAAGCTTGGACTTGTTTATGAGCCAAACACTAAAGGAGTGTTGTAATTGGATGGGTCACCAGCAAAGATATTAGATATCATTAAGGATTTTAAATTAACATCACATGCATGTCTTAATGTTACTATTCAATAGGATGTTGTTGTGGTAGATTTGCCTCCCTACTTTGCTATGTGCCTTTCGAGGGATTTCACCTTAAAGATTAGGGGATATTTATCAGATGATTAGACCTATTTTCTATTTAAAACTAGGTATGGTATCAAGGTAACAATTCATTCTAAACCTATTACACATTTTCATATGGAGCCTTATATGCCAAGTGTTATGAATACTAATTATATCATCACAGATGATGTGCAAGAAATTAGTGATATAAAAAAGAATCACCTTTGGATGGAGTTCCAGATTTTTTTCTTGATGAGTGGGCTTCCATCTTAAATGAGCATGATCCTTATACCCTGATTGAAGAAGAAGGACTTGGTGTGTATTTCCTTCATGATAATGATGCACCAATTCCAGTCATTGTCAAAGAAGATGAGTCTAATAATGGTTTGTTCGCAATTATAATTTGATGAATCAAGAAATAAGCATGGAACCAGAGTTGGAATGATGTTGGTCTCTCCAAAAAATAAAGTTATTTCTCTTCTATTAAATTTTATTTTGGTTATTCAAATAATGTTGCTGAGTATGAAACACTAGTTCACAGTTTGTGGTGGGCTAAGAAGATGAACGTCAATTCTCTGCAAGTGTTTGGAGATAGTGAGCTTGTAATCCACCAAGTAAGAGGTTTGAATGTGTGAAAAAATTTGTTGCTTAAATCTTACAAGCATAGAATTTGAGATTTACTTGAGGATTTTTAGGATTTTAACATTCAGGCACTACCAAGAGATAAGAATAAACATGATGATAGGTTGGCTTCTATTGGGGAACAATTTAATATCCCAGCTGATGTAAAAAGTGAAAAAATTTAGTCACATATAAAGGTGGTTGTAAGGCCCTTTGTTCCAAATAATCATGAGAATTGGAAAGTATTCAAAGATGACAATCAAATTGTGAGATTCTTGCAAGAAGATGTTAAGCTTTCCTCAAGAAACTAATCAAAACACTTATAGCAGTATGGTGATCAAATTGTGCAACTAGAAATGAATAAGCTACCCAAAGGATTGGACACTCTGAGAATATTTTTAGTGGAGATGATGAGCTACCGAAAGAGAAGTCATCCTTGTCAACAAAGGAAGAGCACTATGCCAATGTATGGATTACATCTGGTAATATTTTGAAATTAGGTAAGGTATGCAATCCTTCCCAAAAGGAAGCTTTCATTGAGTTATGCACAAATTTTATTGATATATTTGCATGGCAGTATAGTGATCTCAAAGGTTTTGATCTAAGTTTGGCTCAACACACCATTGAGTTAGAGGAAGAAACTAAACCAATGAAACAAAGATAAAGGCCAATCAATCCAAAGCTTGAGCCTTTGATGAGAGTTGAGCTTCACAAGCTCATAGAATTAACTATTATATTTCCAATCAAGCATTCAACTTGGGTGGTAAATCTTGTTCTGAATAAGAAAGAAGAATGGTGAGATTCATTTGTGTGTTGACTTTCATGATTTAAATAGGTCTTCACTTAAAGATCACTAGCCATTGCCATCAATGAAACAAATCTTATATCTTGTTGTAGGTTTAGAGAGGTTTTCTTTGTTGGATGGATATAGTGGCTACAATCAAATTTTGGTCAAAGAAGAGGACCAATTTCAGATAGCCTTCACAACCAAGTGGGGAACATTTGCATATAGAAAGATGCCATTTAGTTTGTCTAATATTGGAGCAACCTTTCAGATAGCCATGGATATGGCATTCTAAGGCCTTCTTAACAAGTTTGTACTTGTTTATTTGGATGATATAATAGTGTTTTCAAAGAATGTAGAAGATCACATAGTTCATCTCAAGCAAGTGTTTGAAAGGTGTAGGCAATTTGGGGTATCTCTAAATCCCAAAAAGTGTGTCTTCTCAGTTCATGAAGGTAAGCTTCTTGGACATGTTGTTTCAAAGCATATATGCTGAAATGATTCAATCCATTCTTGCACTCTCCTTGCCTAAGAAAAAAAAGACTTTGCAAAGTTTCTTTGGGAAAATCAATTTTATAAGGAGATATATTTCAGATTTTGCCATTTTAGCCAAGTCACTACAGCCATGCTAAAGAAAAATCAAAACTTCAGCTGGTCCAAAGAAGGAATAAAAGGTTTTGAGGATGTTAAGAAGGCCATAGCTAGTGATCCTATGATTTTAAATCCAGATTTCATTTTGTATACTTATGCTAAAATGGACACCATTTTAGGCATTCTTAAGTAGTAGAATCATGAGTCTTTGGAGCAGCCAATAACTTTCTACAGTCAAGGCTTGGAGGAGTATGAAACAAGGTATTCTTTTATTAAAAAACATGTACTTTCAATCATAACATCTCTTAAGAAGTTTAGACACTTATTGTCTAATAATAAAATACATGTAATGGTTGCCCATATGAGCATCAAAGAGTTTCTCTTGAACAAAGATATAAATGAGAAGAGAGCTGGTTGGATAACCAAATTAATGGAATATGACATGGAAATTAAGTTGGTTAGAGGCAAAGGATTGTGTGAGCATCTAACTCAAGACTTGCAAGAGGCTAATGAGCTTGTTTTGGTGTCACATGATGAAGAAGTTGCAGTTGTTCACACCTCACCTTCCAGTTGGTTTCATGACTTGGTAAGCTATCTCCAACAGGGTATTTACCCCTCCCATCGAAGTGCTTCAAAGAGAAGATATTTTAGATTATAATCAATTCCATTTTTGCTTGTTAATGGTGTTTTATTCAAGAAAGATATCAATGGAATGTTGTTAAGATGTGTAGAACCAAACTAGACTCAGAGATTGCTTAAAGAATTCCATGATGGACATGGTGGTGGACATTTTTATGCAAGAACTATGGCACTTAAGATCATGAGAGGTGGGTACTATTGGCCTAGTATATTTGGTGATTGTCATGCATGGGTTAGAAAGTGCAAACAGTGTGCTATGTTTGTAGGAAAAGTCAAGCTTGTAGCCTTACCTCTTCAACCAATTAAAGTGGATCAACCCATTGTCCAATGGGGATTGAACTTTATTGGCCTCGTTAATCCTCCTTCAATTTTACGGCATAAATGGATTCTCACTGCAATAGATTACTTCACACATTGGATAAAAGCAGTGGCATTGAAAGAAGTAAATGAAACTAATGTTCTTGATTTCTATGAAGGTTTGCTTACAAGGTTTGGAGTTCCTAAGACTATTATTTTTGATAATGCAATGGCTTTTACGGGATCTAAGATCAACCAATGGGCTATCCAACACGCAGTTTATCTCAACACATCATCGAACTGTTATCCACAAGGTAATGGCCTTACTGAATCTACAAACAAGGACCTTTTGAGGATCATAAGAAGGACTATTGAAGAAAATCAGAGGTAATGACATCTTAAGTTGAAATCAGCTCTATGGGCTGATAGGATCAACTATAAGAGGTCAATAGCCAACTCTCCATACAAGCTAGTATATGGTAAGGAAGCAAGGTTACCTATTTCTCTTGAATTTCTAGCTTTAGAATTAATGCATGCAGCTGGAGTTGTTTGAGAATGAGCCTATAGAGATCAGGTATTCTAAACTTATGGAGTTGGAAGAGACAAAAAATCAGTCCATGATAGCCATGGAAATTCATCAAGCATAGGTGAAGACAATGTTTGATAAAGGAGCTTCTTCACAGAGTTTCAGGAAAGGAGATTTGGTCCTCAAGTGGGATGAGGATAGAGCTAAACCAATAAGGCACACCAAGTTTGATTCTCTTTGGAGTGGCCCATACATAATTTCCAACTGCAAATCTCACAATGCTTTCCAACTTGCAAAGTTGGATGGTCAGGAGCTTCCAATCCCAATCAATGGGATACATCTGAAACATTGCTATTGAAGAACAAAGCTCCTTGTACATAGTTATTTTTGCTTTCATCCAAGTGTTATTTATGCACAGTAGTTTCATTCTATTTTGTTTGAATAAGTGATTGTATGCACATTTGCTTCTTAGTTAGGTTTTCTTGTTTTCATGTGTTTCCCTTCCTTTTAAAGGATGAAGGTTATTTGTAATCATGGACCAGGAAATTTGCAGTCATGGACCATATTTACCATTATTTTGTGAGTTCAATATCAGATTTATGGTATGAGTTCTCAAGCATAACAGGCATGCTTCCCAATTGAGTCACCAAAATGTTGACAATTTTGTCCCATAAGAAGGTTTATTGTAATAGAGCAATTCAAAAGAGAACAAATAAAAAAAATTGGGCTTTCACAAGCAGAGGGCAGAAAGGAACAATTTCCTTTGGACTTTTTGTTCGAAGGAATTATCCAAAAGCAAAGAAAAGGAGTCTATTTTCAAAGTCTGAAGGTCTATTTCACTCTTTGAAGGGCAGTTTTGAGATAATTCGAAGGGTACCTACTTTTTGAAAAGGGGCATTTTCAAAAACGGAAATGACCATTCATAAAAACCCAAAGGGTATGTGCCCTTTGGGAAGGTTCATTGAGGAAGCCTAAAGGGCACTTTTAAAAGAAGAGTCCACTTGGAAATTTTTGAGGGGCACTTTGAAGAAGGTGAAGGGTCCTTTTCACAACGCTGAGCAGACACACAAAAGTTATGGGAGAATTCTTGTGCACTTTTTGTCCACAGGAAAATGACTTAGCAGAAAGTTCAAAAGAAAGGAGAAGAATTCCTGCAGACTTTTTGTCCATGGGAAAATGGAAAAGGACTTTACAAAAGTTTGAAGGATTTCCTTTTGAGGGTTTGCCAAGCATGAAGAGAAGGTCCTTTACATGAAATATTGAAGGGTATGTGCCCTTCAGGGAGGTCCATTATAGAAATCCTGAAGGGTATCTACCCTTCGAGAAGGTTCCAAATAGAAAATCTGAGGGACCATTTTGAAAATCCCAAAGGGCAGTTTCCCCTTTGGGAAAGTAAATTTCATAAAATCTGAGGGACATTTCCTTCATATTTTTTGTCTGAGGGAATGTCTAAGAGGAAGATCCAAACGAAGGGCTCGAGCAATGAAGGAAAGACAATTCCTGCAAACAATTTTTCCATGGGAAAGTGAAAAGACACAAAGTTTGAAGGAATTCCTTCAGACAATTTATTCAAAGGAATTCCTTTAGGAAATAAAAGACAAAGACCAAGTCAAGCCCAGAAGAATAAACCCATGGATTTCATGCAAGGGAAAACAAAGGGAAGGTTCGTGGAAAAGACAAATATAGACAGTGGACATGCATAGAGATGAATAAACCAAAAATACAAGAGTTTCTAACAGCCAATGAACAGATTAATGAGTATGCAAATAGCCATGAATAAGAATAGACATGTTCAGATGTGACCGCTTCAAGCACATCAACTTCAGTTCTAAAGATGGAGGCTCGCTTTGCATGAAGACTCAAAAAGTTTAATGTTGGAAAGCTGAAACAAAAATTCCATGCATGCACTCTCATTTGTCTCAAGGTTGCAACATTCTAGCAGTTCAAGCGTAATTCTAAATTTGATTTTGGCATTGATTTCATGTAAAGAGAGACCTTTCAAATGTTTCAACACCTTAGGTGGAGTTCCATATTTGGAGGTGGGTGTAGATTTCATGCATGTTGGAAAAACAATCCAATATAATCCCACCATCTATTTTCAGTGCCAAAGGATTTTTCATGCAAGACAAAGATAAGAAAAGACAAATTTAGAAGGCTTTGTTATCTTGGCATAACAAAAGTTGAACTTGTTTAATCTAAAAGTTGATCTTCCTCTTCTATTTTCAATGCCACCTCTTGGCTAAAGTATTCTTTTATATATAAATTAGCTTTTTAAGCTTGATTTCCATCCCTCTTTTGGCAAGATAAAATTCTACCAAAGATTGAGTTGTAACCTTTTTAGATTAATAGAAGGATTGTTGTTTTCAATTTCCAGCAAGTTGGTATAGTGTATCTTATCATTGATTTGCATAAGTGATAGATTTTTCTTCCTTGCCAAGTCTTGATTCTTACCTAGTTGCTAGTTGGTCAATTTATGTAGGTCATGCTTTGTTTTTAAGTGTCTTTTGGATGGAATTTTAGTGGATGCAAGTGACTTATTAGTTCCTTCAATCAAGCCTACTCTTTCATTTCCCTCAGGTTTTAGTTACTATATCAAACCTTTTCGTGAAATACTTATGCATATTGGTCAATTGGAGTTAAAAGTTTAGCCTTCTTCTTGTCTAAATTAGTGTTTAAGAAGCTCTAATTGAGTGGAACAACTAATCATCTAGGTGCATCACCATTATTAGGTAGGATTTTCTTTCAAGTTTCATTTTCTCTTTTCCCAGGTAGTTCGTAGCATAGAGTAGCAAGGTCCTAATTGATACATCAAAGGGAGCTAGCCCTTAGATCTAGATACTCAATCCACTGATTAGGTCACCCATAACTTAGGATTGTTTCTATGTTTTAGCACACTGTGAAGGATTAAAACTACCTTCACAAGGGTGCAAGTTTGATTGACAATAGTGAACATGCAAGACTAATTTTCACCTAATAATCTAATGTGCTAGTTAGTTGGATCTCTTCTCCCTTTACGTGCACGACCAAGTAAAGTAATGTTAAACTAAATGAAAAGAACTCGACATATCATATTTTGCTATTATTGATTTTTAAAATTTTGAGCTCTGAGAGAGAATCATCAATGCATGATGAGATGCAATACCGAGATGATTAGACTGTTTGAACGAGTGGACCATGGTAGAATAGCCTATAAAACTAGTAAGTACCAAAATCATCAAATTTGTTACTTTTTGAGTAATTTTCAAAAAAAAATCAAATATGTAAAAATAGGCACTTTGAGACCATAAACAATCATTTTGATTTTGGTTAAGCTCTTCCCATATTGGTCATAACATAATAAAAAATGGTCATTATCGCTTGATAATGACCATGATTCTACCTGCTTTGTGATCTCAATGATGCAAACTTGGCATGATAGTCAAGTGTATTTAAATTTTTTAAGTTTCTTCATATATGCATTTTATTTCATTTTAATCATGAGTAACTAGGTATCTAATGATTAATTTTGGTTTTTTGTGTTACAAAATGATTTCCACATTCAAGAGTGTAGACAAAGTCACATGATGGTAAAAATGTGCAAGTTTGGTTTGAGTGATGAGGATTATGCACATATTGATGCATTATGGCTAGGATATGCTATCCACCTTAGGGTTTTTCCATATGATGTACCATTGATGACAACCATTTTTTAGAGGTGGGATAACAATACTGCATGTTTTGGTTTCCTATTGGGGACGCGATAATTAAATTAGAGGAAATATCTAGAGGATCCTTCAAATCCCAATAAGTGGACAAAGAGTTATTATGGAGGATGATACATGGGATAGTCATATAGATTCTTACAGTTATTATATTGGTGATAGGCATGGCCAAGAGAGTGTCACTCACAACATATTATTGAGTTATATTATGAGAGGGGATGCTTCATGATTGCAAAAATGCTTGATCATTTTGATTGCACCATTCATAATAATAGTATCCATCTCATATGGGATGAGACCCATTACTTAGGGGTAGTGTATTCTTGCCCATTTATATAGAGATATTTATATATTTACATCTAAGGCACATGTGTTGGTGGGATTGTTCCTAGGACACTAATACAAGTATGGACATACAGACATTTTCCCTTGACATGACCCATGGGACTACCTACAAAGGGGTGGATCTATGAGTATCCATATGTAGCTTGATGGGTAGTCACACATCTAAGGTGGCAAGAGGCAAGGGGCATGACCAGTTATCACCATATTTTAGTTGAGTTATGGGAGTGTGACATAGTATGGTGCTTATATAGAGAGCATCGTGGATGGTCAAAGGATAGGGTACATATGTGGAGGATTATATCAATATATGGTATTGTGATAAGCACATTGTAATTGTTGAGTATTTTTAGTATGAATGGGTTACTAGGTAGTTTGTGGTAGTTCATGATAGACCACAACACCCCATACATATTTAGATATAAGTGTGTAGATGCCCCTAGCTAGCGAGAGATCTCCCACCATTAAGACCAAGTGAAATCATAAACATGGATGATGAGGAGGCAGGTGCCCCCATTATAGACCTATGTGTAGATTTTGTCAAGGTTATTAATAATTGGGTGAGATGATGGGTAGAGGTATGAATTATACCTTTATTCTACTCAATATCAATAGCTGCAGGTGAGGACATTGTGATATAGGATGTGCCACCCATGGATGGGGGAGATTCAAATATAAGGGAGATATCTATGGTGCTTAAAGATCCCATACTCGAAGAGCCACTAGAGCATGTAGGTAAATATGTTTGTAATTTACATTTGTTAATTTTATAGTAAGTATTTCATTGAGTTAAGTGTTTAATAATTGCATTTTGTTTTGACAGTGTCAACAAAATATATTGTTGTGATCAAGGTAATGGTACATAGACTTATATGTGATGTGCCCAAGGGAGTCCTTGGTCTATCAGAGAGAGTTGATTTTGAGGTTGGCTATTATGCTTATCTTTTTGACCTCGTAAACTATGTGATCATATTTGATGGAGGATCATAGAGTATATTATCTAGAGGATGAGAATGTATGGTTACGAGCACATTTAGGAGGTAAATGTATAGAACTAGATTTAACTATTATATTACCTTTAATTGGACATGGTGACCTAAATCAAACTATTTTACATAGTACTCAACACTTAAGAGGGAACATATGATTGCATTAGTTGACTTAGAGAGATATTAAGAATGAGAGAGACTAAATCAAGGAAGGAATAAAGATCTAGGAGAAATATTGTGAGATCAACATCTATAGCTCTCAAGAGTAGTAGGCCTAGAGATAGAGATAGAGGAAGGGACTACTCTCCTCTTTTTGAGAGGTGATATGTATGTATGAGTCATGTGACCCAATTTTGACTTATGATGTATGTGGAAAATTGTGTGTGTGTGTGTATTCAATTTTCTTATTGTCTATATCTGCACATGTATATGTATATTTGGATTTCCATATTTATGTTTCATTTTGATATGTTATGGCCAAGGACATGTAATTTAAAAGGTAAAATGTAAAGTAAGGTGAAAGATATCATTGCTAAGTACTTTACCTTACAACAAAATATATCAATATGTTTAATCATAAAGTAATTATATGCACTAACCAATAATATGAGTAAGCATGGAAGTATCAAAACACATAGTTCATTGAGGGGTTGTCGTACTCTTATCACCACTAAGATATGCATCCAAAAAACCAACATCTTATAAATTAATGTCTTTAATGCACTATTATGTATCGTTGATCTCAAATGACCTAGGAGATGCACTAGTAGATGATTATGGGTTCTCAAATTTTTTTAATATAATGGTGATCATTATATTATTTTTACTTTGGTACCCAATTAAATATATGTTTAGATGTAATGATTTGAGGTGTTTTAATTATTGCCTTGAATATGTTTTATCTCATTAGATTGTAATTGTATCACCTTGATATTGAAATGTAATGTGTTAATATTTATTATCAAGCATTGCTTTCATCTTTTTTAACCATGGAATTCTAAGTATAACATTGTGTTGCATCATGGTAGGCATAAAAAAACAACATGGGAAAGGTTTGAGGACCAAATATAACTAGTAATGTAATATACCCCAATGGATTTACTACATGTTTAAGAGTATATATTGATAATTGAGTTAAATAAAATGAATCATGTCTAAGTTTATGAAAGAAAACAATAGTGAAAATATTTAGTTTAGCTTTATCATCTATCATGATTCCATGTCTTTGTTTTATTTATATAAAATAAAGAATTACTTAAGTTTCCACATGGGATAAATGTGTTAATATCACATCCTTAAGAACCCTAGGTGAAACATCATCATGTTAGTTCACTCTACATTATAGATGGACTTGCAAATTATGGTTTGTTAGTAAGTATGTCAAGTTTGATGTTACCACTATCAATAAGATCTTGAATATTATGTTTCAAGGAAAGGCATCTATTTGTTGTATAACCATTTACTCTATGGTAATCATAAAATGACTTTGAATGAAATGTTTGTGGTATATAAATCATATTTAAATGATTAATAGAAGGAAAGATAATCATGAACTTCTATCAAGTAACATTTAAATATTACACTTTGACTATTCTTAACATTTTAAAATTTCTTAGATCCATAAAAGTAAGGCATAGGACTCTTTGTAGGTGTTGCTCTAATATTATCCAGTGGTTAAAGATTTTTATTGATTAACACATGGCTAGTCTTGAGACTTGAAGTGTTTTAATTAGCTGACTAATATGAATCATGAGTCTTATAGCTAAGTATGTGTGATAGTAAGAGTTAATCCTCAAGTGTCATGACCTCATACAGAGGTGGCTAAAATATGGATAAACATTAAAGATATATTGATTTTCTAGATCTAACAGTTGATATACAAAATAATGCATGTTATCCTTAAGTCTAAGAATATAATCACAAATGGGCTCATTTGACCTTGATGAAGGTATGGAATATGTTCAAATGTAGCATGCGGCCCTTATTAGTAATTAACCACAATAATAAATACTCTTCCAATCCAATGAAATAATTTATAAAACCAATAGGTTAAATATGAAACCAATCTAAAACATGGCCACTCAAGCTTCTAGTAAATATCTTAATCAACAATCTACCATTATGAGCATAGTTCCTGAGAGACACAAAATTTATTAAGGTACACATAAGTGTCTCCATCTATATTGAATAAATAAAGATTAGGCATGATAAAACCATGTGGAAAATGATAACCAAGAACCTTATAAATGATGGGTTGACCATATATAACATTAGAATCGACCCTATAATTAGATGCAATAGAATCAAGAGATAAAGCATGCACTCGTCTTTGTAATTTTCCTATTGCATGCATCATAGTAGATATCTCATTGCTTGGTACAAGTTAATTATGATTTAGATCATTCAAATGCTTAATTTTGTTATTGGTTTCAAACATAGGACAATAAGGAGACACAGATTGATCATTACAAAGCATGGGAGAGTAGTAACACATTGGAAAACACCTTATCTTGAGAGGAAGCAAGAAAATTTTAATATACATATATTATTTTTATATATTCAATGGTTGATATACCAAGTAATGAATTTTATCCTTGAATCTAAGAATATAATCATGAACGTGCTCATGTTGAACTTAATAAAGGTATAAAACATGTTCAAATGTAGCATGTGGGTCCTTATTAGTAATAAATTGTGATAAGAAATCCTCTTCCAATATAAGGAAATAATGTATAAAACCAATAGGTAAAGTATGAAGCCAATCTAAAGCATGGCCACTCAATATTCTAGGAAATATCTAAAGTAATAATATATCATTAAGAGCATAGTTCCCAAGAGAAAAATAAAAGTTCTTAAGATGTACATAAAGGTCTCTATGTCCATTGAATAAACAAAGCTTAAGCATGACAAAAAACCGTGTGGGAAAAGAGAATTAATAACTTTATGGATGATGGGTTGACCATATATAACATTAGATTCAACCCTATAATTTTATGCAATGGAATGAAGAGATAAAACATGAACTCATCTTTGTAATTCACCTATTGCATGCATCATAGTAACTATCTCATTAGTTGGAATAAGTTAATTATGAAGAGGATCATTCAAAGGTCTAAATTGTTATTGGTTTCAAACATAAGAGTGATAAGAGACATATAACAATCACTACAAACCATAGGAGCATCATCTAACACATAAGAAGGATTTACAATAGTTACTTCTATCATGATTTCATTAACTTTAACAAAAGAAGATGGAATTTCCATAAAACATTTCTTAATATTTTCAAAATTTTCATCATTATGATTTTCACCTAATGTAAAGCCATATTCATAATCATTTAACGCACCCATATTTTCATTTAATGAAAATGTATCATTTACATTACATGAATCCATTTGTTAACATAAACCATGAAGTAACCTAAGTAAATGCACAACCTAAGAAAAAACAAGAATGTACCCTAATATGGAAATAATGGAAGCCCTAAAATCAAAGCTAATATGTGTACAAACAAATTGTATAAGGTGTAGGAAAAGGAATCCCTAAGGTTGAATGGTCGAAAGGACTAGGTTCACCAAAATGTTTTACTTTGGAGGATCCACAAGTCTTAAACCCACTACACCAACCATGATATAATAAGGGCACTAGGAAAATATGAACTAAATACAATAAAATATAGTAAAGAAGATCTTCCTAATGCAAATAAAGGGTAAATAATGAAAGTACTTAGAGAAATATATAATTGACAAGGGGGTTTATAAGCACATCCATGATTTCAGACTCACTTTGATCCATATAGTCACTGTAGATGATTAGAAACAAGCTTCATAGCAATGTAAAAGACTATTTGATAAGAAGACCAAGCTTTGTTTATGTGACCAAAACCAAAACTCTCCAACAATGACAAGTCCAAATTTAGATCCTTAGATAGGGACAAACCTCTCAATAGTACCTATGCAGATATGTATGGTATGAAACTTTGTGCACCTCTTCGTTAACAATTGTCTATCACAAATCTCCTTTGGATTTATAAAATAATGTGTGAAATTGTTTAAATTCTCTCTCCTTCACTTTATCTCAATTCCACACTTGATAAGACATAAAAATGGGTTTTATTTCAAAGGGCTTGCCTCAATCAACCTCTTGCCTATTTTAAGGCAGGTTTTGTTTTCAAGATTGAAAATTAACACTCACACATGTCATCAAACAATTTATGTATATGATATTCCCATCCCTTATCCCTATGATATGATATGTAAGATGCAATCAGGGTGAGATTTATATGTTTTTTCACTAATTCAAGATTATTTATTTTGGTACAGTGCAACAATAATACTTCAACAAATAGATAATGAAAGACATTATAATTGCATGAACAAGTGATATAGATAATGAGTGTTTATGAAATGTCTTAGGGTTCCTTTGTATATATAGATTTATTAAATTTAAATTAGGGACATATTGGCATGCAAGCCGACATAGATATATGATATAAAAACTATCAAAACATGGGTCAAGTAATGATAACTTAGATCCAAGGGTCAAAAGGGCCCAACAAGCAGATTTACCACTATCAAAGCATTCTAATAAGGGTCAAGTCAATATCAGAACAATCCTGATATTGGAAAAAGAGAAATCACAAATCAAAAGAAGAAACAAATAGTTCATAAAGTACAAAGAACATAAATGAAAGAGAAAATCACAAGAATAATAAGAATATACAACATATAAAAAAATAGAGAGATAAAAACATAAGAGAAAGTGCCAATAAGAGCCTAATCTAAACTAACAATCCATATGCAAAAAAATATGATAAAACATTGTAATTACAAGGCTTGTATCAAAATTAAGTGTCAATACCCCTAGGCATGTATTAGTCATTAAATTGCATGTTTTTAGGATATTTGTGTACTTGTCTATCATTGGTCCAAATCAAGTGTAATTGGCATGTTTAACTACATTTGATGGTCCCCACATCATCCCCCAACCCTTTCATTCTACTACCCATTTTCACCCCTTAGGGCTCTGTGTTCAAAGCATCATTAATGTTCCTCGACCCAATATGATCGTTAATGATATCCTTGGCCCTTAGTGTGGTCCCTTATGGCTCATGAGCATGACCCATTATTTGTAATGTTTTGAGTTTTCGATTGTTTAATGCACTTTGGGCACCAATAATACCTAATTTAAATTCAATTTATCTATAAATATACAAGCACTATAGTTCATTTATATCTAAGAGTTTCAAAAAATATTTATTTATTGTTCATAAAGATCTATTGAACATTTAAAAGCATTGTCGAAGAATCAAACAATCATTAGAATATTTATTAAAGCACATAAGTTTATGTTAGACACATATTGTACAAAACTGAGATTTTTATGCTACTAAAAAAAATTTAATTATGAGGTTTGGTGTTTTTGATATTATTATTATCTAGAAGTCTGACAAATATCAAGACAGTTTTTCTATTCTCTAGTTTACCCTAAGCCCTAAAACATGTCATTTTCCTTAAGCTTTTATGTGTTGTCCATCTAAAACAAGGAGAAGAGATTTGTTTTGTAGGTGATCAAAATTACAATGCAAAAAACTGAGCGAAGTCATTAGAGATCAAACTGAAGAAGACAATTATCAAATCAATTTGATCCCACTTGTTATATATCAAAATAACATTGACACTTTAGATATTAGGTGTGGAAATCTCTCTTCTAAAAGTCTTATTCATTTATCAATCTAATCTCTAAGTTAAGTCTTTATCACTTTTGATTACACATTTTAATTATTCAATCCTAACAATTTTGATCAAATCTCACAATGAATTAAATATCCCTTTAAACCTTACATAATCATTACTCTTTTAAGTTTAAAATTAATTAAACTAACTTATATTAATGTTCTATCCATGTTATTAGTATCTATACATTAAAATCAAATGTTTTCATTAATTTTAAAATTTTTAATGTTTATTTTTAATTTTATTTATTTTTAATTATAAAAAAAATTAAAAAAACATTTAATATCTTATTAACTAAAAGCGTTAATATGACAATTTTTACATGTTATTGTAGTGTGCGTATACACATACACATATATAATAAAAATTTCAAAAATATTACATATAATACATTAATTAATAACATTTAATATTTGCAATTAATAATTATGAAATTGATGACAGGGTTTAACAATTGAGTTTCATTAATGTTATTAACAACTTAGCTTACTTAATGTTGTCAATAGTGTTTTTTTATTACTTGTTTATAACTTCACAAAAGTTATACAATTATTAAGAATTAAAACCTCATTATCCAAAGTGGGAAGACTCGGTAATTAATTTTTTGACGTTGAAATTATTGAGCATGTTAAGCCCATAGAAACGTGACCATGGCCAAGATCATACCTAGTGATGCTTTTAACATTCAATAAAGTTTCACTTTTTAAATATTTTTATATACATGTCTAATCACATTTGAAGGACACCATCTATTTTCATTTGTTAGGTTAGTTTAAGTTTAACCCTTCTTAAATGACAAATTGAGTATTATTTTGCCTTGAGAGTGAAAGCTTGTTTCAGGTTTAAATTTTATGGTTATATAGTTATATTTTTAAATTGTAAAATATAATTCATTTTTTTTTTTAAATATTATAGAGAAGATTAAATTTTGGATAGACTTAATTTAAATTAATATTTGAAAAATAATGTTGAATAAATAATCGTTATAAAAAAAATTATGATATACACAAACAAATTTAATTTCTAATTAAAATGTGTAAAGTCACTCAAACCATCACCAAAGTAAATAAATAAAATAAAATAAATAATCTATTTAAATTACAATATCACAAATAATCGAAAGTAAAATGATGTAATTAATCCGTTCACTTACAATATTACAAGAAAAATATAAATGTCATAAATATGAATCAATAAAAGTCATTAAATCTTTCGAAATCTCGTATTCAATCCAGGTGAAAGCACTATAAAATAATATACAAAGTCCATTGACATTCATGTCATAAAATATTCAAATATAAGTTACAATGATCATGTACAAGTATAAATAAATCAATACACTCTCCAGTCTCTCTGAATCAAGTGGTTCTTTTGTGAGCCGAGATACGGGAACATGGCTTAGGAGCTTTTCCACCCAACCATGAAGCAATTACACTTCCCTAGATCCCTTTATGACACGAAGGAAACCTAGCCCTACATGAAATGTCTAGCTACCTAGAACCACTGGTAGGTGGGAACACTCGATACACCCTGATGTCTAACGTGAAATTCTAAATAATAAAATGCAGATTATCTCACAAGAGGATGTGACACACACACACACACACACACACACACATAAGTGTTTGCTAGATAAAATATTCATCTATTTCAATGACAGTTCATTTAAATCTAAACCTTTAAAACATAGTAACTAGGTAATTCTCAAAAAGAGGAAGCCATATCTGATAATCCACATTTGACATCCTAACCCAAAAGTAATCCAATCACATTTCTAGATGAAATCTACTGTTTTCTTCAAGAAATAGATATATAAAAATAAATAAATAAAAGAAACGAAAAAAAATATCGACCTATTTCACTTATAAATTGAATGTAATTTCCTCTTTTATCAAGTAACAATTATGGAAACACACCTTTATAATACAATAAAAAAGAACATCGTGCATTCATTCATTGATGTGATTTATTATAATGTCTATATTCTGGGTATGGTCTTTTGATATATATATCGTTGTCTAAAAGGGTTTTTTTTTTTTTAAATAAAAATAAATGTTAAATTTTTTCTATTCAATAATATCTCTCAATTTTAACATTCAAAGAGATTTTTTTTTTTAACAGTTATATGCAACCTTAAATCATGAAAATAAAAACAAGGAGAATATACAGGGATATGTGCTAGCCAAAAGGTCGATTTCTTTACTGTTGTTGCTGATCCTCCTCTTTGTCGTTCAGAAAATAAAATCACATCATCCTTCTTTACTGAACTGCTCACTAACTATTGTGAATATCTTCAAAGCATTTTTGGATTTTGTTCTCCCTTTTTTTAGCTTTTCAGAACAATTTATGGTTTTAAATTTTATTGAAAAATGACAAAGTTATCGTTATTTTTCTGCCTATAGTTGCTTAAAAACGTGATAGATATCTTTTCCTCCCCTATTTATTTCTGAATCTCTATTATTATTGATATTTTTGAAATTAGTTTTAGCTTATTTTTTTAATTAATGGGAGTCTTGTTCAAGTTTGCATGGGAGAACAAATTATATAAATAGAATTTAATAAGCTTATTTATTACATATCACTACATGACAAGATTATAATTATTTTATTTCTTATAATTAGATTTCTAATTATAATATGCATTATTAATATAGTTTATTTATTTTTTTGAAATAAAATATTAACTTAAGTCATACAAAAAGTATTTAAAATAAAATTAAAATTATATATATATATATATATATATATATATATATATAGCAATTTAAATTTATAATTGTAGTAAGTCTAATTTAGATATGGTCATCCATATTTAAATAAATAAGAAACGTTTATTAATTATTTATGATTAAATAATATATAACTATACATCAATTTAATAAAATACATCATTTCAAAATATAATTATATCATTTAAAATATAAAATGTAAAGACATTAATATTCATAATTAAATCAAGCATTACAATATTTTATAAGTATTTAATCATCCATCACATTTATCATCCACACAATAGTGCATATTAAACCATTCAAAATAATGCAATATGAGACTATGTGAGTGTGTGAGTGCATTAGGGTTAACCATCCCGACAATTCTTGTCAAGTGGCTAGAACATCTCTACCTCAACCATGTTCTCATCTTCGACGAATACCTACATTCATTCGCACTCAATTTCGATGTCAATAGGTTAGTGCCTCAAAAACATAGCCAAAAGAAAACATTGTAATCATCTCGATAATATTTAATATTTAAATCTATTTTCTAATTTATATAAATATAATTACATAATAATTACCTTCAGACACATGTGATAGGACCTAGGCTCACAAAGCTCTGATACCAATTGTCAGGATCTACTGCCCACTAAGAGCACACATGATTACCTTTGTATAAGCAACTAAACACAGAATTTAACGAGAATGATAAGTAACTAGAAATATGAAACAACACGAAATATGAGAGACAATACCCAATTGTATAAATACTCATTCAGAAGAAAATACAATAAAGAAGATGCCACACTTCTTCTTCCCACACCTCTAGAGCTCCCACACTTCTAGGGCTCACCAGTAATTCTCCTTCAACAGTTCACTCTCTCAATTACGGTCACAACAATCAACTCAAACACAGAGTTGTTGTTCACCTCCACCAGTCAGTAACAACACTGCCAGTACACCAAGTACACAACCGTACTCCAAGTAGATCTCCCTGCTCTTGCAACAACCTGCAAATCACCAGACCTTACTTACCATGTAGATGTCTCTACACCTTGAAGAACCCTTGTCCTTGCCTCACCAAGTCCTTATGATTCTTCAACCAGTACCCCGGTAGATCTTCTACCAGAACTTGCACAACCTGCAACTCTCCCTGATCATACACACTCAGCGCCCTTTTGAAACTAGGAGGAGCTAATCTTGCTCTCTCTACAAGCACAATGGCTATCTAGCACTCTTGCTCTCTCTCTTCTGAAGGAGCTAATTTTTGCTCTCTCACTCTAGTACAATTTTACAATACAGCGCATGAGTCTATTATATAGATCTCATGCAAACAATAATTAGACTTTCTTAATTACAATAATTAGAAACGTAGCTCCAAGACTAAAATAAGTCTTTACATGCAAATTGACTGTCCAAAAATAGACCAATTCTCGACCCGCATGTAAACGCATGCACACACAGGTTGCCGACGTCGGCTCTTTCCTGACCGATGTCGGTCGATTCATAACCAACGTCGGTTGCTTCTGCACTGTAATATGACTGACGTCGGTTGATCAGACCGACATCGGTTTCCCTGCAACTTGTTTTGCAACTCAGCAACCTCTGCAACTCCTGTTTGCATCCTGGTGAAGCTTTTAGCTCCACAACATAACAACATGAAATTTATTCAAAGTAAAACAACCATAGTAAATGTTTATTAATCTAAAATAATTTATATAGTCCATAAAAACGAGACGTAACAAAATGTACAATCTTTTTTTTAAAGAATTATCCCACTAAAATACTAAGACATGCCTTAAATTCCAAGTAAACAATATCATTCTTGAGACAAAATTTGTCGCATGAACCAAAATGAAAGTTAAGCTAGTGAAAAGTGATGAATAAATGATAATTAAGGGTTTTACAAGAAAAATATTATAACATTTATAAAACCACTCCTGAATTACATCTCACTTATTTAAATTTTTAGGTAGGATGGTTTCAAAGCCTTTCCATGTGTTTGGATTCTCAAACCAAGCTTAATCCATTTTAGAATTGATTGTGCAAAAATTGGAAAGAAAGTTAGCATCCTTTGTTAAATTTGGCAGTGTCTTACTAGCTTTAGAGTTTCAACAAGTAGTTAGCACCATGGGTTTTTATTATAAGCTATTGAATTTTCTTTCCAAGGTATTGAATTAGAGCTCCTTCCTCATTCCCAATAAGTGTCCCTACTCCAGTTGACCTTACATTACTTTTTGAGGCTTCATAAAAAAATGAATTTATTAGACTTTGTCATTACATGGTATTATATGAATCAATTGAGACAATAATCTTGGTCAACAAACAAATCAAAATTAAGTATTTTTCATCAATTTTGAAGTTTTTGACTGTACAAATATTAATTGTACAACAATTTACACTATGAACTACATTGTCATATACATTGTGAACTATAATGTCAACTATCCGTGAACCAAGAGCTACAATGTATCAATTAAGTTGAATAGCCCTCGTAAAACTATATGATAAATTCTTTTCCACTTTGAATATGTTCATACGCATACATGGTTTATGTATTTATGAGCACAATAGTTTTGAGGTGAGATTTATTTAAATTCACTTATACTTTCAATTTGATATGGCCATGAGCACAATTATCTCTTCAAAATAGAAAATAATTGTAATAATTATTATAAAGTCAGTTTTGTGCATATATAGCTATTATTGTAGTCCATGAAATCACATTAAATTTTATCAATGTTGTACAACCAATTTATTGTTCACTATACATCCAAAATAAATGCCTATTATTTTTTCAAAATAAAAATAATGAAAACAAATTGGTATAAATCATGCTCATTTTCTTTCATGGGAAAACTTCTCTATAAAGTAATTTCAAAATTTTAAAGGCTTATAGATTTTTAATTGAAGTGAATGAAAATGGGACGGCTAAATTGTCGTAGCATTTTTTCATGGACAATCACAAACAAAAATCCATAAACAATTGATTTATGTAATATTTTTTCTTATGCAAAGTTGTACATCTTCAATTTATTTATTTTTTGTGTTTTTCTATTTTATCATCTTTTTATATGTTCTTATAGTTTTCCATAAACTTCAAAAAATATTTTTTGTTTTCATTATACCACTTCATTTAACTATCATATAAGAATACAGTTTCTAAACTTAATTCATGATAGTACATTTATTTTTCTTGAAGTAATTATAAGTGCCTTCGTACCCATTTATCCATGTATCCAATATGAATCAACAATAGTTTGAAATCTAAGTATGGACAAAGATGTTATTTTAATATAGGCATAATTATTAAATCATTTCAATATTTGTTATACATTGAACAAACAACTATGTGGTCTTTGTTTAAATTGTAATTAAAGATATAACAATTGCATTAATAGTTTTTATTAATGAATACTCTTAATATTTTTATTTTTATGTACTATGACAAAAGTTATATATAATATGTTGATTGCATTGCAATTTTAATTACTTTAAAGATATATATCAATTCTCTTTTAAATTTATTTGTCACTATATTATGTCGTAACCTCATTTCCTTGGTTTATATTCAATACAAAGTGTACAACATATTATGCACTTTGTAATCTTCTTTACATCACAACAAGTTGATTATTATTCTAAGTTATTTATTGTTGTTCCTTTGGTCGTGGATGCATAACAGAGGATTATTCAAGAGATTCTTACACTTATCGTTGCCTCAAATAATCAAGCTCTTATGGCCAATATTTTTATGGAGGAATTACGAGCAATGGTCTTTAGTATGAGTAAAGGGAAAACCCAAGGTCCTGACGTGTTTCCTATTGATTTCTATCAGGTATTTTGGGAAATCATCAAGGATGATTTGTGGGTAGTTGTAGAAGAGGCAAGGACTGCTAAAGTCATCTTTAAACAAATCAATCAAATTTTTATTGCTTTGGTTCCTAAAACTCATAATGTCATGCAAATCTCTAGTTTTTGTCCTATTGCCTTATGCAATGTAGTGTACAAAATTATTTCTAAAAACATGGCAAATAAATGAAACCCCTCCTCCTACACAAAATCATATCCCCTAAACAAGGCAGGTTTATTGAGTGAAGATAGATTCTTGATGAGATTGTATTGGTTCAAGAAGCTCTTCACTCAATTCATCTCCAAAATTCTCTGACTATGTTTATCAAACTAGATCTTTCTGAAGCATATGATAGAGTGGACTGAGCCTTTCTCTTAGAAATGCTTAGGCCAATTGGTTTCTCAAAGGATTAGATTCAATGGGTGAAATAATGTATTACTTCAGTTTCATTTTTAGTTATTGTGAATGGCACACCTTCCAAGACTTTTTTGGCTTCTTGAGGGATTTGGCAAGGAGACCCGTTATCTCCCTATCTATGTATCATTATGTCTGAAAGTCTGGGTAGGATCATAACCAAAGGAAGATATGATAAAACTATTGAAGGCATCACTTTAGCTCATGGACTAGAGCCTATGAACCATTTACAATTTATGGATTATTCCTCTCTTATGGGCAAAGCCACAAATCGTGAAGCCTCCAATTTTAGCAAACTGCTACATCTTTTTTGTAAAGCAACATGAAAGATTATCAATGATAATAAATCCAGAACATTTTTCTTTCACACCTCAAATAGACAAGAAGGTATACTTTTAGATAAGCTTTGCTTTAAAAAAGATGAGTGGTCAGTGACCTATCTTGGAGTCCCTCTTAAGCACAACTGATTATCCGATTGGAGTTGGCTTGTGGCCAGATTGAAAACATTTTTTTTGAAATCGACCCATAGGTGGATTTCTATGGGAGGAAGAATCACGTTAATTAAGGGGGCGTTGTAGATTATTCCTATCTTCTTCTCCTCGATCCTTCATGTTAGTAAAGATATCTTCAAGGATATTGATCACATTTGCCAACATTTCTTATGGAGAGGACCGCAACTCACTAAAAAATGGTCTCTAGTGAACTAGGAAATGCTTTGTCTTCATAAGCATGATGGAGATCTTGGCTTTTGTTTTGCCTAGGTAAATGGCCAAGCATTGGCTGTGAAACTTTATTGGCATCTTCGTAAGTTTCCTTCCTAGCTTTGGGCAAAAGTTTTAAGAACCAGGTATGCCAAAAA
Organism: Torreya grandis; assembly: GCA_037957365.1. NCBI lineage: Eukaryota > Viridiplantae > Streptophyta > Pinopsida > Cupressales > Taxaceae > Torreya > Torreya grandis. Next base: position 1,910,575 of record JARHVA010000571.1, on the reverse strand, counting down.
TAAACCTCCTGATTAGATGGTTCATTTCTCTCTATCCTCTTGGGGCTCCCCTGTTGTGACGGTTCTTAAAACTGGTGAAGCTATGATTAAAAATAAACTCTTTTGGATCATTAATAATGGGAACAAAACACAGTTCGAGACGGATTCTTGGGATGGTCATTCCCATCTTATCAAGCAATATCCCTAATGTTATGAAAACATGGGTTAACTTCACCAACACAATTAGATATTGATTTCCTATTATTTCAAATGTTCCAGCATAGGTTAAAGATTTGGAAGGGAATAGATTCCCCCTGAATAATGGCCGACCCACATTCTTTTTGGAAACAAGATGGCTGGGAGGGGGGTGAATCAATCTTTGATTTTTTTTTCAATTCCACTTAATCATACATGAACCATTCTAACAAGCATGTACATCTTAGTAAGCATAAGCATCAAATCATAAGAGCATGAAACACATGAACACATCATATACGTGGGAAACCCTCAAGGGGAATAAAACCTACTGATGAAGAAAATGGATTGCAGTCCTATAAGACAAATTTCAATCTTTAGTGAAACACCCACTTCACATGGAGCACCAACCTCGACTAGCTCAACACCAACTCAGCTAGGCTTTTAGCAAGCACCCACTTGCAAGGAGGCACCAACCCCCTAGATGACTCAACACCAACTCAGCCACTTGATTATTTGATCATCTTCAAAAACCCTTGTTTCTCATACAATAGACAATGATCTTCTTCTTCAGCTCTTCGCAAACTTTTATCCGTTTCGAAGCTGGCCTTCAACCTTCTTTGCTCAACTAGTGCTCTTCATGGCTTGATTAAGTCTTCTAACCTTGATCCTCATTTATATAACCTTTGTTAGATATTCACAACACTTATCTGATGGTCCACATGAGCTCCTTTTTATTACAATGATTTATATCATTTGTTTATCCTCTTCTCTCTCTCTCTGTCTCTCTCTCCAAGCACACCAAAATAGGCCTAAATTATCTTGCTTTTATACAAGTCACTTGATCATATCCTTCTTAGTCAGCCATACATTCAAATCACTTAGATCAAACATAAAAAGGTCTTAGCATATTAAAATAACATGCCTTAATCATGAATCAATCAATTTATTAGGTCATTCATAGCTCAATTAGCCCTTACTCCTCTTTTAGGCTTAATGGAGACCTAATGGGTCTTTTTAACAAGACCTTACCCTTTGATATTTCTTGAAGCATATCCAAACACCTCACATGGCATGAAAACATCATATGCCACTCTAATAGACCTTAGCCAAATTCACTTTAGGTCCACATCACCTTTTAGGTCCATCCACCACTTGAACCTTTTCTCAAAACATTGTTCATAAAAGGCTTGTGCATATACTGAAACTTTGTCTTGAACAACTGGGGCATATACTTAATTTTTTCAAACAACCATGGAAATAAATTAAATATTCAGAAACCTCATGACATCAAGGTCATCATAAAATTCATTTGATGCTTCAACTCCGGGTATACATGCTCAAACTCTTCTCTGTAAGATGTTCACTCAAAACTACCAATTGACTCCAAAACACAGTCAAGGAAACATGAACATTTGATATCTGATTGAGCACATTCAAAGGCTTTTAATACATGTACAAATCTTATATCATCCTCAGAGCAAACTCTATCAAATCACAAGTACTAATGGCAACTATTGGTCTTGCAGACCAATCTGTCGATCTTCTCTCTCATAGACCCCACTCAGTTAGATAAGCCATTTTGGCTTCAATGTTCTAACCTTTTACACTAAATTCCAAGATTCTAAAAAGTATGGATAGATTATTCAAGTACTGAACAACATCATCATGCACTTTAATGCATCACTCTTACATAAAAATACACCAAGAATCATCTTCTCACTTCTACCTAATTTTCTTACTATCTTCACTACAAGGTTTGTTAGCGACTAGCCAACTTGGATCACCAACTTTGCACACCTAAGATCTAAAACCTATCCACAAACTTTCATGGATAACAACTACAAGTCTCACACTTTTATCTTCATCCACTTAACAACTTTAACTTGATCAAATCTATCTTTTGTAACAGATCTCCAAAAATAAGCACTTTCTTGTAGGGTTTGCTCACTCACCTGAGAAACCAATCACACCTGGAGATGCTTGGGAGAGTTGACTTCAATATCCAATCTCTTATCTAGCCATATCAAATTATTCTGAGCTCTTTAGAACAAGATCTTCAACATTGAGTCGTTATTAGGGTTCTATGAGGGTTTAGACCAACTTTCAGTCTTAATGATCATTCATAAAACTTAGATCTTCTTTCTAAAAACCAATGCTTGAAACTTTGTGCTAGAACCCTTCTTCATCTACCATGAACAGCCTAGATTCTCATGTAGATGTTGTACGTACCAACGAGCACTCGAAAAACCTTTTTGGGTAGACAACTCTTCATTATGTGCACTCGAGAAACCTCAAAACATTCTTCAAGCCTTTTCTTTGCAAACCATGACCTAAAAATTTGTGCACATACTTAAAACAACTTGACTCACCTACGTCAATGTTCACCTACTCATCCATGTCATGGAAACTGATCCTAATACCTCATTTGTCCACCATCTTTCTTCTTGATTTCTAGGCCTTGACTTGCCGTCACATTAGGCCTTGAATTTGACCTTCTAGCCACCCTGCAGGCTTTACCTTGAAACTCTCTTATGCTTCAATGCCTCTTGTGTATGCTCAAGCAACCTCATATACTCACTCTTCTTCAGAGCTTCAGTAGAGCATCTTCAAAACTACTTACAGATCTTCAAATCTCGACTAAAGATCTTTGTAGTTGCATACATAGATCTTCAGAGCTGACCTTTTAATCATTTACAAGGTCCTCAACACCTCGTGTACAAACTCAAAACGACCTCTCTTATGCTTAAGCACTGTCAATCATTCTTCGGAGCATTCACATCTTTGTAGCTTATTCAGAGCATCTTCAGAACTGCTTACACATATCTTCGGAGCATAAAGTTTTTATTTTTGAGCTCACTCATTTCATCATGTTACCTACACATACCTTCTCACAAGGTCTAGACAAAGCTTTTCAAGTTACTTGACACTTGACACACTAAACTATACTAACTCATGCTAATATCATAACATTTTTCATACAATACTCTCACATCACTGCTCTTCATACAACAACACTGACTATGTTTGGCAACAAAACTCATCATACACATACCTCAAAGCTTACTTGACCATGCATATTCACAATAACCTTTATCATCAATGACATTAGATTGACATCAATGACAACACTTATTCAAACAAGTCAACAATCAATAACAATGTTCAACAATCTCCTCCTCAATCAATGATAATGTCCAATAATTTTGTAGCATCTCAATAACCAAATCCTCTCTAATCTCATTGGGCGTGACCTCTCATATAGTGACGAGGAAGATGAGTTAGCATGGGGCAATTATAGATCAGCAGAGTACACAATAGCAAAAGGTTATCACTCCCTTTCTCAGTCAGTGGATTAACCTCTTAATTACATGTTTAAACAACTTTGGATTCACCATTTGTGGCCTAAAGTCTAGTTCTTCTTATGGTTATTTCTTCATGGTAGAGTCCTCATAGGGGAACAATTAGTTAAACGGGTTGTAAATGGTCCCTTCATATGTGTTTTATGTTACAATAATGAGGAAACCATGTCTCATTTATTTTTATCATGTTCCTTTAACACCAAATTATGGTAGTGTCTTGTAGATCACCTAAATATATCTTGGTCTGGCTTATCTTCCATCGTTCAACCTCTTTAGGAATGGAAACAGATCTTCTAATTGGATGATTTTTCTAATCATGTCATTTTCATAGGTGTGTCTCTGTTCTCATGTCGAACATGTGGAAGGAACGTAATGCAATAAGTTTCAACCTAAAGGTCATTGATAGTTCATGGAATTTGCTCCATACATTCAACAACATCAATGGATTTATTCTTCATTTGCTGAAGCGCCCTAGTGATCTTCATCAGAGAGGAACATTGATTTTGTAAAAACTTCATATCCTTTATTCTTAGTCCAGCTTGCAGCCAACTTCCAAGGCTAAGGATCTCGTTGCACTACCCATCCATGGCTTCAACCGAATTTATATTGATGGAGCTTCCAAGGGAAATCCGAGCAGTACGAGTATAGGGGTCATGGTTGGGACGTTGACAATTCCATAGCCTTCTTCTTTTCTGATAGAATAGGTATCAATACCAACAATAATCCTTCAAGTGTTGAAGTACAAGCTATCATTGAAGGCCTTAGTGAAGGTAAGAAATAGAGACATTTGATTGTTGACTCAAAAATATGGATTCAAATATTATCTCAACGGCTTATTTACACTCCAAAATGATGGAAGATGAATCAATTTTTTTTATAAAATTCATTATCTTCAAAGAAATTTTGATAGAAGTTTATTCATGCACATTTATAGGCAATTCAATAGGGTGGTTGATGCTCTTTCTAATTGGGCTCTTGATCACTTCAATTTAAAATGCTATGGTCTTCCTCCCTTATGGCGGCCTTCTCATTCGAGAGAAGTGGTCTTTCTCATGCTTGCCTTAGATGACAATTAACCAACCAAACCAATTTGAAGATTATTGGATCTATTTTGGCTTTTCTCTTCGGTATGATGGCAATGGTGGCTCTATTTTATTTGATGCTTGTTAATTAGCTTCCAATGTGGGTCAATTTGATTGTGTGTTGGCTTTTCCTTTGACCTCGACTATTCATATGAGCCTTAAATTATCAATTTTATTAATCTATCGCTGGTACATATACGACCTAGTAACTAATCTTCTTAAAATTAAGCATGTTGAAAAAGATAAGTTAAGTACGAGCTGTGAACGATTTTAGGAGAAAAGATACCCCTTCCTCCTTGAATTTCACCCAAATGTGATATCTCCTTAAATTGTTTTCCACAAAATCCCAAAAAATAAATAAAAACAAGCTTAAATATTTTTCACCAATTATTACAGGTTTATTTAACATGGGTAAAAATTATTGCATAATTGAGTCGCAATTTTGTTTTAATCCATTTATCCATATTACAGTAACGAAAGGTCGAAACTAATGCATCTCAAAGTTCTGAAGAATTGGTAGTGATGGATCAGGGAATTATGCATTTCGGTATAAGCATTAGCGGCATGGTTATGTAAGGAAATACTACCTACAAATTACAAATTAACACAGCAGGGGATAACTCTTCTCCTTGGCAAATTTGTCAATGGCAGCACTGGTCCAGCAGCGTTCATGCTCTTGGATTTCTGCAAAGCTAACGGTCCAAACATCATCATCTCACATAAATTCCAGCAAAAGCAAAAATAACATTATCGGTAAAAGCAGAAATTGCAGAACCAGGGCTTTAACCGAGATTGAGGATCATGGAACTCAATCCAATTCAAGAACAATTGCAGGTCAAGTAGTTCCAAAGCAGCATGTGGTTACTGTCCATGACAAGCACAGAGGAATTACTCACAAATTTCAGGTTCCTGAGGTTAGTATACTTATTTCCTTTTCTCTCTTCAATTGAAAGAATGCTCTTTCCATTTCCATTGGCCAAGTTTTCTAAATTTCATTAATGGGTACTTTTCCTGTTACTTTTTTATTTTTGAATTTGCCAAGTTTCCATTAGGCACTTTTTCATTTCCCTTTAATTTAGACAATTCTCCTTTTTCTGTGGTAACTCTGGGCTTAGTTTCCACTACCGAGGGGTATCTCTTCCATCAAATTCATCTAGAACTTGTTGACGCTTGGATTTGTACCCTTGAGGAGATGCTCAGCTCTCCTCATCCAAGCAGCAAAGTGGAATCATCTCTCTTGCTGTGGGTGACAATTTCGCTAAGATGAATCTTTAGATTAGGGGCTAGCTCCCCTTGATGCACCTTTAAAGCTCTCTCTAATCTATCAACTGTGTATGACAAGGGGAAGGAAAATGACTCTAAAAACAAGCGGTGATACACCAATATATGATATCCTTCCAATTCACTGAAACCACTGCTTTAAAGACAAAACAAAGTGTTTTCTTGCACAAGACTCACAACTCAGGAACCATTGCTACATCAATATTTCATATGCTAGATCCAAGAAGGTATGCGAATTTCAGGAAAGGAATGAATGATTCAGAAAGGGAAACAATCATGAACCACTTCTATGATATCTCAACACTTAAGAAAGAATACTAGCAAAGCCCTGCAACAATCTCCTTTTTGTAAATTGGTAGACCATCAAGAGTACAAGCTAGAAAAGACAATCTTTCACTAGGCTAGACCAACAATGATTCAATCATTACTCAATATTACAGCGTATGAGAGGCAATCACACTTGTGTATTTCTTCAAGCGTTCTTTGAGTACAAATTTGGCAAGAGCTTTCCCAATAACCAGCGGAGGCTGCCAAATGAGCCAAGTGGATGCATATTTATAGCTTTTAGAGGTGGAGCAATCAAAAGGAGTTCAAGGGTCACTTGGACATCTGTCATCTCGAGAGAAACAGTCACATTTGCATGCGGGAGAGAGGTGGACGAGCTATGCCATGTCACAATTGAACAGATGTACCAGTTACAATTTGTTATGACTGAACGGAAACAACATATGAGAGGCAATCACACTTGTGTATTTCTTCAAGCGTTCTTTGAGTACAAATCTGGCAAGAACTTTCCCAATAACCAGTGGAGGCTGCCAAATGAGCCAAGAGGATGCATATTTATAGCTTTTAGAGGTGGAGCAATCAAAGGGAGTTCAAGGGTCACTTGGACATCTGTCATCTCGAGAGAAACAATCACATTTGCATGCGGGAGAGAGGTGGACGAGCTATGCCATGTCACAACTAAACAGATGTATCAGTTACAATTTGTTATGACTGAACGGAAGCATCAGTTATGTTTCCACAACTGAACCACAACGTCAGTTACAATTGCCACTTGTTACCTTTATCTTGGCCTTCAAGTTCTCGCCGAGCCTTTCTTTTTGAACTCCAACGGCTAGTCTCCGCAGTCTAAAATTGACGTTTTGCAGGCCGTCACTCCTCGGGCATTTGTCTCCTGTCTATTTCTACAGACTTAACCCTTTCGGATTTTACTCCGAAGGAAATCCTTCGGTATTTTCTCCCATGGAAACTTCATTCGGACTTTTTGCCCTTTTTCTTTTGGACTTTTTGTCGAGCCTTCTCCTTTGGGCTTTTTGTTTGTTCATTTCCTTCGGACAAAAAGTCCGAAGGAATTCTTTCGGAGTTTCCTCTCTATATTTCCTTCGGACATAAAGTCCGAAGGAATTGTTGTACTCGGAACTTTTGCAAATTGCCCTTCGGAAGATTTGGAATGGTCCTTGGACCTTTCGGAAAAATGAAATGATCCTTTGAAAATGCAAGTGCCCTTTCAGAAAAATGAAATGATCCTTTGAAAATGCAAGTGCCCTTTCAGAAAAATGAAATGATCTTTTGAAAATGCAAGTGCCCTTTCGGAAGAAATGCAAGTGACCATTCGGAAGATGAAACATACCCTTTGGAAAAAATGAAAGTGTCAACTTAGCCTGAAAAGATCCTTCGGAAAAGTTGCTACATGCCCTTTGGAAAAATGAAAATGGACAATTTTCCTGACAAAAGGATACCCTTCGGAAAAAAAAAGGTGCCCTTTGGGAAAACTGAAACATACCCTTCGGAAAAAATGAAAGTGCCCTTCGGGAAAAATGAAACATACCCTTCGGAAAAGTTGCAAGGGTCTTTTTTGGCTTGAAAGATATCTTTCGGAGAAGTTGTAAGGTTCCTTTGGAAAAATTGTGCGGACAATTTGTTTGAAAGAATTCGGCACTTTGTCTTTGGGAGATTTGTCTCGGACAAATTGTCCGAAAAAATTCATTACTTGGACGAATGTAAAAAGTTTGAAAGAAATACTTTTAAGGGAAAAGCTTCGGACAAAAAGTCCGAAAGAATTCGGCAAAGGCTTAAGATAAAAAATCCAAAAGAAATAACACTTATCAAAAACAAGAAGAACTCTCCGAAAGGATTAGGCTTGCATATTGTTGCGGGCTTTGTCAAAGAACACTTCTTCTGAAGAAAAGCTAAGTACTGGACTTGGCCAAAGACATAGGCTTAGACAATTTTTGCAAACAGGGGTGCCCAATTTTAGTCTGAAGGGCCAAAATTTGGTTAACAGAACGCATGCCTGGTTTGTTGGACTATGCCACAGTTGACACCCAAAGTGTTGAATGCTTTATTTTACCCAATTTTAACACACTTTGTTATGCCTCCTTGGAGATGAACCTGGGGCCCTGCTATGAAAGCACTCATAGTTTTACCTCTTGAGTAGTTAGTAGTAGATTACTTTCTGGGCACCTCTATTTCAAGTGGATTCTAGTAAAAATGCCATTTCGTTGGAGTACAAATTAAAATGACTGTAGGTATCATTTTTAATATTTCATGAATGGGCGCTTTAAAGTGGAAATGACAAATTGGGTAACAAAAATTTCACACAGCTTAACCCAGAAGACTCCTACAATTTATTACACTGCGAAAAATCATTCAAAAACAAGATTTTTAAATCATATGAATGGGTGCATTCAAGAGAGTTTGTTTTATAGGTTATTTGTGACACTTACCCTGCGTAATATCAAGTTTTATGCGAACCAAACACCCAGAATGCACCATCAAGCTAAGAAAACCTTTAGGTTCAGAGTGGTGTATGAGGAATTTTTTATTTTGTCAGATTTCATCTAAGATGTCAGACTCACATTAGCACGGTGGCTTTAACACAGGAAGCATGCTTGGATGGGCATAAAGCTGGATCATCATCATGGAAATTTCTTTTCCTTGCCACTATTCGATGGCATGCTACTTCTAAGAGACCATTATTTCAATGTAAATTTCTAGAAAAGTACAATACGAGGGGAGGACATTTTCAAGTTTTGTTTCAAATATGTTTCCAACGGAGCTTATCTATCGATTTCTAGTGTTATGCGGATTTGCTCTCGTCTGGATCTTGGTCGGCTTATTCAACCAACTAGATGTGAAGTTCTATGTACTGTTCTTCCCACATAATGATGCTATTTGTACGGTATGTGGTTCAGATGTTAGTTAACAAGGCATATTCAACTGGCCAAATTGAGAAGCTAAATGAACTGACTCTTACCTTCCTAATAGGTTTTTCTACTCCCATTGATCCTTCTTGTAAAGCTTCATCTGCTTGTAATTTACTCTGGTGACAATTCTCAGTTACAATTTAATTAAGATTTATCTAGTGACCATTTATGGTATTCTGTTCTGGACACTGGTTGCGGTCTGTTGTTAGAACCTAGCATCCCTCGCATGTCTACTAGTTATGCTAAACCTTCATTCCATTTCAGTCACATCTTCAGGCTCTTCTGTCGTGAGTTTATGTGATAATATTTCCAAACTTTCCTCAGGTTGACCTCATCATTCTTTTGTTAAATTGGTACTACAGGGAGCAATGCAGGCAAGTTATCCTCTCACATTTCTCTTACAACTGCATATCATTATGCCTGAGATTGATACTTTTGTTCCCTCACAAATGGGAAGGTTCTTCTGTGATCCAGTTATGCCTTCTGATAGAAATATGAATTGGCATCCATCATATTTTGCTGAAGTGTGATTGCTTAATTTCCCATGGCCTATTGACATTCTTCCCATCTTCTTTATCTATATATTTTCCATTCTGGCATGAATAATCAGGTCAAGGGGCATTTATGTGCCAATTGGTCGAGGGGCTTTAGGGAATTTATAACTGGAAGGATAGGTTTGGGTCGGGGAATTTATGCACCCTTACTGTCAATGGGTTGAGGGGCTTTAGGGAATTTATAACTGGAACGATAGTTTTGGGTCAAGGAGCCTTTAGGCACTTGAACTCTATATCATATATGCAAGATAGTATTACCTGAAGTTCAGTCGATATGATCTTTTGCACTGGTTAATACTGATATGCTATTCTTTACAAAGCGCATGCACTGGTCTTCAGTCCTTGAACCAGTCTTTGAACTTGTTTAAACCCATGTTCAGTCTTCTAATAATACATGCTTCAGCTTCAACTCAAATATGTTTTGTGGCATTCACAATTTTACTGACAGAAGAACGAGTTCTTCTCAATTTAGGTACACATAAATTTTCTTATGCATACTTTTCTGGAGCTGTACTGTTAAACAGCCTGTCCTGCATTCAATGCTTCCATCATCTCCAATATATATTTTAATAGAGAGACGGATCACAAGGTATGAAATATGACCTACATGGAGTCATGTGCTGGGTTGAAGCCCAATCTAACAAAAAATCTTCTGTTCCTCCCACTGAAATTGACATATCTGCTATAAATAATGTTTCATCTTCGTCATTCAGACCACATTAATTTGATTTGTGTCTTCTTCTAATGTTCCTGGTTGTTTGCAGCAATTGCAATTGCTTTTTTAATCTGATGGCTTAGGACAATATTGAGGATCCTCATTTTGTGTTTAGATATCCAGAAAACAAGGCCACGGATGGTTTTACAACTTTTCCATCCCTTCTTTTTTATTTTTCAAGAAGCGAAACAATCAATTGGTCTAGGTGTCACATCCCACCTTCATCGTCCAAGTGTTATACTATATAGTAACAATCAAACTGTCATAGGTGTCTGGAAAACTTGTCAAAAAATAGACTATATGCTTTAGAAACACTTGTCCCAACTCCTGTTAACTGATTCAACAAAAAATATAAAACCATTAATAGGGGCATTTATGCTCTCACATTGAGCATGTTCAATCAGAAGAGCTACTTTTGCGGAAACAGTTTGGATGTTATTGCATGCATTTGAACCAATGTGTCCAAAGCTTCCTTTGATATCTTTGCATTAATCACATGCAACATCTGTGATTTTTTCATTCTGAGAACAATCCTTGCAAATACCTTTTCCTTTATTTTCTCCTGCTTTGCTGCAACATGTGATGAAACGGGTTCACTCTGACCTGTCAACTATCTTCGATATATCATTTCCGAGACATCATCCTCATTTTGCACTTTCGAACCGAAACTCTCTGTGTTAAATTTTTTGACAGTATGCAGCTCCGTTGCAGTGATGGTCATCTTGATTATGCTGGGCACCAATTCTTTGATCAAGATCGAAATTTCCTGCGTTTGGCTCAGAAACTTTTGTTGTCTTGCATATTATTAACACTGTTTTTCTCTAGCTATCACCATTTGTTTTGATATTGTCGATAGCCTGCTGTAGACTCTAATACCATTATTGGAATTTTTTATCTGCAAGAAAGAGATGCATTACATGCAGAAATCAAAATTAGAACGTGCAGAAATTAAAAGTAGAACATGCAGGAGTCTTTTATAATAACGGGTATTACACAAAAATTATACTGTTCTCTTGGAATTCTTACTCGGTGAAACAGAACTTGAGTTTATTAGCTAAGTACATAAAAATTTGGTATACAGTTGCAAAATGAAGTGGTGGTTGATAACCAGTAAAAGCTGCTATACCTAAACAATTAACTAAATCACAGCTATAAGGCTTGGACATTTTGTTAGGTGGCCTATTTGTTGGCAGTAGAATTTGTTGACGGTCACATGGTCCAGTGACAGTATGTGGAGCAATTAGTTCCTTCTCTACTTTACAGGAATACCTCCTTTTATTTGATATATTTGATAGGCAAAATAAGACATTGTATCGGGGCCCTCACCCCTTTTAGAGGAAAAGAGATAAAACTCGGGATCACAAACGAGGCCCACTCCCAGAAAGAAAACAATGAAAACATGCCAAGGGCATTACATTCGACAAACATACAAAGACTACATGTAAAAGCACCCACAAACAGCAAAACACATTACAATTCATCAACAAACCTCTACCTACAACGAAGAAAAGGAAGAATTAACCCAATCATTTGTTTGATCTGAGAGTCATATGGCTGGAAAAATTCTGTTTTCCACTCTCTTTTATTTTCTTGACCTCAATCCATCCTTTATTGAAGGTCTCTGAAAACACCTCGAAAGGACAAGCCTCCAACGGGGTCTCGAAACTTGAAGGATTGGTTTGCCTAACGGCAGTCGTCTTCTTAGGTTCAACCTCAACTCCACGCTCCTAAAGATGAGTGGAAGTACCTGAGTCCCTTCAGCAGGGTAAGCCTTAGAGTTATGAGCCCTCACTGATTTTGAAACAATAGGGGCCACCTTCTCACTTGGTGCAGTGCCAACTTTGGCACCCAGATCCTTGGAAACCAACTCTAGTGGTGGTGTGCCTCAGCCCCACGCTACCAAGTAGGCTGAAATTTTCTCCCTTTTTTCCTCTTGCCTCCAAAATATGAAGACTTCTCTGCAATCATTTTAGGGCAAGCAGCTGCCAGATGACCATTGGAGAAGCACGCTCTGCATCTGAAAGCCACTTGTCTGTAGTCTAATTTTTTTTCCATACCCGATCCTCAACCTTGAGCTAGATCTCTTTTGGCAGGCTGTTTGTGAAGTCAACTTCAACACATAACTGAGCGAAGGTTGTGATATGTCTATGAGCAGTTTCATGGGAGCAAAATTGGAATTTCCTTAGGGTATTCCCAATGGATCACAGATTGAGAGGACTCCAAAACTGCAAAGGTAGGTTTGGGAGCCAAACTCACACAGGAGGAAATGAAATAAAGTCCAAAGAGGGATTGAAATAGTGGAACAAGGGTTTCATACACAAACTAGCGCTAACCCAAAACCAGGGACCTGCTAAAGTCATTTGGAGTGGCTTCTGCCATTCTGACATGTTTGTTGAGAACTAGTCAGTTGAGTGTTAGTTGTGCTGAATCTGATCAAAATTTGAAGTAGCCTTGGCCTTCATCTTTTTGGGTTGTTGATCAGCCTCAGCCAGGAACTCATCAAGTGACATTATTGTTTGTGTTTAAGCCTTTTGCCTTTTCCTAGCCAACATTTTTCTGCAAAGCTTTTCCTTTCTGCTGGAGTGACTTTTCCACTTCCCATTAGTGACAGAGGGTGATCTTAGCTAGGTCTATCTCCTTTATTTTGCTGGTCCGAGCCTGGTTTAAGACTACTCTGTGCTGTATTATCCTTTTTTGTTGTAGGTTTTTTATCCTCATTATCTAGTTTATCTGAATCATCCCCATTCGGGGAGCTTCTTTTTTGTTTTATTTTTCTTGTTGGTATCAATCTTATCCATTTTCCCGTTCTTGTTCTCATCATTGTCCCCACCCTCATCATTACCACGAGCACCTACAGAAGACAATGATATCTGCTTGGATTTCCCAGATTTGCTTTGTCTGGTCCGCTCCTCTGTTTTCTCTTCTTTGTCGTCAGACCCTGCATAACCTTTAGAACTGCCCATGGAGCTATCCGATTTTCCTTTTTCCCGGAGCAGAACATCTGTTTTATTCTCTACATTTTGTAAATTGGGCTGCCTTGTTGAAGTTTTAACTTCAACAGGGGCAGCCCTGATGTCACCCCAAACTATTTCTCATGGCTCTGCATATCCTGAATGCCCTGTTGTTGCAGGAACCTCACAGGCATGCTATCCTTCATTATCAATTTCTGCACCCCTTTCCGCTGCCAAATAATTCTGCAAATCTCGTTAGTCAGCAAACAGGCACCATCCTCATCTTCATTGGAGTCCTCAACTTGGTTGTTGCCACCTGATTTGGATTTCTGTGGTTCATCCTTTCCTTCTGATCCAGTATCATTAGTGGAAACATTTTCAGTGTCAAGATTTCTTCTTCTTCATACCAGACGATAATCATTCTTGCATGGATACAGTGGTCTTCAGTCTCAATATCTTCATGCCTGTAAGACAAGTATCTATCTAGCTTGCCTCTCTGGTCATAATTAGTCCCATCATCCATGAATTTAAACTTATATCTGTGCTTTAAATCTGCTAAACTATTGGCTGCCCCACTGCCTATGCAAGTTCCCTTCTATGGTTAGACTAGCTCTTCAATGCTTCCCTTTATCTTCTGGCATGCCAACCCTCCTCTGGTAGAACTGGGTGGTCCTTTAGCACCGTTGGTCCTCGTTTCCACACCAAAATCTCCCAGACAGTTGGGTGCAATCACCAACTCTATTTTGCCGCATGGTGCCTCATCTTCCTCACTCTCTGTCCTTCCCACACCTTCACTGTCAAGTCTTTCCCCACCAATAGGTTCTTCTACCCTTTGTTCAGTTCTGTTTGCTGTCCTCCCACCATCAAGCTGATCAGGTCTGTCCTTGACAATCTCGGTAGTCCATTTCATGTTCTATGAACTTTTAATTGTCTACTTTTTCTTCTTTTAGAGTTTACTTCATCGACGAGAACTACATGAATGGACTACATAAACAAAGAATATCTGTGGGTTTGACGGGGAATGGGGTTTCATGTGGAGAACAGATGGATTCAATTATGACGACAGTGCCTAAATGTAGATGGTAAACCTATCTATGATAGAACATACACAAAACTATTCAACATGAAACATTGTAGCATAGAATCATCATATAACACAAAGAAGACAATATGGAGAGACGTCTCTTTCCATTATCTTGACATGATGTATAAGGATGTAACATCCAGGCCTGGACTATGATGGACATCGAATGAAATTCATACCAACGACCATCTCTCCAACTGAAATATACCTTTTTCTCTGCAAATAGATGTGATGGGTGGGAACAACGACCATCGAGGAACTGCCATGCTCTATGAAACATTAAAACAACTCAATAGTCTATCCGTCCCCAACATAACATGTAAGGACTTTACTATATGGTATTCAGCTTTTACTTATTAAGTATATAGCAATTTTTCTCTAGACCCACTTATGGAGAAGCTACTTGCAGACTATAGTGTCTTACTTCATCATCGAAATATATGTGTACTTGAGGGGACTAACTACATGAGGAGATGTTGGACTTGAGGTGGCGAAGATGAGGGAGTGAGAAATTTAGCAATGATGGGTGGGGATGCCACCGATCATCTTTGATGATTTAGAGGTTTCTGATATTGATGATGTGACCAAGATGACTGATAGCGAGGCATTGTTGCAGCACATGTCCCATACTTTTTTTTTTGTTACTTCCAGCCTATTTAGAGTTGCACCATTGATTGACACACATTGATTTAGTTATCTTGATTTCATCATAATTACTTATGATTACTCATTAAATATTTTATATATTTATTTATGTATTAGTGGCAGGCTACATTATGTCAGGGATCAATACTTCCCCTGCACTGTCCCTTTGACATGCCTGTGATACCTGTCCTTTTCCCCCCTATTTACATACGTGCTGGAAACTTTGGGTGGCATTGGTGTATACGCTTATCTCTTAGCTTTAAGTTAGGTTATAACATTTATATCTAATTCACTAGGCTTGTGTTTTCCTAAATTAAAATTATATCCAATTCAGTTATTTAACAATGGTGATCTATAGGGTAAAATTTAAATAGTAAGGGGAATTTATGAAAGCTGAAAGGAGAATCTTTCAACAATTAAAATTTTCCTTTTATATTACTCAAGCTCTAAATACATAAGGAACACTTTATTACTTAATGTGATCATTTTTATAAATGTTTTGTCTATAGTATTAACCTTTATTGTTAAATTATGATGCATATTTTGTGTGTATGTAAGTGTGAAGGAACCTGTGGGAGGGTGGATGGAACTTTAAAACGTTGTACCTTACTATAGAATGTTATACCAATCTTGTAGACTAGTGCAAATAATGCTTGTTTCACCTGCAGGACCAGTATATATTGCAAACTGCAGAGGATCAAGATATATCATTACCATTTGCTTGCAGACATGGTAACGTTTCATTGGTTTTTTGTTTACCTTGAATGTTAGTTATTCACAAGTCAAACCCTTTTCCTGAATATTATATCCTTCTTGTGCTTCACTTTTTTTAAAGAATCCTTAGGTATTAGAGATCTACTGTTTTCACAGTCCATATGACAAAGAGGAGAGCTTCTAGAAAAGCTGTGTAAAGAGTTTTTAATTGACGTTTTGGATCATACTCTGTGATCCATCATCAGGATGAGAAAGAATAGTGCCTAGTTGGCTAATGGAAGACTACTAAAAAATACTGTGTGTTTTGTAGCTTGTATGAGAAGTCCTAGTTTGAGGACAGATACCTTTCCATTGACCATATAAAGACAAAATTGAAGTTTATTTCCTTTTATTGTAATGTTTTCAGAATTACCAATAACACATATTAGTTGGGGCAGGTTTATTAATGCACCTAAACTTGATTAGGTGCTTTTCCTTATGTAAAGTGTTGTTACTCAATATATGATTGATCTTTCTATAATGGATAAGTTTGTTGAGTCATAAATATTAGGCCCAACTTTAGGAAGAACTCTTAGAATCAATTTGCAAGTTTAGCATATTCATGCCATAAATTTTTTTATCCTTTTTTGGGTATAATACACACAGAATTGATGGACATTGTAAAATGTAATTTACATACTAGTAATAGGGCATTATAGAGAAATTTATAAGAATTCTTAGGTGGTTAAGTACTTCTGTTTTGTGAGGACATTCATTGTTCTTAATGGGGTAGAATTTTCTCTTTTAGTTTGCAACTCTTCAGATAGAGACAGAGAGGGAGGGAGGAAGGCAGGGAGGGAGATCTTGCTCTCTCTCTCCAACCTTGCAAACCATGGTTGAATGAGAATCCTTCTTTTTCTTGTCCACACTAGAGCAAATTTACACTACCTTACATCATAGATGATTCAGTAAGCATTTGTAATGATTCTAGTTACAAATACATTGTTGCAAACTTATGGTTTGAGGTATGTGGAGGTTAACATAGGAGTTATTGCATCAGTATGTACAAAACTTAACAGTTCAGTATTCAGCTGCCTAAATTGCCTACATTAATTATGTGCATCTCAATTATCAAAGATGCTAACAAAATTGTAACTAATGACGTTCAAACATCCAGAAACCTAAGGGGCAGTCTCTTCTTTTTTTCACTTCAAGGTTGTTGAAAATGGAAGGGATGTGATTCTGCCCTATTTGTTTCCAATGAGTTGAGGATTGTATTGATGCTTATCATTGACTCTTGTACCTCATCTCATCCTTGCTGAAGCCACAAAATCTAATTTGATAAAGTACTATCAGCAGTCATTTCTACATGTTTATTGATACAAACATCAAGAATTCGGTAGACATGATTTTGATTGATTTTTGTATTGGATGCAACAACTTTAAATTATTCCTTACCTATGTAAGGAAGAATTCAATGTCCATGCATGAGGTACGCTGTCAACACGTTTCTTATAGAAGCAAGAAGACCTCACTCTTGTTCAATTTCAAGGTCTCCAACTATATTCCAGAGTAGGGAAAATCTGGTTAACAATCACTTGTTCACATGGATGACTGTTCATGCCATCGTGTGATTAATTATGCTTCAGAATTCTTTAAAGCTGCTCTGCTACTCATGGACATTTCTTGAAATGCCATAGCGTTGTACAATTGGTCCAGTAATCAAGCAGTACCTTTCTAGGTTTAGTGCACAACTTGCTGTACTTGAGGTTATCCCTTTGTCTTTTAAGTGAAAACAAAGTTTGTCTGTCTGACAATATTAAACCAAACTAACCAGCCCATGCATGGTGGTGTATTATTATTCAGAATATTATTGCATTGAACCGCTTTCATTGGTACCTGTACGACCAATGAGTGGCATTTAAGAAAGGTTAATAGTAGGTTTTAGTACATAATTGCAGGCTCAAGCAGGCCTCATAAAGAAAATTGAAAAACAATAACATTGTTAACAAAAATAACAGCACTGAGAAACTAACTTTACATGTAAGAGGTTAGATAGATTTGATAGTTGAAGAAAGCAAAATATGAGCGGCGCATATCTAGCACAATTATTTAGGCAGAACCGACCAAAATAAAATAGATAATTATAGGAGTGCAATAGGCTGCAACACTGAGCATGAAAGACCAAAAAGTATGCTGAAGCATGTCTAAAAACAGTCATTTGAGTCTGAAAATTCTGTTTAATTTTATGGTTGATGTCTGACTTGAGTGTGGACTGTGATGAAATTCCTGGCATATGCTGTATAGGTATCAATGCTGTTGACATTCTAATAACTGGAAAAGTCACAATAGAGGACCTTGGGATTTTCAATTCTGAAGGCAAGTGTAGAACCACCTGCTGAACTTTGAGCTGACCAATTTGTGGCTGATAAACACTCCACTTTTAGATCATTGAAGGTGGAGGGAAAAAATGCTAAAATATGCTGCTACATTTCTTAAATTTGGTACACTTGAACTGATCTGAGCACAGGAGGGGTCACTCAAGACTTACCTTTCTCATCACAATACTCTTGTCATCATTTGGACACGTTGCACAACTTCACTCTCTGTGCAATTCTGTGCCAGACTACACGCTGCACAACTTCGCAGAAAACAATGATCCCTTCACTCCTAGTGGGGCACTCAAGGGCTTCCCCATGTGGGGTCGAGGGGAAATGCCCTACAGGCCACATTTCGTTCATCAATCTCAGCACTGTTCAATGCAACTCAGCTTCAGCGTACTGAAACATCTGCAAACTGTGCACAGCCTGTGAAACATTGCATTTACTCGTGCTTTCACAATTGGGTATCCTCACCTGGCCTTCTACTTGATTGGGACACCTTGAGGTAGCACACAAACCGAGTATTTCTACAGGGCTTGATCTCCATGCCAACCTTTGCGTCATCATCATAGTAGATTGGCGCTTCCCCAAGCATTACCCAACTCAATTGGCACTTTGCCAAGCACCACTCAGCTCAATTAGCACACCGCGAGTTGAGGCTGAACACTAAGGAACACTGCACAATGTCGTGTAGTCCTGCTCACTCTTGCGCATTTTGCACACCACTGCATTGATTTGTGCCACCCGCGCAACCTCCATGCATCCTTGTGCTCTTGCACAATGCCAAGAGACATACTACACAATACTTGAACTCTGTGCATGACACAACGACCACATGGTGGCTTCGCACCACATTGTGCCATCCCAAGTGTCACTTCTAGGGCTTGCATCATGTCAGCACCCCTATTAGCATACCGTGCATTTGGGCGCTGGAGTGTAGACCATCACACCTTAGGAAGGCAAACTGTCATTTGTTGTAGAAGATGAACTATTTTGTAATAGCCCTCTTTTGTAATTGCTTTTTTGTAATGATATGTGGTAAGCCATTCGACCCCAAGGGGCGTGAAACATTGAATGATGTTTTGTTCACATTCTAGTCTAGGAAAATCAGTTAAGAAGTGTTCCTACATTGAATGATGTCAGGTTGCTACTTTCCGTCATAGGGGGTAGAGCCTCCATGAAAGTTTCATAGGAGGATGGTAAACTGTTTAGAATCGCCAGCATATCATTATCATCCACCTTTTTGTTGATTGCTGACAATTGGTCTCAGAGATATTTCATCTGAAGCATGGGTTCTAACAAAGACTCATCCTTTGACATCTTTGTGGAAAATAGCAGATTTTATAGGTACAAAACTCAGCTTTTCTCTGAGGTTTGGTATTTATTCTACAAATTGGTCCACAACACACTTGCCATAGTGGCATTCTGGACGTGAGGAATCATGTCCTCCGACATAGATAGTTTTATTAACAGGGCCTCTTTATGACATTTGTCATAATCCACAAAGTTTGTCACAGGTCTTCTTTTAGTGCCGGTAATGATTTTGTCACAATCACGATATTCTACGATTGCCAAAATCTTATGACTCCACACATTATAGTTATGACCAGTTAACTTCTGCGTTTTCGGCAGAACTAGGGTTTGTATATTGGCCATTTTTCACTTGGAAAACAATAAAATTGGAAAAGTACAATTTCACCTAAAATTCAATGCAATAGGGAAAGTATTGTTTATCTGACCCAGAAACCTATGCAACTACATTTTTATGATCCGGCTGACCCAAAAATCTATGCAACAGAAAATAAAAGTACGATTTTTTGACACTTTTCTGTCCCAAAAAAATTAGTGCAAACAGAGTACTGAAATTTATTACAATTTTTCAGAGTTTGCTTACACAAGGGATTGCAAAGATCAAAGACTTATCACTTATAGTTTATGCCTTAATGGCAACTTTTACTGCGTGCAAAGTGATGGTTACTGCCCTTCTGCCTGTGGCTTGTACTGAATGTGCCCTGTGTGCAAATTGATGGTTATCCACTGGAATGTCATGCATTTCAAAAACTCTTTCTTGCATTTTGTTCTTGGCCTAACTCCTTTGTGTTCTGCGCGTGACTGTCTTTGCATTCTGTGACCAGTCTTCATGACTTTGCTGTCGTCGTTTGGTTCTTCACTGCCTCAAATGTTGTCTTGTCCTTCACTATCTTAAACATTACCTTGTCCTTCATTGCCTCAAATGTTGTCTTCTTGTCACAACATCCTTCTCGCCATCGTTCTGCAATTGCAAATTCTCGCGATTTCTTTGTCACGTTTCAGCTTTCAATGTCTTTGCTTTTCCTATTTCCATGTTGCCATGGTTCAGAGTATTTGACCTCTGCGTTTTCACGTGAAGGCTCTACGTTATACGTTTGTTCCTTAGCTTCTTGCGTGTCACTTTCCCTACTGTTCACATCTAGTCTACTTTGACTTTGTTAGGTCTACTCTACCTCAACCTTCTGCATTTGCAAATTTGACTTGAAACGTGCCCTAGAATGGGCTTTTACTTCTACTGGGACTGCAAACAACTCCTATTTGATCACTCTTCTAAATTCGTCGTTCGTACCCTCCTCCAAAAGTTTCCTCGAAAACTGGCAACTTGCTATTTGTACTCTTTTAACCAGGGGCTCCTTCGAATAGTGGCTCTGATTCCAATGTTAGCAAATGAATGTTGAGAGACTAAAGAGAAAATGGAAGTATGTGGCACACTAACACACTTGTGTGATTGTATTTTTATTAAGCATAAAGCGGTTACATCGGTTGGGAGATTTCATAACCGTCTTCTTGTTAGTCATTAACTAATAGCTAATTATAACTTTAATATCCTACTTTCTGATTGTGACAATCCTCATTCTTGGCCTTGCTGCACATTGTACACATACGCACCATACCCTATTCTTTCTCATTGAATAGAAGTTAAATTATTCTACTAGTCTCATGCATTTGAATGTGTAATAATTTACTGTTGTTTATGTTTTCTACTGCATGTTCTATAACTTGGTGATATACTTGCTAAGTTGCTGGGTTACCCTCCCTGCTGCTATCCCTGGCCCCATGGTGCAGATCATGAACCATCAGCTCCATCTGGCGATTCATGTGTTTTCCATGCTCCACCTGAAATTTAATGTTGTGACAATAAATATCTTCCAAAGATTTGCAGACATTGAATCTACCTATCGTAGTTGCTGGATCCTGAGGGAATTTGGTTGCCTGTAAAAGATTGGTCTCAAGTTGTGATAAAGATGGACCAGCAAAGGGGAAGGCTCAATTGAGCCTTTGGTGTAGACATCGAAAAGGATGGCAGCTGTGGCCATGGTTAAAGACTGATAGCCTCACAATGGGACTACTTACAAGGGTATAAAAAATGGCCAGCGGTTTTTATGCATGCCCAGATGGCAGTGATGTTGGTTGAGGCATACCCTTTAATACTTTGGCACGGAGAGGTTACTTATCATCATTCATGTTAAGAAAAATTTCATTCATAGGATCGGAGGCAGTGGATTTCAGTCTTACTGTAGCACATTTGGATGCTGCTATCCCTGTCTAGTTAATGCTATTTATATTTTTTTAGACTCTGCCATGACTTCCCTCGTTGAAGATCGAAGAACAATGATTGTCACCTATATTTATAACAGCTCGAAGGAGCATAGTCAATTAACAGGTTGTAGAGCTATAATTATGAATAATCAATTAATATGTTGCAGGGCTATAACTAGGATAATATATGGTTCACTTATCTAGTGTATTGTGGAGATACAACTAGGTCAACCTGTTCAGCTTGTTTTGGCATCTGCCTGTTCAATAAATGCCTCCCAGGATTCAAAACAACCTTGTATAAATTTGAGGTTGCCTATGTCACCATTCTATAAACTTAGTCTTGATGGATCTGGTAGAAAAAAATCAAGGAAATGTGGGGATTTACGATGTCATATACGACATTCATGGTTTTGTCTTGGCAACATATGCAGCTAATGTTGATCTCATCACTAACAACATCACAGAGGCATTGCATTCCTCTGTGGCCTATCCCTAGCACAACCCTTGAGGTCACCTGCCTTCGTGTAGAGGGTGAGTTAGTCACTACTAAATACTTTATAAAGCACCTACCAACTCCCTAGGACATTGGAAGGCAATCCTATTAACTACCCTCATTAAAGATGCTTATTGGTGTTTTAATCTTTTTTAGGTGGCACACACCCCTCTATCTATTAACTAGCTAGTATACTACTTGGTAAGAATGCGAACTAATTTAGCTGATGGACAAGACTTGATATCAAATACTGCAGGGGCTTGTAGCTCTGTTACTGGGGCAAGCCTTATTATGTACTAGATTAAAATATAACCTTATTTTTTTGGTAAGATTGAGCTTTAATCTTGTTTTTGGGTAATATTGAGTCATCTTTGCTTAAATCGAGGATAATTGGAGAGACAAACTTGGTTGGAGTCACAAATTAGTTAGCCTTATGATGAAGAACGTCAAGGAATTCCCATTTATGAACATGGTTTGGGGTCCTCCCCACTAACCTTGATCCACGTGGAAGCTCAACTTGATGGGTTTTATGTGCCTCTCCTTTGCGCCCCCTGCGGAGTCAAGGGCAGCAGTCTAACTCAGTTTTTTTGGATGTCCGTTCAATAAAAGATTCCAGCAGCATCAACCATGGTTCAAAATCTCGTTCTCGGCGATTTCTTGGGAGGGCAAAATTTGAACTGGATCTTGGATCTCAGGAATTTCTTGGCATTTCTCGGCAACTTTATCGCTACTTTAAAAAACATATAAATTCATAAAATAAACTTAAATTAAATGTATACTTTATTATATTGTATATTGTATATACTATATAGTATATAGCTATACTATAAAGTATATACAGGCTACACAAGCAGTAAGCCCACAGACAGCAGCCCTATCACTATGCATAGTCCAGCAGGCTACAGTATAATAGGCCAATCGATTCTCAATTGATTCTCACTGTGAAGTGCCAACAGTCAATCGGTTCTCACTGTGAAGTGCCAACAGTCAATCGATTCTCACTATGAAGTGTCAAGCTGCAAAATAATATTACAAACTACAAAGTTCAACTTCAAACTTCAAACTTTTAATGAGCCCCAAAGTTCAAATCGCGGAGGTTGTGCACAGTGTAGGGTTTGGCGTCAGGTGGCGAACTTGCAACTTGAATGAGGGCAGTGGGCACTGTAATACGCATGAGATGACTGTAAATTACTAATATGAGGGCATGTTTTTTGCTTTTCACTTAGCAATACTGTCTGTGACCTATGCAAAAGAAGAATGACGAATCGCGATAAAACATTCTGCAGTTTACCTTTAATTTTTAATGCATTGGTTTTTTTTTTGGTATCCGAGAAATGGGATTTTCTCAGCGATTTTTGCCAAGTAATCATTGAGATTTCTCGGTGAAAATTGCCTAGAAAATCAGGGCCTCTTGTCTCGCGAGATAGAGCCCGGTATCGTGGCAGGCTAGTATACCACGAGATCTGCCAAGAAACGGCGAGAAACCGCCGAGATTTGATTCAATGGCATCAACAATTCTGCACCTATGCCACCTAATTTGACCATGCAACTAGTGGCCATTCAACTTGATATAGCTGCTTATCATAGTAACAGCTGATTGGATCTCAAACAGAAATGGGAACTGATGCAGATCATGAAATGATCCATATTCTTGACACTATCTGTATATCTGCCACAGTTGCACAGGATAGACCAAGAGGAATCAAAGTCTTTTTCCCACCCTCTGGCAAGAGGAGAAGAGACTATAGGATGGAGATCATCTCCTAATTCTACACAGCTTGGCCTTGGCACCTTCACATGAAGTTTAAAGCAGCCATTCAGTATACATGGGATCCGCTACATCCGTGGAAGAACATGACTATCCTCACAGCACCATCCTCGGCATTGGGCACCATTCGGTTACATGGATATACCGCATCCTTTAGTGTTGCAGACTTCTCTCATTTCTTACTATATCTTTTTTGTCTCAAAACACATCTGAGACAACATACAATTCTCTTTATCAAGCATTATGGTAATGATTTAATACAATTCTGATTACATTTCTTAATGGCATCACATTCTATACATGAGTAAATTTATGTTTTTTCTGTGCTCTAATTGTTGTTTGTGTTTGCTTATGCTTCAACACACCAAATTCTTTGAGTTTAGTGTGTTGTCACCCAAATTGCACCTGAGATCCTGTTCAACCTCAAGATTTTTTCACTAACTTTTTGTAAGTGTTTCTGTATTTGGTCTTTATATTTAGGTATCAGGAAAGGGATAATTTGTGAAACATATCATCACCACCACTGCATACTCACAAATTTAAGGGATATTGCTCAAGAGTGGGTACCAGTAGCTTTATCATGCCTATCATGTAGCCATGTCTTATGCATACATCATAAATTATCTATGATATGCATGCATCATCATATTTGCCAATAAACATCATATCATTCAAAAGAAAGAATAATTCGTCATTAATCACAAATAAAAACACTTCAAATATTAAATAATAGAGATAAGTTTGAAGATACAAACCAATAGAAGACTAGGCAGGTTGGCTTCATTTTAGGCCCTAAAATCCTCAAAGGGCTTGTTGATTAATGCTCCTTTTAGGTCGATTTTGCATAGGTTTATGCTTCATTTTGCAAAGACTTCTAAGAATGGAGTGACTATGTGTTCAGGGGTTATCACGTCTTTATATGGAGGTTCATGCTCATAAATGCCTTATGACGTTAATCAAAAGGTGGTAGGCTGGCCTACCTTACCAATTAGTATCGATTTAATTGGCTTCTAAGTTTCTTATGGTGACTTCTTCACAGTCGCGTGGCTCCTTTTTACCCAATCATACTGCACTGAACCATCTGAATACATTCTGAGTAGCACAAGTGCCAGTTTGATACTTGAATTGCCATTATTAGAGCTATGACAGATTAATCCTCCTGGGAAACTTAGCTCTATAGTACTGTTTAATGTTGATCATTTGCTGAAATTCTAAATTTCTAGGTACATAATTGGCACAACCCACCTCTAGACCACAGCCCCACAGACAACTAAGCATTTTTATGTGAAATTCTTGCTTGAATTACTTCTCCTTGTTGCGGTTGCATTTTAACATTAGGTTTGTGAAATGGACAGGATGTTGTACAACGTGTGCAGTACGTGTGAAATCTGGAGTGCTACGCCAGCCTGAGGCTCTTGGCATATCTTCTGAACTGAAGTCTAAGGTTAGTTTATTATATGTGATTCTTGCCTGAACAATTGATGATCTTGAGTTCAACAAATGGGAATCACATGAGTTCTTGTATAAAAATGGTTTTCTTTCAATGGACTTATTGTTGTAGCATGATTGTGCATCAAAGGAATATTCCTTTTGCATTCATTATGTAGAAGCAAAATTTTTTTCGAGGTCTAAGTGAAACTTCCATGTTCTTTGATTTGGAACTATGAAACTTCCATGTATTTTTCTTGAAATCTGGAGGAATGTATTCTGTGGAATCCCTCCAAATATTTTGTGGGACTTTTGACTGGGGTAAAGTCCCACCCCTACTGATTACAAGACAGACATGTTGCCTTCTTATAATATGAGGCTACCAACATGCATGATGACAAAAAAGGGCTGTTGTTGGCTCATTATTTTATTTCATTACCCAAAAAAACAGGCCATCCTTTAGTAACCGAGCTAATACAAACCATTTGAAATAACTTTTGCACCAGGGTGAGAATATCCGTATAAGAAATTGGAAGTCTTTTTTGTAGACAAGTATTATAGAAACCCACCTAAAAGGTGATTTGTTTCAAAAAATTATTCACTGATGAACTTTTGTGATCTTCTGGAATGCATCAAATCAAATACTATGTTTTTTTTCTTATTTTTGATAAGCCATTTTCAAGTTACTTGTTAAGGGTTCCTTTCCCAAAGTTTATAATGAGAAAAGGGTGATAATGAAAGCAATGCCATTCAGCATGGGACCTTTGGTCTGCACAAGTTGCCTTTCTGAATTAAGCTGCAAAAAATCAGTTAGGATCACTTTTTGAAAGGAAAAAACGAATTCTTAAATTTTGAAGAATGATCATGTTTATAAAACCACCTAACCACAAGAAACCTTGTGTCCTATCTGGCTTTTGAAACGAAAACATTTTAGCCACATTTTAGGCTGTGATGGGTATATAAGAACATTGGAGTATTTTTGGGATCCAAATTACTAGGAAAATTGATAGTTATTCTAACCCTATAGAAAGTGCAATGCATATTAGAGTTGGTAAATGGAATATTCCTACAGTTTGTGTAAGTGCTTACCCAACTTAACATGTAGAGATTCCATTAACAATAGATTTCCTTACTCATGCTAAACTTGGAAGCGTAGTTTAAAAACTCGTACTCAGCAATTACTGGCAGCCCAAAATTTTGAACTGTACTTGGGACTTGGCAATTACTTGACAACTTTATCGATACTTTAAAATATATATAAATTCATAAATAAATTGAAATACATAAAAAATGAGATGAATGTAAAAACTGAAATGAAAATATATAACGCAACAATGAAATGAAGATACATATTATATTTTATTATAATGCAATAAAAAAATGAAATGATACATGTTAATGAAAATATTAATGAAAGCAGGAACTGTCACAAGTTAAAATATATATTGCAAATTTAATGAAACTGCAATAATCTGTAGTGAGTTAAAATATATCCAGATTATTGGTAATCCCCAGGGCGGGAACTGTCGCTCTCATGCCTTGGAAGCAGGAGGTCCTATGGGCAGAAGCCCCTATACTAGAAGCAGTCAGGGCGGCCTTGTCCCTATACCATGTAGCGCTGGACACCAGCAATGAGCTCATGTCCGGCCATACGACCCCTGACCAATTCCTGCAGGTCTATGCTGGGTTCACCAATGATATCATATATTCAATGGCAATCATCAAATAGCTATGAATCCTGTATCAAAACCCACAGGCAGTAGCAGAGCCAAAAATCGCCATGTAAAAAAATGCAAATGGTGTTTTTTTTTCAAATGCCAGGTCAGGGCCAAATAAAGGCCTGATAACCATGGTTATCGGCGAGTAACCATGGTTAGTAACTCGCCAATAACTGTGGTTATCAGACCTTGACCTGGCCCATGGTAAGTTTACTGAAAACCTGTTTGCAAAAATTTTCTTGAATACTTGCGGTTACCCATGGGTTTTAATACAGAGCTTGGAAGACATTCCGGAGTCTCATTTGGTAGTTTCCATTTAGAGGCATTCAAAAGGATAGATAAAACATAGACAAAAATGAACCAGACACTCTCATTATTACTAAGAGACCTTTATATCTTAACCTGATCATTTCACATTCAGGATTTGGTACTGAATACACGTGTTTCTGACATATTACACGTATCTTCATTGACAAATGTGTTGGAAATGCATAATAACTCTGTTTAATTGTTAATTGATTGAACAACAGTCCAATTGTCTCAACAATTATTGGTTTACTGGGGTTTTTACCTACGATGTTGATTCTCCTTGTATATATTTTTCCTTTACTAGGACTATCAACATTCTTAGTGATAAGGATTTATGTTCTCTTTTCCGTCTAACAGCAGATTCTCTCTGGATGGCCCATTTTTTGAATTTTAGCTACCAGTTCATTGCTTGACGATGACATGTTTGGTTGAGTTATGGTGCATATGAAACTTTAAATTTTTGTAATATGTCACTAGTTGTGGTTGTGCTCTCCAAGTTTGTATCCATTGTTCTGGCATTCAATGTTAGAAAGCAATTTTTTTCTCCCTTGAAAACCACATATATCTTTTTGAGTTGAGGAATTGAAAATTTCCTCAAATTCAATTTCCATAACATTCCTGGATGGCATAATTCCACAGGGATGACATATACTATTTATAAATGGTAGGAAAACCTCATATATTAAGACTGTATACCAAAGCTAGAGTGTGTGTTTAGTGCCCCTCTTATGTCAAAAAGATAACTGAACCTTTTCTTGAAGGTTATTTGATCCAGTCCATGGGTTAATTTATTGACTACAAATGTAAAATCTAAGTGTATAATAAAGCTCATTGGCAGCTATAAGCTCATGCCCTTTAGAAACTTTGAAGATACATTTCAAAAGTTTAAGCAGTGATTCAATTATCAAAACTTTATTCTTTTCTATGGTTGTACTGTTGTGGGGTGTGTTTTAAATGTATTTTTTCTGTTCATAATCCCAAGAGTTTTCCATGGAAGAGCACTAAACTAAGGAGAAATTAATTTTATAATGAACTGCTTGTCAAGTATCGAGTTCAGCAAAAATAAACACGAGTATAATAGGGTCCCTTGGAATGTGATCCCTTGGATGTTTTTATTTCCCATATCCATTGTAGGTCAACATCATCAAGTAATACAATGTTTAGAAGGCCAGTTTAAACTGGAAAGTTACTGAACTGTCTATTCCTACACCATCTTTACTTACAGACACAAGTTTTATGCTTCATTACAAACTACATGTTATGTCCAAACAAGTGAAGCACTAGCATGATGTGCTATCCGTGAGAACTACGTTATGAGTTATTTCAATATGATCATTAGTAAGATTTAAACTCTTAACATGAGAACATTCTTAGATATTCTAGAACTCACAAAAGTTCCAATATCTTTTGGAAACAGAGGGCGAGAAACAACAAAAGAGAGCCACCATCTATTTCTTGAATTTCTCATATTCACTACAAAGCCAAAGATACAGTGTTGCTTGTAACTACATGAAATAGGGCCTGATAGGTCAATAGTCCTGAATAGACACTAAGTACTTATTATAATTCAACTAAGCTAATTTCCTGCTTTGGACCTTGTAAGATACTTTGAATTGTTGTATTTCTATGTGGGACTATCTTTTAATGAAAATTTGCATCTGTTCTCATTATCAATAGTAAGATTATATTGCATTTAATAAACATGCTTTATTTTGGCTGTATTCACAGTTTCTCTTTAGAAAGCTTTTACAAATACATGTTTTTGTGACTTTGTCTGGGTCGTTTGAGCTGCATTTCTAAAACTTATGTTTATAAAATTTTCTATTGATATCCACAATTACAAAACATGTATTTTACACTTTCTATATACAGGAATTTCTATCATCACTTATAATGTTACTTGCCTTTCTGAGTGTAGGGATATGCTCTTCTCTGTGTTGGTTTTCCATCTTCAGATCTTGAAGTCGAAACTCAAGATGAGGATGAGGTATGTATTCTAACCTCATCTTTTGGTTCTTTTATTTCTTATCGGCTATGGAGAACTGGCAATTAAGGATATATACTTTTTGAATGACAAGAAAATAAGTTAGGAGGACAAGAGAATTAAGGAGATATACTTTTATTTGTCTTTGTTGAGATAAATTACTTTGTTCCTATCTGAAGTTTATTCATTGCATTTTCTTCTGTTTTATCTTCCAATTTTAATTCTTTTCTCGTAGAATGCACATTGTATCAATAAAAATGACACTTAAGAAGGGACTATATTTGTTGGTTAATTGCCACTTGTTATCAAAGGGACAAGCACAAGATTAATGATACTAATGGATATAAATATACTATTACGTAGAAGGATGCAATGTCAAATTATCGAACCAATATTACAAGATGTTTTGACCACAAGACCTTATAGAATGTTAATAGTCAATGGGACGAATGGGGAATTGTAATGAAATTACTACACCAAAGTATAATCACAACAATATATCACAATATGAGTAGAATAATAAAGAATATGACAGCCAATTTGAGGAGGCAACCTCCACAACCTTACAATAAGAATATAATTCGCAATATGATGATAAAATACTCATCACTACCTCCTATATATACCCTAATTATGCTATGAAAACACCGTAGGTCGACACTACTAACAATATGAAGTTATAGAGATATCATATGACTTAATTAAAGGTTATGATAGCCACAAATTGGCCACACATCTCAATACACGCTATAGGTTAAGGGCATAGCATTCCCCTCCTCTTCAAACCAATGTTGTCCTCAATGTTGACGATCATTGAATGCTTCTATAGAAATGCTTCATCCTCCCATGTTGCATCTTCACTGGGTAAATTCTTCCACTTGGTTAGATACTTTGTAATCAGTCTCGCCTCAACCTCTTAGTGCATGTCAAAAATTATCTTCTTAGGTTTCAAAATGATTATTCCCTCTTCATTAAGCTCTGGGAACTCTGTCTGGGTTGAAACGCTTTGTCCATTAACTTTTTTCAAGCAGGAAACATGGAAGACCGGATGTATTTTAATTGAGCTGACTCTAGTTTGTATGCTACATTGCTAATCTTCTGCAAGACTTGATAAGGGCCATAATACTTAGGTGAAAGCTTGTTATCCTTATGTTGTTGTTTCAAGGATAGTTGCTTATATGGTTGTAAACACATTAAAACACAATCTCTGACCTCAAAATTTTCTCCTTGCGGTGTTGGTTAACTTGCTGCTTCATGTAGTTCTGTGCTATTGTCGAGTTCTCTTTGAGACTAGAGAGTACCTCCTGCTGGTGTTGAATGTGTTTTTTGATTGCGCAAACTTTTGGCTGGACCTTTAAAGATGAGGTGATAGATGGTGGATGGCACCCATACAGTGCTAAAAATATAGACATTTTGGATGAAGTATGGAAAGAAGTGTTATACCACAATTCTGCTAGTGTTAGCGATTGAACCCATCTCTTTTGTTTATCCGAAGAAAAACAACGAAGATAACCCTCCAAGCACTTGTTGACTACCTCAGATTTCTTGTCAAATTGAAGATGATAAGACGAGCTAAGTGTCAACGGGGTACCAAAATGTGAGAATAACTTAGTCCAATAATTACTGGTAAAAGTAAGATCATGATCACTTACTATGATCTTTGGGTCCCATGGAGCTTTTGAACTGTATCCATAAATGTTGCTACTACTATACTTGCTATAAACAGATGTGATAATGCGCAAATATGGGCATATTTGTTGAGTCTATCCACAACAACTATGATGACATTTTCCTCTTTAGATTTTGGTTGTTCTGTGATGAAATCCATAGAAACCTCCTCCCACATTTGGCTAGGAATAGATAGAGGTTGCAACAGACTTAGGGTCTTGATTGTCTCTCCTCTATTTTGCTTACACACCATATATTCTGCTACAAATATCTGAATTTCCATTTTCAGCACTTCCCAAAAGAAATCTTGCTTGACTTTGATAAGTTTTCAAGAACCCTAAGTGCCCATCTACTGGAGAAGCATGAAGTTCCACAAGAACCTTATGCTCAAGGGTTGAGTTTTTCCACAAGTACAACCTATCCTTGTACCATAGAGTGTCCCCTTTCCACACATATTTATCTACCACACTCAGATCTTGTTGGAGCTTTTGAATACGATCCTTTGTAACTGCATCATTCTCTCACTCTGAACTTGCTTCATCCACCTAGTTGGCTTGTAATATGGACATGACGCGCAACATTGCCTTTGTGAATTCATACTTCCTAGATAGTACATTAACTATGCCATTATCCTTTCCTTTCTTGTACACAATCTCAAAGTCATATCCCAACATCTTAGTGAGACCCATTTTTGTTGTTCTTTTGATGACAACCTCTATTGCAATAAGTATTTTAGACTATCATGATTTGTTTCCACTTTAAAGTGTCTTCCCATCAGATATTGTTACCATTGTTTTACTGTGTGAAAAATGGCCATCATTTCCTTCTCATAAATAAGTTTTATCAAATTCTCACCTTTGAGTTGGTGACTCTCAAATGCAATGGGTCATCCTTCTTGCACGAGTACCGTTCCTATGTCATACCTTGAAGCATCACATTCCACAATGAATGTTTTGGAGAAATTAGGGGTAGCTAGAATTGAGGTGGTGCACATGGCCTCCTTTAGCTTCTCAAATGCATGGGTGGATACCTTATTCCAATGGAAGGAGTCCTTCAATAACGCTATGAGTGGTGCTGTTATTTTGCAATAGTTTTTTACAAAATGACAAGAGTAACCAGTGAGCCTCAAGAATCCTTGGAGGTTTTTAGGATTTTAGGCACTTTCTATTCTACCATAGCCTTCATCTTGTGAGGATCCACCTTGACGCCTTCATGTGAAACAATGTCACCAAAATGTTATGCCTCCTTGATTCCAAAAGAACATTTGGAAGGCTTGGCATAACGCTGGGGTTGTTCAAGAATATTCAAAACTTGATTCACACAATGCAAGTGTTTCTCCCACGTTTTGCTATATATTAAAATGTCATCAAAGAACACCAAGACAAATTTTCATAGAAATGGCCGAATTCATCAAACTCTGAAATGTAGGTGGTTTATTAGGGAGGCCAAAAGGCATCACAAAATATTCGTAGTGGCTCTCATGGGTTATGAAAGTTTTCTTATGAATATCCTCATATTTGATTCTAATTTGATGATATCCAAAATGAAGTTCGAGTTTTGTAAAATAAACAACACCTTGTAATTCATCTAGCAAATCATTTATTATAGGAATAACAAACTTATCTTTGATGTGCACTTGTTGAGTTCCTTGTAGTCAGGACACATGCACCAGGTGTCATCTTTCTTACACACCACCATTGGAGAGGAATAAGTGCGCCGATTATGACGGATAGTATCTGCTTCCAATGTCTTCTGTACCATCTTTTCAATCTCTCTCTTCTGGACATATGGGTACCTGTAAGGCCTGATGTTGGGTTGTTGGCACCTTGGCAGTAGTTGAATGGCATGATAATGATCCCTTTTGGGAGGAAGTCCTTTTGGCATTTCTCCAAAAACTATTGAGTGCTCTTCCACAATAGCTTGTAAATTTGGCAGTGTAGACCCCTTTGGTGGTTTTGCCTCTATTGAAAACAGTTGAGCCACAAACCCATCCACTCCCTTTTTTAAAATCTTTTGCATTTGTTGAGAACTCATCAATTTTAGGGACTTTGCACGTAATCCATGCAATTCAAATTTCCTACTCTCTGAATAGA
Organism: Torreya grandis; assembly: GCA_037957365.1. Taxonomy (NCBI): domain Eukaryota; kingdom Viridiplantae; phylum Streptophyta; class Pinopsida; order Cupressales; family Taxaceae; genus Torreya; species Torreya grandis. The sequence continues at coordinate 1,877,413 of JARHVA010000571.1, read as the reverse complement.
AACACGTGAATAGCTCTTGGAAAATCATCTCAATTTTTTCCAGGGTAGTTAGCCATTGGACTCTTAACATAATGTTTGCTCCATCCATAGGGAATGGAAAACATGAGGCTATTTAGTAGATATTTTTGCATGTAGCATTTGATACTATGGCATTTCATGGAACAATTGACTATGCCATCATTTGCAATCATGACTTGAAACTCCGGCGTTGGATATAAAAAATAGTGCAAGCGCATGGCACTTTCAGGGCTTTCTTGCCATGCAATTTTATGTATGCTCTTGGCTCTATAAATGCAGGAGTGCCAATACCTGACAGTACATGGCAAGAAATATGTGATACCTCATTTTCATATAATTTTAATAATTAATAAAATTGCTTGAATAGTGATTTTAATCATTCGAAAATATAAGACAATTAATTAATTATTAAAATAGAACTATCTTGGATAATAAGTCGAATTATTAGAAAAATGGTTTTAGCCATTTAGAAAATTAAGGTAATTTTAATGATTATTCTAAGGGGCTTTATAATTAATAAATTGCTTGAAAAATGATTTTTATCACTTTAATTATTAGAGCAATTTAATTAATTATTTACGTAAGGACCTAATTATTTAATTTGCTAAAAAGTAATTTTAATTATTAATTTATTAAGGCAAGTTATTTAATTAATTCAAAAAGGTCTAAAGTGAAATTAAAAAGAATGTCGACTTAAGAGCTAAAGCAAAAAAAAAGAAAAAGATATTCTGAAAAGGGCAAGTGAGGTTTATGAGGTATTTTACCTCTCCAAGGTGGTTTGCCCTCCTTTAGAAGGTACAAATACAAGGTGAGGATCACAATTGAAGACATGTTGAATTTTGATAATTTTTTTTCATGCTTGAAGAAACTATTGGGATGCATGCCCAATAAAAATTTGTTGTTTTGGTGTTGATCAATCTACAAAAATGTGTCTTTTGACACCACCTTTGCTAAGGAGATCTTGTTCTTAACTTAGAAGTGGGGCGATTTACTTTGAGGAGTTTTTGTGAGGGTTTTGAGGCTTATTCTTACCTATTGACTTCGCTTAATATTTATCCTATTTATGCAAGTGGAGTGAACTACTTTGGAGGCTTGGTTGAGGGTTTGAAAGTTTTTTGTGGTCTATTTTATGCCAATTAAATATTCTGAATTTATTTGCTAATTTTATGCATGTTGGCATGAGGTTTTGGAGGAGTTTCGTGGAAGGTTTGAAGCCCTAAATCAATAGAAAATTAAATAATAATTTTCAGAATTATTATTTAAATTTTTTGATAGGTTTTGAAGACTTTCACTTGCAGAAGGCAAGATTTCGCTCTCCTAATTTTCTGCTAATTTTTCTGCACTTGACAATTTGGGCGATTGGCTTGGAGGGCACTTTTTGGCCATTTTTATGCCAAAAAAGGTTCGCTGGAATTTTTTTGATATTTTTTGGGCACTTGTGATGATTTTTGGCAAGGGTTTGAAGTGGAAAAATATTCAGAACAATAGTTGTATTTTTTGAATTAAATCAGATTTTTTAGCTATCATAAAGTGGCATTTGGGCTTCAATAATTTGGCAAAAAATGTACTTATTTCGTGCATTTAATTTTTTGATTATTTTTGCAAGTATTCAAATATTTTGGGACAAGTTATTCGCTGAAAATCATCTACAAAACCCTGCTATTGTGGCGCCTAGGGTTTCTAGGGCATTTTCAAGGGTTTTTGAGTATTTATTGCAAACTAAGGCTTGCTGATTTCATTTTCAGAATTTCAGAATTTTGCGATTCAAAGAAAAATAATTGGGGACATTACAAAATAATTGGTTGGGTTTCTTCTAATTCTTCCCTTGGCTCATTATCAACCTCCTATTGTACATCATCATTTTCTTCATTGACACCCACAATGTAGAACAAATTCTTTTCTTCACACTTATGTCCTCGATTGTACTTGCTATCTTAAGTTAAAATGTAACCCTTTTGCCCTCTTTTCTTCAATTTGATGAGGATTTTGTAGTGTCCCCAAATTGAGACAAGTAATAATGGAATTGGGCACAAACTCCAATAAAAAATCTGAAAATAATATAGTAGACTAGCCACTCTAGATTTAACAAACAAACCACCACACCTCTTCAAGTGAACCAAATGCCAAACACCACTAGGGCAGAATTTAAACTACAACCACAGCGCTTAATATGCACTCCAACCACTGAGAATATACTCTAAAAGATAATGCAAACAATTGTAATCAATACCTGAAAATAATGATCACCTTGGTTGAAAATATATATAAGAAATTCTAGCAAACATAAGCCTTTCTTCCAAATCGCCCAAACTGATGTAAACCTTTGAAAATAGCTGGCACAATAAGGTAAACAACGAATAATTCCAGTCACTGAAATATAAATTTAGACCCCAAAATTGGCCACCAAACTATAGAAAATCAATTCGCCACACTTCCCAAGTAAGCTGTAAAATTAGCAAATAAACTCTTTTTACAAAATTAAAATATCAAGGTATCAAATGTAGCCAATACCCTTCACCAACAAGCTAGAAATTAACAGAAAATATTGTAAATATTAGGGGTAATATTTACCCAATGATTTAGGGCCAACAAGCACCCAAAATCCTCGCAACTTCCCTTCCAAATGAGTCGCCCCACTTTTGATTATTATTGCAATAAATTCTAGAACTTATATTTTTATTTTGCTCACAAAAAAGCTTTTAAAACCTTGTGATATAATTCCCAAAAATTCAAAATTAATATTATAAATGCACATTGTCAAATCGGAGTTTAAAAGCCCTTTGAAGATGCCCAAAACCTCTCCCAACTTATTCGCTCTACCTCAGAATATTATAGAAAATAAATCAGATTATTTTCACTTACCAAAAATCTTCAAAATGACCTCCAAAAGGCCCCTAGGGCAAGTCGCCCAAGCTGAAAAAATAATAGAAAATATTTGCAATATTTTATACTTCACGAAGACTTCAAATTAGCCCTAAAACCCCCAAGATCAGCCTTCCAGTCAAGTTGCCACAATTAGAAAATCAAGTAGAATATTATGCAACCTTTGTCAACTTCAACGAACCCTTCCAAATTACTCGCCCAACTCTCTAAGCAAGTTGCCGCACCATGGAATGGTCTTCAATGCCACGTACACGCTCCCAAGGTAATTTGCCACTCTCCAAGACCTGTAAATTCACCAAAACCAATTTTCAATAGAGTTTACAATATTCTTCAACAGAGATGGTGTCCAAAAATACTTTTGTAGATTCACTTATATATAAACATGCAATTTTGAAACTCAATTACAGCCCTTGAATAGAGTTGCCCAAGTAGTAAGAATGGAGGTTTTCGTCCTAAAACCCTTGACACTTTTTGAAGGTTTTCGTCCTCAAAATGTGGTAATCAAGTTTGACATATTTGATCCAAGTTTCCAATTCAATATTCAGAATAATCCTTCACAAGATTCTTCAATTGCTTTTATATTCAACCCCCAAGGGTGGCACCCAAGTTGGAGGGTTGTATCTTTTTTAAAACATAAGCACTCAATCTTTTAAAACTCCCTTTTTGAGGGTTTAGGCTCCCATGACCCCAACTTAAGTGAATATAAGTTTAAAAGTAACTTTTTGCAAACTCAACTGAAAATTAGAACATTTTAAGTACTTTTTACCTTTTTTGCTCATAGAATAGCCCCCCCTCTATGTCCCCTTCTCTTTCATTTTCTTAGCTTTATGGGAACAACCAAGCTAAGTACCCAAAAACAAGCTATGCCAAAAAGAGGGACATTACAGTCCTCTCCACCCAAAATTGCTTGTCCTCAAGCAATTGCAAAAGCCATGGGGCTGTCCCCACATTCTTCATAATGCATATTTTCACTGAAATGACTTTCCACTGAAAAGAACCTTCAATTTGAACTTCCCATTTGCTAAACATGTACCTTGTTGGCTGCCCCCATAGTTCAAGATGTCATAATCATCTCCCAAAAACTCCTCATAACTCTAAATAACTAAGACATGCCATGCTTGTTTGCTTTTGATATAGTATCTCAAGGTGAATAATGTACTTCCATAAAATGTATCCACAATGCTGTAATTAATCACTATGATCTCATCATACAACATACCTTGAGTGATAATGGTACATATGTACAACCTCTCTTGAGTGTGTCTTCTACCACTTCCTTTATGTATAGGAAAGATTTAAAATTGATCAAACCAAAGCCTTCACTAACTCCCAACATAGAGTTGTACCTTCCCAACTTGATCAAACCAAAAACATGCTTCCTTATGAATATTTGGAATACACCCTTAGTTGGAACTTACGAACAACATCAGATTCTTGGCTTCCTATATACTGATGTACCTGTCCCTCAAAATCAGATTTTACCATGTGACAATTTTTAGAATGTATCTTGGTACCATGTTTCTCCAATATGGGCTGTAATGTGCCATAAAAATGCCATTTTTTTCCTCTTTCATGTGGTTGGACTTGTTTTGTTAACTCAGAAAATTTGAAACAACAAAATTCAGATTTCTTACCATTTTTTCCACTCTTTCTCTTGGCTGCCATGTGCAAAATAAAGCGTTTGTGATGCCCCCAAGGGTCCATAGGTGAGCCCAACTATGTTTATCCTTCTTTTGCAAGTAGAAGGACCTTCCTTTCTTGTCATTTGAATCCTTTGAACAATTCCTAGTCACGTTCATCATTTCAAAAGTCAAGGGGTGTCATCTTCTTCTTAAAACATCACTACTTCCCCCTTGCAAGAAGGAATAGGGTGCTGCCCAAAGCATATTTTGTGTTGCCCTTGGCATTCCATTCTCTTCTCATCCCTTTTAATATAAGTATGACAAAAATCAGAATTTGCAATGCTTACCAAAGGTCTTATAGAGGGTTCCGATTTGGAATGAAAGGGCTGCAATTTGTGTCTGTGGGCAGCATTCTTTTCCACCTTCCTCATGCTCATGAGATATCCTCCCAACATATTATTTGCCTTAGAAGAAGGGGCCTCTTCATCACTGAAACCATGCAAAACAATCTCCTTACCTGCTATCTTGAATCTAAGCTCCATGGTTTGGTAGTTTTGTGTGCACTCACCAAGTGAGTGCAACCATTGAATACCAAGGACCATATTGGTCTCCCCTATGCCCATCACATAAAAATCATTCTCAACCACATATTTTTCCAAAGTGAGACTAAGCTTTGGAATCTTTGTTGTACAAGGGATGGTGAATCCATCCGCTACCGTGATTCTAAATCCCTTGAAATCCACTGATTGTCCACATGATGTTACCAATCCTCTATCAATGAAATTGTGAGTTGCCACACTATCAATAAGTATGGTAATAGGTGTACCTTTCAATGATCTCTTAACTCTAAAGGGATAATATCTAGGATCCCCTGAAAGTGATGCCAAGATGCCACTCATCTCCTCTTCTCCCTCTATCTCCAAAGGTTTCTCCCTCATAGTTGGTTGTCCCAACTTCCTTCTCATTTTCCTCTTCAGAAAGCACTTCGATGTAGTGAACCTGTCCCTTGCCACAACAATTGTGGCCTTTCTCCCAAGGGTCCTTCCATGTGAAGCAACGACCTTTTCTTTTTAACTCATTTCTGTAAGAACCTTGTTGGTTCTAACTCAAACTGCTACTGACAGATAAATTTTTTTTTCTTTTGATTGTTTTATGATTTTTTTTTTTATTATTGTGATCTTATAAACTAGACAAAAGATGCAGAAGGGGTTTTAGTTTTCTTGAAATGTGTAGTTTTGCCAAAAATGGGAAAAAATGAACATGCAACTAAGATCCAATACAAGGGGAATTGAAAGCAATTAATAAACAACAAAACACCAACTAAGAAATTGAGTCATATACCCATCAGATCTACATATTATATTCATTGTAGAAATTGGATCTGCAAAGCAAATTGCATACAAATGGTAGTATTGGCCTGTGAGAGGCTCTACATGCAACTGAGTGTGATGGATCTGAAGGATATTGATGATATAGTACTGCTGCAAGCTCAGATCTGCAATATAGTCACCTAAAACTTGTTCAATAATACCCAAACGAAGACCCAGAGTAGGCCCTCCACAAAGATGAACTGGGTTGTCGTCCAATCCACCATAATCCTTGAGAGTTTCTGTTCCCAAAAGACTGAATGCTGTTGCAACTCTTCCTCAGAGTTCAGATCTGCCAAAAAGTTGAATAGCAAATGCCAAAAGAATGATCAAAAAGTGAATCCAAATTCACTTTATGAGATTCCCAAGTTGGGCGTCCACTTTTAGGGTTCAAAAGGCATCAAAATTAAGAATCTCTGAAAGATTCTTTTATTCATGAAGACTCCTAAGTTGGGCGCCCAAGTTGAGGGTCCAACATCATCATTAAAACGGACACCTTTTTAACACAACCTTATGTCAACTAGGTGGGGGTCCTTTTAATACTTTATTATTATAAAGTGACATTAATAATCACCTTATTTTATTCCATTTATACCATTTCCGTCACCTGGCCATCTAGAATTGAAACTGATGGTGCTCATGCCATATAGGTGAGGTCGCCATGTGGCAAGCTAACTGACAGTCCCCTCCAAAAAAATAGGGATACCTCCTAAAAAATAGGAACTGTGACTGAATCTCCCAAAATGCTCCTGGGGGTCCCCTGATGCCTCCTGGTCAACTCCCAGTCAAACCCTAAAAAATAGGGACCCTTTTTAAAACATAGGAAACTGTCGCAAACTATCTGAAATGTCCTGTAAAGCTTTCTGCCAAGCTCCACTGCCACTGGATAGGTCCCCTAACCACTCTGCTGACCTACGGGAACCCAAATAATAGGCCAACCACTGCACATCCATGTGTTGCCTAGGAAGGGGACATTACAATCCGCTCTCTCTGAATTAGCATGTCCTCATGCAAACTCAATGTTGGATGCTGTAAAATAGTCTCACTCTCCCAAGTAGCATCCTCCACTGGGAAGTTCCTCCACTTTACCAAATATTCCCTGATAATCCGTCTCTGAAGATGGCGGTCTCTGGAATCCAAGATGGCCTCAGGTACTAAAACCAACTTCCCCTTATCGTCTAAGGGTGGTAAATCTGTAGAAGGAACTATATGCTGCCCCAACGCCTTTTTGAGGTGTGACACATGAAAGACATTGTGCACCCGGCTATTGGCCGGTAGATCCAACTCGTAAGCCACTTCGCCTATTCCCCTGATAATCTTGAACGGACCATAATATCGTGGCTTGAGTTTCTCTGTGCCCCTCTTCCCAAGAGTGGACTGCCTGTAAGGCTGAAGTATCAGATACACCATATCCCCAACCTCAAAAGATCGCTCCACCCTCCTCTGATCAACATACTGTTTTTGCTGATTCTAAGCCTTCTGCATATTCTCACGAAGAGCTCTCATAATATCTTGGTTCTCCTGTAACAGATCCCTTGCGCTAGGCACTCTGCAATCGCTCAACAATAAATCAAGGAAACTAGGCGCATCATATCCATACAAAGCTCTGAAAGGTGTCATCTGAATAGTCATATGGTAAGTGAAATTATAGCAAAACTCACAAAGATGCACCCACTTAACCCAAGCCTTCTGCTGCCCGGAAATGTAGTTCCGCAGGTATCCCTCCACCCATTTGTTGACAATCTCTATCTGTCCATCCGTCTGCGGGTGATAGCTAGTGCTCGGAGTCAACTCAGTCCCACATAATTTGAAAAGCTCTTGCCAGAAATGGCTCATGAACCGACTATCCCTGTCATTGACAATACTCCGAGGCAAACCATGCAACCTGAAAACCTCACGAAAGAATAAATCCGCTACCTGTGTAGCTGAATAGGTAGTTGTAATCGGAAAGAAGTGAGCATACTTCGTCAGCCGATCAACCACTACATATAAACAATCTTTGCCTTGGGCTTTCGGCAAGCCTGTAATAAAGTCCATCGATAAGGATTCCCACTTCCTCTCAGGAATAGGAAGTGGCTGAAGCAAACCTGCAGGATATGTATGCTCTTGTTTGTTCTACTGACAAACAGAGCATTCCTTGACATAACGAAGAACATCAGATTTGAGACCCTTCCAAGTGAATCGCTCCCGTACCTGCTTGTAGGTCTTAAAGTATCCGGGATGTCCAACCATAGGTAAATCATGGAAAGTTCTCAACTCCTTGTTCTTCACATCTGAACCTGGGACCAAAAATATTCTCTCTTTGTAAACGATGAGCTCATTCACAAGAGAGTACTTGCTATTATGTATTGTTCTATCAATAATGCCAGAAGCCCATGGGTTCTTGACATACTCTGCAATGATCAAATGTCTCCAATCCTCTAAAATCTCTGCCATGGAGCTCAAATGGGGATGACGAGATAAAGCATCAACGACATTCTGACTACCTTTGAAATAGGAGATGTCAAAATCATAAGACTATAACTTGTTGACCCACTTCTGTTGACGTTCATTTAGGTCCCACTGACTAAGGAAATGCCTCAAGTTGTTATGGTCAATTTTGACACAGAATTGACTAGCCACAAGGTACTGCCTGAACTTGGCCAACGCATGCATGATAGCCAACATTTCCTTGTCATAAATACTATAGCTCCTCTCAGGTTCTCGTAGCTTCCTGCTCTCGAAAGCTATTAGATGACGGTCCTGCATAATCACGGCACCAATGCCTTCTCCACATGCATCACAATGAAGCTCAAAAGGCTTGGTGAAATCTGGTAGAGCTAGGACTGGGCAAGTAGTCATCAACTGTTTGAACTTCTCGAAACACTTCTGTGTCAAAGGTGTCCAAACAAAGGCTCCTTTCTTAGTCAAATCTGTGAGTTGTGCAGCATGCCTAGAGAAACCACTGACAAACCGACGATAGAAAGCGCATAAACCAACAAATCCCTTGAGCTGAGTCAAATTCTGAGGCCAATCAATGATAGCACGAACCTTATCAGGATCCATGCGAACACCCTCTGCACTGATGATGTGGCCCAAATATAAAAGCTCTACCATGCCCAATGCACACTTAGACTCCTTGGCGTATAAGGACTCCTTGTCAAGTATGCCCAAAAATGTATCCAAATGAGCCATGTGTTCCTCCCAAGATCCACTGTAAACCAATATGTCGTCAAAGAACACTAGAACATATTTCCTCAACTGAGACTGGAAGACCCTGTTCATAGTGGACTGGAAAGTAGCTCGTGCGTTGGTTAGGTCGAATGGCATAATCAAAAACTCAGTGTCCACAATGACATCTGAAAGCAGTCTTCTCGATATCTTGTTCGCTGACACTGATTTGGTGATATCCAGTCCTCAAATCTATCTTGGAGAAGTAACAAGCTCCATGAAGTTCATCTATCAGCTTGTCGATGCGAGGAATGGGATACCTGTTCTTAATTGTCATTTTATTCAACAACCTATAATCAATGCACATCCTGAGTGTACCATCTTTCTTCTTCACCAAAACAACTGATGAAGCGAAAGGAGACTTACTCGGCCTTATATGTCCCATAGCTAACAGTTCCTAAATAGTCTTTTCAATTTCATCTTTCAAACGCTTTGGGTGCCGGTAAGGTGTAATCATAATGGGCTTGGTGCCCTCCTCCAAATCTATGATGTGCTCTATGCCTCTATCTGGAGGTCTACCAGGTGGTATGTCACTAAATACCTTTGCATGCTTGACTCTGAGCTCTTGAACCTTTGGATGGTAGGCTGGTTTTTGCTGCTGAACCTCTGAATGATAGGCTGGTTTTTGCTGCTCATTATGTGAAGGCATGAACCTACATTCTGCTGCCCACTCCACCATGTCATTTCTAATGAGTCTCTCCATTATCTTGAGAGTGATCACCTTCAAATTGCTGTCCTTAATGGCCTTTAACACATGATTAATCCCATCCACCTGGAATTTCATCTCCATGTCTCTGAGATTGAGTGTAAACTCTCCAATGGCATGAAGCCACCTCATGCCAAGTACCAAATCCGTGTCTCCCATATTGACCACATAGAAATCAGCCTTAAACTCATAATTATTTAATTTCATAGGAAGATCAGGAATCATTTTGTCACAATTGAGAGTGTAGCCATCGGCAACCTTCACCTGTATGCCTTCAAACTCTTGGGTTTGAATCCCACATTGTGCCACTAACCGTGCATCTATGAAATTATGAGTTGCACCTATATCAAGCAAGGAGATGACTCTTTGACCCGCCAAGATCCCACGCAACCTAAAAGACCCTTTTGCGTGCTAGACATGTGAGCTTCTTGTAAGTGTGCTTCTCCCTCACTTTCAGCTTCTTTTCCTGAGTATTCAGCTCCTAGCTCCTCTTGATCAACTTGCTGGTCTGTTATATCAGCTATGTCTTCACCCTCATAAAACCACTCCATTTGTCGGTTTCTACCTTTAGGTCGTAGAGGACATTCATGACGTTCATCATAAGGACCCTTGCAATAAAAACATAGCTTCCTTCTACGCAAATCATTAAGTGTTTCTCTATCCAAGGGGGCTGCAAAATTCTTCTTTTGATCCACATATTCTGATTTCCTTGGGGCTAATGTACTATCATTAAATGAAGAGGGCAGTTTTGGAGTAAACTTGGTACGAGGGGCTGAAAGTTCCATACTACGTGCCTTCCTCATAGCCTCTTGTAGTGTAGGGGGATCAAATGCCTTGATCCATCTTTTCATGGGTTCATAAAGACCCTCAATGAACAATATGAGCGACTTCCTCTCTGAAATACCTGTGACCATTACCGAGAGCTTTTGAAAATCACTGATATAGGACTCCAAACTGCCCATCTGTTTCAGCTGAGCCAGATCTCTGAAATACAATTCTGGATCTTTCTTGTCAAACCGTTCAATCAAACTATCAACAAATTCTTGATATGTGGTGATCAAGTTGTGTTGCAAAGTAATCATTCCATGATGCCACCAATCATAGGCAATCCCGTCTAAATGATATGCTGCAAACTTAATTGCATCTGTTTCTGTCATAGGACGTAGTGGCAGGAAATTATCCAACTTGCTAATCCATGCCCTTGTTATTTTACTGCTGCCATCAAAAGTAGGAAGTGTAAGTTTGTCGGTTGCATGCTTAAGATCGTGATTTTGCTGCTTGGGTCTTCTATCCTGCCGAAGCCTGCTGTGTTCTCTCTTTTGACTCATAAATTGGTCAAAATTTAGATGATCCTTAACTGACTGGGGTAATAATTCCCACTCATCATGTAATGTCATGACATTATCAACAAGGGCTACATCTCCTCCTTCCTCAACCACGTCTCCCTCTTCTGGTTCATTCCTCACGAATGTAGGGTGGGTAGGCCTATCATAGGTGTGTGAGGGTGTTGTCCTTACCCGTGGGGCTCTAACAACACTACCCAATTCCTCCTGTACTTGATTTGGCCTTCTCGGAGGGGTCATATTCTCAATAGTTGTGGTAAGCCGCTGTAACACATTAGCTATCTGTTGCTGCCCTGTTGCAAGATCTCTCATAATATTTTTAGCTTCTGTTTCATCATTGTTAAACTCATTTCTACGTGGATCACCACCTTCCCTGTCACCCATTGTTTCCAATGGTATGTCCTCAAATTGGTTTCCCTATAATGCAACGCTTATGTGTGTGTAAAACCTGTGAGCATCACCTTGTCCTGGATACATAAGACGCTGTAACCCTTTAGGATGGCAGGATCAAAGCTCTGATACCACTGTAAGAACCCTGCTGGTTCTAACTCAAACTGCTGCTAAAAGATAATTTTTTTTTATGTCTTTTGATTGTTTTATGATTTTTTAATTTTATTATTGTGATCTTATAAACTAGACAGAAGATGCAGAAGGGGTTTTAGTTTTCTTGAAATGTGTAGTTTTGCCAAAGATGGCAAAAGATGTACATGCAACTAAGATCCAATACAAGGGGAATTGAAGCAATTAATAAACAACAAAACACCAACTAAGAAATTGAGTCACATACCCATCAGGTCTGCATATTATATTCATTGTAGAAACTGGATCTGCAAAGCAAATTGCATACAAATGGTAGTATTGGCCTGGGAGAGGCTCTACATGCAACTGAGTGTGATGGATCTGAAGGATATTGATGATATAGTACTGTTGCAAGCTTAGATTTGCAATATAGTCACCTAAAACTTGTTCAATAATGCCCAAACGAAGACCCAAAGTAGGCCCTCCACAAAGATGAATTGGGTTGTCATCCAATCCACCATAATCTTTGAGAGTTTCCGTTCCCAAAGGACTGAATGCTACTGCAACTCTTCCTCAGAGTTAAGAATGATCAAAAAGTGAATCCAAATTCACTTTATGAGACTCCCAAGTTGGGCGTCCACTTTTAGGGTTCAAAAGGCATCAAAATTAAGAATCTTTGAAAGATTCTTTTATTCATGAAGACTCCTAAGTTGGGCGCCCAAGTTGAGGGTCCAACATCATCATTAAAAGGGACACCTTTTTATCACAACCTTATGTCAACTAGGTGAGGGTCCTTTTAATACTTTATTATTATAAAGTGACATTAATAATCATCTTATTTTATTCCATTTATTCCATTTCTGTCACTTGGCCATCTGGAATTGAAACTGATGATGCTCGTGCCATATAGGTGAGGTCGCCATGTGGCAGGCTATATGACAGTCCCCTCCAAAAAAATAGGGATACCTCCTAAAAAATAGGAACTATGACCGAATCTCCCAAAATGCTCCTGGGGGTCCCCTAATGCCTCCTGGTCAACTCCCAGTCAAACCCTAAAAAATAGGGACCCTTGCTAAAAAATAGGAAACTATCGCAAACTCTCTGGAATGGCTTGTAAAGCTTCTTGCCAAGCTCCACTGCCCCTGGATAGGTCCCCTAACCACTTTGCTGACCTACGAGAACCCAAATAATAGGCCAACCACCACATCCATGTGTCGCCTAGGAAGGGGACATTACAATTTCTCACATCAAAGCTACTACGTGGTAGCTCCTTCTGCTTCCCCAAACCTGGTTGATTTGGTCTAATTAAGGGACCCACATGACTGGCCTTAGGTGGCCCTACAAAGCTACTCTTGGGCTGCCCCAAACTGCCACCTCTCTGCTACCTAGTAGGTGGGAAAAAATTACTTTGGCTGTTCCAAAGGCGGAAATCTGCCCCTTGGAGTAGAAGACTCCAAATCATAGGCCTTCTGAATGGCCTCTCGCAGTGAAGGTGGATGAAAAACCTTGACCAATCCCCTTAGGTAGTCAACCAAGCCCTCTGTGAATAACACTACCAATCTCTTATCTGAAATATCATTCATCATGACTGAAAGTCTCTGAAACTCTGTGAGGTAATCATCTATCAAGGCCCTCTACCTCAATTGAGCTAAATCATAGAAATAAAGCACCGGATTTGCTCTATCGAACCTCTCAATCAACCTCCTGTTGAACTCCACATAGGAGTGTATGTGTTGATTCCCCTACGTGATCAAACTGTGATACCACCAATTGTGGGCTGCTTCCTCTAAATGTAAAGGTGGCGAACTGAATGGCCTCTCCCTCTACCATAGCTCAGAGTGAAAAGGTATCCACCTTCTAAATCCATGCTCTCGTTGAGCTCTTCTATGACCCATCAAATGTGGAGAGAGGTAACTTCCCCAACGCATGTTGGAGATCTCCCTGGCTGCCCCGCTGCTTTTGACCGATCTTGGGCCCACTTTGTCCCCGCTTCCAAGCTGAAAATTTGAAAAAATTCATAGCCTCCTTAATTGTCGCGGACAAGGTGATATACTCATCCATCTCTCTCTAACTCCTCGTGTGGGCTGATTAACCCCTCCCTCGCTGGTACGAGCTCCTCGCTTTGAACAAATGTAGGCTGTGTGGGCCTACGTGTGGATGCCCCATTCCTTGAAGGGGGTGTATGTGCATTTGGCTTGCTCTCTGAGGCACCACTATCTCCATTGAGTGGCTTCAAGCCACCCATCTCACTGAGGGAACGAAGAAACCCCTCCATCACTGTTGTCATCCTCCCCTGAGTTTGAGAATACTTCTCAAACCTCTCCTCAGCGAACCTATCTCTCCTCTCACCTTCTGTCTCTTGGTGTCCCATGTCACCGATGGCTTGATCCTGCTCAAGCGAACCCACCGATGGAAGCCTTGCTTCCCTCTTACTGCTCCTTAAGTAATGCTTAACCTCTTTGTTGTCACTCATATATCAAACCTTTCACCTCACAGAATAGTCAAGATATGGCTCTGATACCACTGTAGTGTCCCCAAACTGGGACAAGTAATAATGGAATTGAGGACAAACTCCAATAAAAAATCTGAAAATAATATAGTAGAGTAGCCACTCTAGGTCTAACAAACAAACCACCACACACCTCTCCAAGTGAACCAAATCCCAAATGCTACTAGGGCAAAATTTTAACTACAATCACAACCCTTAATATGCACTCCAACAACTAAGAATATACTCCAAAAGATAATACAAACAACTGTAATAAATACCTGGAAATAATGATTACCATGGCCGAAAATATATATTAAAAATTCCAGCGAACATAAAAGCCTTCCTTCCAAATCGCCCAAATTGATGTAAACCCTTGAAAATAGATGACATAATAAGGTAAACAATGACGAATAATTCCAGCCACTGAAATATAAATTTAGACCCCAAAATTGGTCACTAAACCATAGAAAATCAATTCGCCACACTTCCCAAGTAAGCTGAAAAATTAGTAAATAAATTCTCTTCACAAAATCAAAATATCAAGGGATCAAATGTAGCCAATACCCTTCACCAACAGGGTGGAAATCAGCAAAAAATATTTTAAATATTAGGGATAATATTTACCCAATGATTTAGGGCCAATAAGCACCGCAAACTCGCACAACTCCCCTTCCAAATGAGTCGCTCCATTTTTGATTTTTATTGCAATAAATTCTAGAATTTATATCTTTATTTTGCTCACAAAAAGACCTTCAAAACCTTGTGATTCAATTCTCAAAATTTCAGAATTAATATTATAAATGTACCTTGTCAAATTGGAGTTTAAAAAAACTTCAAAGATGCCCATAATCTCCTCCAACTTATTCGCCCTACCTCAAAATATTATAGAAAATAAATCAGATTATTTTCACTTATCAAAAATCTTCAAAATGAACTCCAAAAGGCTCCTAGGGCAAGTCGCCCAAGATAGAAAGATAGTATAAGTTTTTTTGCAATATTTTATACTACACGAACACTCCAAATCAGCCCTAAAATCCCCAAGATCAGCCCTCCAGTCAAGTTGCCACAACTAGAAAATCAAGTAGAATATTATGCAACCTTTGTCAACTTCAACGAACCCTTCCAAATAACTCGCCCAACTCTCTAAGCAAGTTGCCACACCCTGTTATGGTCTTCAATGCGACGTACACTCTCCCAAGGTAATTTGCCACTCTCAAAGACTTGTAAAATCACCAAAATCAGTGTTCGATAGGGTTTGCAATATTCTTCAATATAGGTGGTGTCCAAAAACACCTTTGTAGATCCACTTGCATGTAAACATGTAATTTTGAAGCTCAATTACAGCCCTTGAATAGAGCTGCCAAAGTAGTATGAATGGAGGTTTTCGTCTCCAAACCCTTAACATTTCTTGAAGGTTTTTGTCGTCAAGATGTGGTAATCAGGCTCGACATACTTGATCAAAGTTTCCAATTCAATATTCAGCATAATCCTTCACAAGATTCCTCAATTGCTTTTATATTCAAGGGTGGCGCCCAAGTTGGAGGGTTATATCTTTTTGAAACATAAGCACTCAATCTTTTAAAACTCCATTTTTGAGGGTTTAGGTTCCCATGACCCCAACTTAAGTGAATATAAGATGAAAAATACCTTTTTGCAAACTCAATTGAAAATTAAAATATTTAAGTACTTTTTACCTTTTTTGCTCATAGAATAGCCCCCCCTCCATGTTCCCTTCTCTTTCCTTTCCTTAGCTTTGTGGGAACAACCAAGCTAAGGACCCAAAAGCAAGCTATGCTAAAAAGGGGAACATTACATATTTAGTCTGGTAGGCTGAGGAAATGACTATGTAAGAGTGCTCTTATCTTTCATACTTGTGAATCGCTGCCTTTTGGTGACTAGTGACCTCTCCTTTGATCTACTTGCCATGACAAAAATGACTATGCGAGAGTGCTCTTATCTTTCATACTTGTGAATTGCTGCCTTTTGGTGATTAGTGACCTCTCCTTTGATCTACATGCCATGACAATGGCCTCAAATACGGAACACAAATTAAACATGTGAACCTCGTGTTGCATGTGATCATTGAGCTCACCAACAAACCAGTCATTCAAATGTCACCCATGATTGTCTCCACTCATAAGGATGGATTTTGGATCTATTGAATATAATCCTTGAATGATCTTATTTGGTGCAGTTTTGCTAATTGGCTAAACTAATTCGCAGTCACATTGTTGTGATAGTGTAGTTGTAATTCATCAATAAAAATTGACTAAATGACAGTGAGACCCTTATTCTTTTGAGCACAAAGCCATCGATACCAAATGATTTGCTCAAGTTCCAAATATAAAGATGCCACTACCACCATTGGTTCACATGGGATTTGATGTACATCAAAAAAGTTTTACATTTGGTTGATCCAAGTGACAACATCCTTCCCATCGAACTTATGCATTTCCACTTTTGACATCATGTTTTCTGGCTGCCATGTACTTGGATTTGGATTGGGTAGGCTAGAAGATCCACCATGGTTGGGTTGTGCATTGGTTATTGGTGGTTGGTTTTGCTGATTATTCTACAAGGCCATCATGATCTTCTCCAATTCCGCAGTGATGTTTCTTACATCTTCTTTGATTGTACTCATATCAAATTATATGTTTAGTACACTATACTCAAGTTGGCTCTCTTTGCGATTTGTTGAAGAAAACTCTGGAACATAAGATCCACTGATTCTTGGTTTTGGCTCCATCTCCTCTTTGTTAATAGTTTTTCTCGGTGTTTTGAAACTCTTGCCTTGACCCCTAGTGTGTGGTCTTGCCATAAAAAGTCTTGACAATGCAAAATTGAATTTTACCTTTGACCAAACTTTGACCAAATGATTTCAGACTTAGGTCGGCCTCAAATCCAAAAATGTAAACAACAAACCCTCACTATATTTTTGCGAGCTTTTTGAAAATGTAAAGAAAACAAAAAAATTCCTAAAGTTGCAGCCTATAAAGTGAATTTAGAAAAAACCCTAAAATCGCAATAACTCACTAAACAATGATCACAAATCCCTAATTTTTCTTGTAGCATCCTTGAATGATTTTTCAACTTTAGTTAAAATTTTGCAATGGTTTGCGAGTTATAGGCGATTCTTCAAAATTAAGGGTTTGACAACACTTTTGCCCAAATCGAAGCTCCAATACCACTTGTAATGATATTATTACACCACTAAAGTAGAATCACAACGATAAATCACAATATGACTGAAATAAGAGTAGAATAATGAAGAATACGACTAAGCCACTTCGAGGGGGCAACATCCACAAACTTACAATAAGAATATAATTCACACTATGTACCTCCTATATATACCCTAATTGTGCCATGGAAACACCCTATGACAACCCTGCTAATGGTATGAAGCTATAAAGGTGATCATATGACTTAATTAAAGGTTATGATAGCCACAAGTTGGCCACAGAATCCCAATACACGCTATAGGTTAAGGGAATAACAAGAACTTGGTGGAAATTCCCTTATTGTCCTCAATCATTGCAAAGTGGGTGTGAAGATTTCCCCTACTAACACATCTCTTTTTTTGGGTGCAGTTATTAGAAATTAGAAAGTGAGAGACATGAAGGAAGAATAAGAAACAAGATATTTTATTAGTTGTCTCTCGTCCATTATGTCATTCGACCCAACACCATTTAAATCATTCCAATATGGTGAGGGTAGGTATAATTGTCCAACACATGACATGGCATTAGAGATGCTTTGTTAGTCTTAACAATGTTTAATTAAATGCTAACACATACTAATGTGTGAGTGCATTGTTTGCTTCCTCCAACACCCTACCCCAAAGGAAAGCTCAAACAAATCAACAAATTTTGCAAAACATATATACCTTCATTTATCATCAACAAATGAGACAGTCTCTTTAATATTTTCATTGAGGACAAATGGAGAATTATCATTTGTAATTGTTATTCATATCTTCTTGTCATGTATACTTCTCTTCTTTAGCAAAAAATAGACACCAAAACTCTTCAATAAACTTATTGAAAGCAGTAGTGATTGTTGGAGACTAGTTCTCTAGTTTGCAATCACTTGAGACAACTCTTGTACGCTTCCCATTAGTGACCATCAACAAGTGATTGTTAGATACCAATTCTCTAGTTTTAAATCACTCGAGACAACTATTGTACACATCCCATAAGTGACCATCAGTGACCAATCCCTTTTCTACCATGATTGTCAGAGACCAATTCTTCAACTGTGACTTAGATGAAGAAACTTATGACTGATCATAATAGTTTATACTTGTATTAAAGTCTTAAGAGCTTCACTTAGTGTTTTAAATTTCTAATGCACTAGAGGATATTTAATATGGCTATCAATCCCTCAACTCCCCAATCAGTATACTTATCATTTCTTTAAGTCAAAGTACATAATTTTTGATTAATTCATCTAGGTCTTTTGTAGATGCTTTCAATTCATAAGTACTTTTACTGTTGGACTTTGGGTATTTGAATTTCACCTCAAATGCTTCCTTGATCTTTCGGACCTTAGGCATAATAATTTGGTCATGCTTGCTTGTATCTACACTGTCGCAAATGGATCGGCTTCTTCAATGGACCTATAAATTCAAGACCCTATATCTTGAAAAGCTCATCTACATTGGATATAGAGGCATCAAATATTGCTTTAGTGGCTTCCTTGTTCTTTGGTAGGTATTGTAGGCTACAACCCATTCCTTAGCATCTCGAAACAACGCAGACTACCAGAGCCTTGAGGACCTTTCTAGTAGTTGCATCTAGGCCCATAAGCCCTCTTGCCAATTCTTTGTGACCTTCCCTCAAGATTCCCTAAAGTTCTTCTTGCATTGCAAAATAGCACATGATTTTTTTAGTTCCCATCTTATAAAAAAGGCTATTAATGAACTAGAACAATCTTTAATTTTTAATAGTCTTTTAATTAATTAATTTGGGCTTTTAATATTTTGTCAGTTATTCATCTTTCTAATTCCCAATTAATTAATTAGCTAGCCATTAGTGGTTGTTACCTCACCTCATGCTTATGAATGGAGTCATCTACATAAGGAGCTCCAAATCTTATAACCATTCATTTGTTTTTCTCTTTCCCAATAAGGCCTTGACATTGTATCATACCAGGTACCAAGCTATAGGGCCCGACACTAGTCAAGGATTACTAGTAGCGAGCCTTCCTACCTTCCATCTAGTGGGCGGGATTGAGTGATGCCATCTTGAGAAAGGTGCCGCTACGAAGAAGCCGCGAGAAATTCTATTGCTCTTCACTTTGTGTACCTCAAGCTTCATTTCATTGAACCGCTCGCTTCATCTGGAAAACCAAAGCTCAAATTCATTTTGATCCTCATAAATGACAATGAAATGTGGTCTTAAATGTTTTTTTCTTTTGTGGAAAATATCTCCAAAAAGATGCCACTTTGGGTAAGACCCAAGGAGGCAGGGGTTATCTATTCCACCAAAATCGCCTAGGGCTCGCACCTGGCCTGCCCCCTTCAACATGTATAAAGAACATGCCTAGCCAAAATAAAATCAGTCACTGAACTGTGCATGTCGCAGTAAAAAAACCAACAAGATTGATTACTAAAGGCTCATGCATTAGAACCGAGGATCAAGGAGAAATTCCATCAAACATACTATGCCAAGCAATATAACTGTTAGCCCAAGCCTGGGCATGGGAAACAAGACTAATAGGAGCAACCATCATCATCAACTTATCTCAAGATTCAAAATCTGTCTAAGATCTTCTTGAAGCTTAATCGACCACCATAGAGGTGCAGACCCATAGCAAAGGAGATTGTCATTATCTAGAGCCCAATTCGCTAGCACATCTGCAACTCTATTAAGCTGTCGAGAAACATGATGAAAGCTAATTTGTTGAAAGTGTTCCTTCAGCTTCTGAATCTTTTCCTGTTCTCTAACAATTTGCTAGTTTTTACTCTTATAAGAAGAGTGATTAGATAAAAGACTAATGATCAGAAGAGAATTGGATTCAACCTATATTCTTGACCATCCCACTTTCACTACTTGCATACCTTTGAAAACAGGTACTTTAATCTCAGCTACATTATTTGTTGCATAACCCAATTTTTTTGAAAAGAGAAAAGTCACAGAAGCATCTGAACATCTTCCTATGCCACCCATATTGGCCATCCCTGGTTTACCTCTAGAAGCACCATCAGTGTTCAACTTTCCTACTCCAATCGGGGGAGCTAACCACTTCTTACTAGACTTATTTTCCTTGACAGCCTTAGAATCCCACAAAGCAGACACAGGGAAAGTTAAAGATAAAGTTTTAAAAAGATTATTCCATCTCTCAGAGAAAGTCGAAGGAAGGTGAACCTTGTATTTAATGGTTTCAGCTACATTGGTCTTTATCTTGTCCCAAACATTTTTTTTTCTTTACCTTCCTGTTGAAAAATCCGTCTGTTTCTCTCCCAAACATTCCAAAGCAAGAGAGTTATACCACTCCATGAAGCTTGTATAAAATTTGGATTATTCTTTATATGCTTTCCCCAATCTCTGAAGGGTTGCTCAAGATTTTGAATTCCAGACCAAGGCAAGTCAAATAACTTAACCAGGGGATGCCATAATTGGATAACAAAGGAGCAGTTAATAAAAAGATAAGTAAAATTCTCTTCATTTTCCAAACACAACACACATTTGTAAATGTTTTTTAGAAATTGTTTGTGACAATTTTTTTCCAGAAATATTTTTCACAATCTTCATCCTTTCTACTTAGCTCATTTCTTTGGGAAAACTTTCCATAAATAAAAAGTTACCACTTTTTTCATACTGTCACTATCTGCTCAGTCTAACTTCCCCCAGATGAAAGCTCAAACATATCGGTAAATATCTCAAAACACAATACTTTCTTGCTAAAGAAGAGAAGTTTACATGAGAAGATAAGTATAGTGCTTACAAACTTAATGAAGGTAGTAGTGATTGTTAGAGACAAATTCTCTTAATGTGCAACCACCAAAGACAACTCTTGCACACTTTCCATTAGTGAACATCAAAGACCAATCCTCCTCTACTGTGATAGCCAAAGACCAATTCTTCATTTGGGACTTAGACATAGTGTTGAGTGTAGAGCACACACCACACTGAGAGGTGGGGGGGGTGAATCAGTGTGTAATAATAATTTACTTTCTAAATAACTTTCATAAAGAAACCATTCACATAAGAACAAGTAAATGCACAACACATAATTTACGTGGAGAACCCTCGGTGGGGAACATTTGAATAAGTAGGTGGTGACCAAGCTAGCAGGTTGGACGATTAACCCGAGCATGGATTTCTAGGTAACAAATTTCATACAATTCCATACTACACGTTTTACGGGGTGTTAGTACATGCGGACTTGTACTACACATGTTTTGTAGTACACGCAGGTTCGTACTAACGTGGTTTTGTACTATGTATTTTTCCTATATAAGGAACCCATGAATTGTAAAGTATATAATTGAGTTGTACTCATTGTACTCATTTTTGAGCTTGTGCGTGGCGACTGCCATTATTGTAATTGCGGATTAATTCTTGGATAATAAAATACTGAAGACCTTTTCTCGTGATTTTTTTACTTGGTGATTTGCCAAGTTTTTCCACATAATATCTGTGTGTGTCTTGAATCTATTTTCTTTCACTATGATTATTTCTCTCTGCATGTTATTTTTTACCAAAACCACAATTGAAAGGCTATTTGGATCTACTGTCCAAATCCAGCCATAAGATTAATAATTCTTTTCACAAAAGTTCTGTAGGCACCAACCTACTTGGAGACACCAATCCCCAATGCCAAGCACCAACCTAACTTTAGACACCGATCTGTTTGAATTGAAGCACCAACTTCATTGCCAAGCACCGACTTAGCAAAATACACCAATCTTTTTGTTCTGAGGCACCGATCTCACTCAAACAATTTTCACCTTTTCACTGTTGCTTTATCAACAAATGATGGCACAATCAAGTTTCACTCTTCTCCCTCTTATCCCTCTTCTTCTCCTTGTATATAATAGAAAGAATTATTTCTCCTTGTTTTTCTCCAACGTCCTTTCAACTTATATAGCCTTCAAAGGCTTTTCCCAATGGGGGCGTCCCATTAGCAATGCACCTTTTCATTAACCAAAGTGTCTTTTATTTTATTTTAATTAATTTCAATTAACCCTCCAAGATGGATGATTTTTCCAAGGCAGTAATATAAACAAAGAGAGTTGGCCTTGTCATTAAGCATTAATGCTTATAGCCATAAAACTCCTTGTTGCAATTAAACTTTATTGAAAGCTGGTCCGTCAACACAAAATCGCTGCTGCTGTAAATTAAATATATTTAATTGCTGGTCCTTATTAATTAATGCTGGTCTCTTCCATACTTGGGTGCTCAAACCAATGCAATTGGTCCTTCCATCCTTGGGCATTGCTTTTCGAAAAGGTCGCGCTTTTTACAGAAAAATTTCGTTAGATAATTTTGTTACTTTTTGACACTTTCGTTCACTTCCGACAACAATTTCGTTTGATACTTCCGTTCATATCCGTTACAATTCCTTTGACATCAATGACAATTATTCCAACAATCTCCCCCTTTGTCATTGATGGCAATCCCCATGAATTAGTATATGAACTCCCCTTTGTTGTGGTTCTCCTCCTTTGCTCCCCCTATCTTCAATTCTCCCACTTTGACATCAATGGCAAAGGAATGTTCAAAACAACCACAATGTATTTCACCAAAATATTTATGGGGCCGAATAATGCAATGATTAGCTCCCCCTTAACTCATGCTCTTTATGATGGATTTAGTGACTGAGTGAAGAATGGATCACTTCCAATTCTTGCCTTAGAAACTCAAAAGGTTCTTTTGGGAGAGGCTTTGTGAAAATGTCTGCAACTTTTGCTCCTTTGTAGATACATACTCTAATTTTACTTTCTGATCAGCGACCTGCTCTCTTAGAAAATGATATCTAATGGGAATATGCTTAGTTCTTGACTACATAATTGGATTCTTGGAGATGTTTAAAGCACTTGTATTGTCACAAAAAATAGAAATTGGATTGACATACTCAATTCTAAAATTACTCAAGTTTTGTTTCATCCAAAGGACCTGTGTACAACATGATGTTGCTGCTATGTACTCAGCTTCAGCTATGGACAAGGAAACTAAGGGCTAATTCTTACTCAACCATGACACAAGACTCTTTCCAAGAAAGAATGCACCTCCACTTGTGCTCTTTCTATCATCAATGTTCTCTGCCCAATCTGCATTAGTATAAGCTATCAAAGTGAATTCCTTTCCTCTTGGGTACCACAAACCAAGATCCATGGTGCCTTTGAGATGCCTAAATATCCTTTTGACTACTTGCAAGTGTGTTTCTTTTGGTGTTCCCTGAAATCTGGTCACTAGACCTACCACCTACATGATATTTGATCTTGATGCAGTAGTATACAATAGACTTCCAATCATTGATCTATACAAAGGTCTAATTGACTTGTGTTGACTCATCATCTTTGCTCAATTTACACCGTCACCATTGGAGTACTTACTGATTTACAATCATTCATATTGAATTTCTTCAACATTTCCTTAATGTATTTGGTCTGAGAGATGAAGATTCCTTTACTTGATTGAGTAATTTTCAACTCAAGGAAAAATAATAACTCTTCTAACATAGACATTTAAAATTCTTGTTGCACTATCCTTGCAAATTCTTGAGACATCTCATTTTCTCCACCAAAAATAATGTCATCAACATACACAACCACAATTAACTAGTTCTCACCTTCAGTGTTGATGTATAGGTTACTATCAGCCACTCCTCTCTTGAAACCTTGATCAAGCATTTGTCAAGCCTAGCATACCAGGTTCTAGGGGCTTGCTTTAGTCCATACAATGCTTTCTTCAGCCTACACATAGTCTTTATTCCTTGATAGAGAGAACCTTTAGGTTGCTATATGTAAACCTCTTCTTCAAGATTCTCATTGAGAAATGCAGACTTCATATCAATCTGATAGACCTTGAAATTCTTGAATCCAACATATTCTAAGAATAGTCTTATGGCTTCTAATCTTGCCACAGGTGCAAAAGTCTCCTCAAAGTCAACACCTTCTACTTGAGCATAGCCTTTACAGACCAGTCTTGCCTTGTTCCTTGTTACCTTGCCATCTTCATTCAGTTTGTTCCTAAAGACCCATTTAGTTCCAATTACATTCTTTGTCGATGGCATTGATTCAGTGCTTATCATTGCTAGCTTCTGAAAAGCTCTTCGGTTCTATCTTCGAGAATAGAGAAAAGTTTGCATTTTCTGATGAATTCATTAACCTTCTCCTAGTTTGCACCCCAGCATCAATATAAACGATGATTTGATTTTTTACATGATTTTTCTGAACGAATCTAGATGGTGCCCTTGTATCTTCCCTTTCTTCTTTTTGACTTTCTTTTGCTACTTCTTTCTTGAAGTCTAATTCTTCTAAATGAATATTAGTTGGCACACTCACTTGTTTAGGCCTAGTTTCATCCATTCTAACACTGACACTCTCTACAATTGTTTGCAGCATTTTATTATAGCATCCATAGGGTTTACTCTTTGAGGAATAACCAAGAAAAATACCTTCATTGGCTCTTTAGTCGAACTTTCCAAGTCTTTATCATCTCTTTTGACGTAGCATTTGCTTTCGAACGCTTTGAAGTATTTGACCGAAGCTGGTCTACCCTTCCACATCTCATAGGGTGTTTTACTATTGTTTACCCTGATTTGTCCTCTATTCAAGATGTAAACTGCGGTGTTGACTGCTTCTCTCCAATATCTATCTGAAAGTTTGGATTCGTTTAACATTGTTCTTGCCATTTCTTGCACAGTTCAATTCTCTCTCTACAACTCCATTTTGTTGTGGAGTCCTAGCAGCTGAGAAATGTCTATTTATTCCATGCTCTTCACATAATTCATTGAATTCATTTGAGAGTAAAACACTCTCCTTCGATCTGACCTTAGGCATTTGATCTTTAGATCCATTTGATTTTCAACCAAAGCTTGAAAAGCTTTAAACTTTTTGAACGCCTCAGATTTCTCTTTTAGAAAGGCAACCCATGTCATTCTAGAATACTCATCAATAAGCAACATAAAATAACTCACTTTGTATGCTTTGCATTCTTGTGGGTCCACACAGACTGTATGGATCAATTCCAATGGCTTGGTTGTCGAGTACTCTTTTGATTTGAAACTCGCTTGTGTTTGCTTCCCATGCTGACATTGCTTACAAATAGTGTTTGAAGGTTTTGTGATTTTCGGCATGTCTCTTACAACATTCTTAGTGCTGATTTTCACTAAATTGTCAAAATTTATATGGCCCATTCTTTTATGCCATAGCCAACTTTCATTAGCTTGACTCATGTAGCATTCCTCTCCTTTTACTTCATTGAGTATGTACATATTATTTGATGTTTTGTTTGCGTTTGCAACTAATTTTTCTGTGTTTCCTCTCCTGATCTCGCAGCCTTGAGCATAAAATGTGAGCATGTCTTTGATCACACATTTGGCTGACACTCAATAGGTTATGCTTCAACCCTTCAACATACAAAACATTTTCAGTTTTTGTCTTTCCATTATGAAGGCCGAGGGTACCTTTTTTGACAATCCTAGCCATAGCAATATCCCAAAACTTTATTGTACCTTCACTCATTTTCTTCAAAGTGAGAAATTCGCTTTTATCACTTGCCATGTAGCTTGAACACCCACTGTCAATATACCACTGCTGCCCTTCGTCTTGTGCATGAAATGCTGTTTGAACAAGCATAGATTTTTCCTTTTTTTGATTAACTTCTTGTTGCTTCTCTCCTCATTTTTTTGTAGATTCCTTTTTCTTTATAACCGGAGAATTCACCTTGTTCTGTTTACGGGTTTCTATGAAAACACTCCTATAGAATCGTGCTATATATCCATATTTGTTACAGTTATAACATATAGTATTATTCTCATTGTAATTCAATAGTGGGGCAAATGAGTTATAGTTTCTATTGGAAACTCTATAAGTGCCTTTTCCATAGTTCCATGCATATTCATTTCTTGCGTGTGCATTACACTCTATTGCTCTATGACCAAATTGATTGCAAGAATAACAATAACCATAGAAGTAGCTTGTGTACCTTATCACATTGTTTTGCCTTGACAAAAATGATCTTTTGAGATCTCTAACAGGGATGTTCTTACCTCTGTTTTCTCTATGAGGAGGATTGACATGCTCTATCTTCTTTTCGCTTTCTATATTCACATACCTCTTAAGTGCATCCACATAGCTCTTTGGCTTCTCTATAATTACTTTCTTTGATGAGTCAGTAGATTTTGAACTTTACCCTTTTTCAATGTTCTTTTGGTTCTTATCATAGCCAATGCCATACTTAATGAACGGTGACCTTTGACTATTTAGTATGTTACTCAACACTTCGGTACTCTTCTCAAATTTTGATATGTTCTTCAACTCATTTGTTGTCTTCTCCAATTCTAATTTCAAGGCAATTGTTTTAGACTCTTGCATTTTGCACGTGTCCTCCTTTGGTTTCAATTTGGTTCTTATTTCCTTGATTCTTTTCATTTCCTCTAATTGAGTTTTTAAGCCACTGATAACCTTGTCTAATTCTTCAACATTTTTGTGTCATCTTTGTTTTCAATGCAATATCTTTCTCTTCATATTTTTGAATTTGTACTCTTTGTTTCAAATTCTTTTTCTTCAGCATTTTTATCTCTCCCAAGGCACAAATCAACTCTTCTTCAAGATCTACCACTCCATTTTCGACATCATCCTCTTCTTCCAAGGTGTGTGTACTTACAGAGGCTTCGGGTTTTGTTTCTATTGCCATGAATAGGCTTTCCTCCTTGTCACTGTCTGATATTTTTTCATCGCTCTCCTCCGTTGAGCTACTATCCTTTTTGGAATAGAGGCTTTTCTTATACTTATTATAATTTTTCTTATACCCTCTTTGTTTGAAGTTTTTCTTGAAGCGAGGCTTGCTTTCCTTTTTTTCCTTTTCATCGTTATTATTTTCTTCATCTTCACTATCATCCTTATGGGGACACTTGGCAACAAAATGTTCTATCTTACCACAATTAAAGCATTTGAAGGGTAACTTACCTTTGTATTTTTCGGATCCCTTTTTAAGCTTTCTGACAATTAGAGCCTTTTTTTCATCTAGTTCATCACTGGTTTCATTGCTTGATTCAATTTCTTTGTTTTTCGCCTTTTTTGAGGCTTTAAAGGCTGCCTCTCTTTCAGACGGTTTTTCTTTTTCAGTCTTCATCTCATATGCCATGAGAATTCCATGTAACTCATCCATTGTTAATTTGTTTAGATCCTTTATTTCTTCGATCGCAGAAATTTTTGTATCGAATCTTAAAGGAGAGACCTTAGTACCTTTTGGACGATTACAAATTCTTCGACTTTTTCACCAAGGCCTCTGATAATGTTGACAATTTCATCTACACAAAGTAGATAGGCGGCAATGTTTTCATCTTCTCTCATCTTCAAACTTTTGAATTGTCCCCTGTGAGTTTGAAGCTTGTCCATCTTTACTTTGTTATCTCCCTCATAGATGGTGTTAAGTTTATCCCAAATCTCCTTAGCCGAGTCGCACTGCATTACTTTTACAAACTCGGATTCTAACAAACCACACAGAATAGCATTCATGGCTTTTGCGTTTTTTTCACTAGCCTTCTTTCCTACTGTATCTGTTGGTGGAGTCTGTGGCACCGTCTATCCATCCACAACTGCTCACCAAATGTCAAAACCAAGGGCCATTAGATATGTCCTCATCCTTATACTCTAGAATGCGTAATTTGTCTTGTTGAACAATGGAGCCTTGTTGGTGGAGAAACCTTCTTGAACCTGATGACTGACTATGTGTGCTTTTGGGATCTACCTTCCAATGATTAAACTGATCTTGAAGGAACTTCGGTTTGATACTAATTGTTGAGCACACACCACACTGAGAGGGGGGGTGAATCAATATGTAATAATAATTTACTTTCTTTCTAATTAACTTTCATAAAAAAACCATTCACATAAGAACAAGTAAATGCACAACACAAAATTTACGTGGAAAACCCTCAGTGGGGAAAAACCACACTTGAAAGGCTGCTTGGATCTATTGTCCAAATCCAACCATAAGATTAATAATTCTTTTTACAAAAGTTTTGTAGGTACCAAGCTACTTGGAGACACCAATCCCCAATGCCAAGCACCAACTTAGCTTTAGACATCGATCTCTTTGAATTGAAGCACCAACTTCACTGCCAAGCACCGACTTAGCGAAAGATACTGATCTTTCTGTTCTGAGGCACCGATCTCACTTAAACAATTTCCACCTTCCCACTGTTGCTTTGTCAACAAATGATGGCACAATCAAGTTTCCCTCTCATCTCTTCTTCCTCTTCTTCTCCTTGTATATAATAGAAAGAATTATTACTCCTTGTTTTTCTCCAACATCTTTTCACCTTATATAGCCTTCAAAGGCTTTTCCCAATGGGGGTGCCCCATTAGTGATGCACCTTTCCATTAACCAAAGTGTCTTTTATTTTATTTTAATTAATTTCAATTAACCCTCCAAGATGGGCGATTTTCCCAAGGCAACAATATAAACAAAGAGAGTCGGCCTTGTCATTTAAGCATCAATGCTTATAACCATAAAAATCCTTGCTGCAATTAAACTTTATTGAAAGCTGGTCCCATCAACACAAAATCGCTGCTGCTGTAAATTAAATATATTTAACTGCTGGTCCTTATTAATTAATGCTGGTCCCTTCCATACTTGGGTGCTCAAATCAATGCAATTGGTCCTTCCATCCTTGGGCATTGATTTTCGAAAAGGTCACGCTCTTTACGAGAAAATTCCATCAGATAATTTTGTTAGTTTTTGGCACTTCCGGCAACAATTCCGTTTGACACTTCCATTCATATCCGTTACAATTCCTTTGACATCAATGACAATTATTCCAACATTGAGACTTGGACTCGGCAAAGACCCAACAAGCCTATTTTTGCCTCGGACTCGGACTCGGACTCGGTAAAAAAACTTGCCCAAGACTCGGCAAAATTTCGGCAAATTTTAAAAAATCATTAAAAATAGTGAATTTTAAGAGGAAAAACTATTAAAATACATTCCATATCAAATCCACTTAAAACTAGTCAAAATGTTAGGAAATGAGAAAAATAAAAGAGAAGAGTTCATGTAATTTATGGTTACCTCTTGTAGATGCACACTTGAATCAAGTCTAAGCCTCCAACAATGCATAGCCACATGATCCACAGTGCACATACTTTGACTTGAAGCTTTGGATCAGCTAATGCACTTAAAACAACCAATCCCTTGAAGCTCCAGCCTCCACGGCACCAACAATACACTCACTTGTTGCTAAACCAACTTTTGCACCGTAGCAATCAACCCCTTTGAAGCGAAAACAACAAATCTGAATGATTCAATCACAATGGTGTGTGAACCTTGAAAGTGAAGAAAGTGGAATGGGCTTGTGAAAACAAAGTTAGAATGAGTGAATGGTTGTTTGAGGATGTTCGAATGCCTTTTAGGCATAGTTCGCATGCTCTTACTCAGAGAGCCCCCCAAAAGTTTACTTGGCAATTAATCGACAACCACTCGCCATTATTCGGTAAATTTAAAAAATACTTAAATTTATTGAAAAAACATAACTTTTATAGAAAGTATAATTACATAATGTATCAAATGAGTCTATAAAATGTTAGGGAAGTTTTTTATATTAGATTTGAATACAAATAGAGTACGAAATCACATAATCATGCAAATACATTAACAAACTGATACTTATAAATTTATGATGATTGTCATTGAAAAATCATCATCATAAATTGCGTATGGATGAAAATTACAAATTACAAGAATCTACAATTTCCTCTTCCCCATTCTAGTGAAACATATGGGAGACTGAGAGAGTCTAGGCCTCACACTCTGTTGTGCCTTCTCTCTTTGCCTAGAATGTTGCGTCTGTGGCTCGACCTTGGTACTAGATGGCAATAACTCCTCCCTTGCCTCATGTTCGACAACATCTACAAGGATGCCATCCAACGATATCAATCCAATCTCTTCTGCTTCCACTAATATACAAGGTACTCCTTTAGTTGTTTCGTGAACGCAAGGTGTCTGTCATACCTACATCCCTTCATGCAACCTTCATACCTCCTAATACGGTAATACCTAAGATGTCTCCTTGAAATCTTCAAACCCTGAAATATGGCTAAGTCTGAAATGTTGAAATCTAAGTAAGTCTGAAATATGATAGGATCCTCCAAAACCTAGAATTTGTTTTATAGCTCGTAGAGGTCCGAAACCACTCTCAAACACCCTGAAAGTATATATATATATAACTTTAAGTATAAGAAACTAGATGTCCATATATAAATGTAAACTTATACTTATGTGTATACCTTTATTTTATATATATACTGTCGCCTCAAATGCTACGTGATGGAAGTGTGGGGGGATGCATATTTAAAAAGGCAAAAAATTAGTGTTTTGGACACGTTTTGACAGACTCGGCGAGCCCTGGGATGGGACTTGGGAGTCTGCCCAGACTCGCGAGTCCCGTCACAGGACTCATAAAGTGTGCAAAAAAACTTGGCAAGGCCTCGGTTTGATGGACTCGGGCTCGGAACCGCGAGTCCTCGCTGAGTCTCAACACTATGGACTTAGATGAAGAAGCTTCAAACCATTCTGAATAATTTTTGCTTGCAATGAAGTCTTGTGAGCTTCACTCATGTTTTAAAATTTCTATGCGCCTTCAATTCATGAATACTTTGATTGATATACTTTGGGCATTTAAAATTTACGTCAAATTCCTCCTTGATCTTTCCAACCTGGGGTATTCAAATATCATGTGATCATCTACTCATATAAGAACTTGGTCGCACTTGCTACTGATTTATTTGGTAGGGTGTGTGCCCTAGCCCACTTTGTTAGGCACTTCATTGCTACGAGGATGTATCTACACTGTTGTGAACAATTCAGATCCTTAAATGCATTTATAAGATTAAGGTCCTATCTCTTGAAAAGTTTCTGCATCTGCATCAGATATAGAGACATAAATATTAGCTTGAGTGGCTTCCTTGTTCTTTGGTAGGTATTACAGGCCACAACCCATTCCAAAGCATGTGAAAATAGTGCAGGTTATTAGAGCCACGAGGAACTTCTTGGCAGTAGCATCTGGCCCCATAAGCCCTCTTGCCAATCCTTCATGACCTTCCCTTAGGATTTCCTGAATTTCTTCCCGCATTTTAAAATGATGTAGGATTTGACCAGGTCTTATCTTATATAAAAGGCCAGTAATCAACTAAAACAACCTTGACTTTGTAACAACCTTCTTCCCTATTTCATTATATTCTTTGCTTATACCTACGAGGATATTCATTATTGTTCTTGAGATTACTTAGCTTGCAGTAGTACCTTAGTAGTTCTTTGTCGAGAGTGGTGCTCCTATATGTTTCTGGGTTAGGCAGTGCTTCCCATATATATTATGTAATAGAGTAAAACTTGAAATTAGAATTTAATATAAAAAAAAAAACAATGACCAACAATGCAAATGACTAAAATCCAACTTCAAATCTATTCTAAAACTCGGATTGGGCAAGGTAGATAAATTAGAAGCAATCAGTAATGAAAGTGAAGGAAATTATACAAGCGTCTTGCTCCAAATTTACCTCCAAGTTGCATGATGTGACCCAAATTTGA
This sequence comes from Torreya grandis, assembly GCA_037957365.1. Lineage (NCBI taxonomy): Eukaryota > Viridiplantae > Streptophyta > Pinopsida > Cupressales > Taxaceae > Torreya > Torreya grandis. The sequence continues at coordinate 1,845,492 of JARHVA010000571.1, read as the reverse complement.
CAGAGTATTGGTGCTTGAATGATTGCTTGTTGGATTGCTATGGCTGCTCAAGACTTGGATGATGACAATGGACACAATGATAGCGTGAGAATATTGTTCATACGAAAGTTCCCTAGTTTGCATGGAGAGAGGCTGGTTTAAATAGAAGGTGGCAAAGAAAATGGAGGGCTAGATTTGGATCTTGTGGGTGGCAAGATCAATGGTCTGGGAATAAGTAATTAAAAATTACTTGGAATATCCTAGAAGGATATTAGGGGTGGGCTCATGGTTCATTAGAGGATTCTAGATCCTATTAGGCTAGTTAAGTGTGATTAAAGGGTGCTTAGGGCATAGGTTAGTAGGAGTGGTAGTTGGGTTTTGGAATTAAAAATTTCAAAAAGGATATAATGAAGGTTAATAGGCTAATAGGGATGTAATAAGAATGTAATAGGATAATTAATTGATATGTGGGAAGTGTAAGGTTAGTGTGGTGAGGGGAATATAATGGGTGTTAGATTAATTGCTAGAAGAGGATAATATTAGGATGACTAATGGGTTAATAAACGGAGTTAATATGATAATGACCGGAATAATGAAGTGAGTGAATTAGATGTATACAAATTGCACTAGTAGCAGTGCTTCCACATTTACTAGTGTACTTACATTTCTTGGATATCATCACAATTCCTTGAAAAGTATCAATTATTGTGCATCTTTCTGCTGCAATATTTACGTTTTTGCACTTTGGAGCAAACAATATTAGAGCTATCACAAATTGTCAACAATTGTGTTTTGAGTACAAAAACAAGAAAGGATCGAATGAAATGTCTGGATTGATTTCTCTTTTGAACCTGTCACTCATAAATATATTTTATCATGCCTAGCTGTGCTTAATCTATGTCGTGGATGGCATACTACTATGCTGTGCTGTTAGTGGTAGATGCAATTGATTAACAGTGAATTTAACCAATTGATAGATGTCCTTCAAAAATATAATTCTTTTATTTTACTACTTTCTTTAAGCTGATCATTTGCCCGTGCATGGCCTTTTGTGTGGTTGTTACACCTACCATGACTTTTATTTTTAGGTTTGTAATTTATAGTGTCTTGCTAAATTTTATAGGAATGCTTTTGCAGGTTTGCAACATTTTTTCACTTCTCTATAGTAATGAATTACTTTGGAACTATCATTTCCTTGTGTTTCAGGTGTACTGGCTTCAATTTGGACGGTATTTTGCTAGAGGAGCTATTGTGAGTTTCCCTCTCAAACTTCATGTTATACCTATCAAATATAGTCAAACTTTTTGCCTTCTTTTTTAGTCAATCTATGCAATGATTAAACCTTTGTTATGCAAGTTCTTGAAAAGCAAAAATATGTCAAAAATTGAAAAATGCAATCTTTAAGTGTTGTAAATGGATTATTTGAGGAATTGGGAGGTGTAATATCTGATTATTTAGAAGGTCCTTGATTTTATTATATGGAGTTTTCAAACATGGAAGCATCAAAAAGTTTCTGTTATAAAAACTAGGGGCAATATATTCTTTAGAAGACCATTGGTGAGCCTCCTAGAGTCATGCATCTGTCGTAAACTCTACAAAACAACTTGAAAACTGGTTGGTCATCACAATGATTTTGGATGTAAAATATTGCAACAAGAATAGCCATCTGCTTACTCCCCCTTGGATCAGTGGCTTGTTGACCAATTACTTCAATGCTTGGTGGTCCAAATAGAACCTGAAGGGATTGGCCTATAGCTAGTGTTGTCATTTCTAGATTATGTAGACAATCCCCAACGCCTTATAGCCTGTTGTGGAGTTATTGCTCTCAACTTAGTCAAAACACTGTTTGATTGTACATGTGAGCCAATGTACATTCAATTTCGTAGTTGGATGCATCCACGTGGATGTGGAACGCTTTTCTGCAGTTAGGACATGCCAATATGGGCACACTTATTAGTCTTATAACTTCAATTTTTCGAAAGCTCTTTGTTGTTCTTCGAAAGCTATTTGTTTTTCATCTCTTTAGGTGAATAGTAATCCTTTCCATGTTAAGACAACCAGTAGGTAGGAGACTTGTGTGAAACTCTTAATGAAGCTTTTGTAATTCTTGGCATGTCCTAAGAATGATCAAATGGCTCCCATGCCTTGTGGAACTTCCATGCGCTCCACTAAACAAGTATTTTCTAGGTTTGTAGTCAACCCACTTTGGCATATGATGTGTCCTAGCAATTTTCCAAAAGAGACCATGAAAGAACATTTTCTTAGATTAAACACAAGGTTGGCATAATGTCATAACGTCATGAATTCCTCCTTGGCTTTGAAGTTGTTTTCTTCTCTTCATCAAGGAATGCTTGGAAGTTCCCCATCGTCATCATTTCAAAGCCATGTGAGATTAATCTCTAGAGTCAATGTTGTCTAGGTGCACGTACCTGACCGTATTTGGGTGGCACTGGATACGCACTCGCATCAGGTTTGCGCACCCCACCCTAGATGCATCCAAGGCAGCTTAACGCATCCTAGGTGCACTGGTTGCATTTCCCTTAGTTTCATATACAACCCATAGAAAATCAATTAAGCAAAAAATGAAATGGTCAAGCAAAAAATTTAAAACATAAATTTTAAAAATCTTAATCCATATTACCATCCATATTGCATTGTAGTCAACTATTACATTTAGAGTTCATTTTCAACCATATTTCTGAGATTTGCATTTAATAACAAAGAACTATTTACAAAATATTTTGATCTATATGTAGTAACAAACAATTTTTGAACATTTTGGATATTTTTTTGTGATTGGCTCATGATATATCGATGCATGGGTTTACATAATATGATATACATTATGATTATATAAATCAATGATAATTTGTTATAAGTATCTAAATAAATGATAATATGACATTGATTGTATAATTCAGTGATAATATGATATAATTTTTATGTCATATAATATATTTGGATTGATAAGTTTTATGATAATCTTATGTTTTAACTGTTAAGTTTGATGGCATAGCATACCCATATTTTTAATGGCACATACCCTGCGTAGCGCTGCACCATTGCATCTGTGCACCCAAGTTTTGCAAGTTTGCACCGTGCGCTGCTTACCCTGCACCCGCACACCCATTTAACCTTGTTTAAATATCAAACCGGACTTATTTCTCCCACCTAGCCGAGAGTGTGCAATCAATGTAATTCTAGCATGCAGTGCAATCCTATGTATGGCTTTTAACACTAGACAACCCGTGAGTTTTATCTTGCAGTGGTATTCAGACTTAGCTTAGGGCTTGCTCCTTCTACAATGTAGTTAGGACATTGCATAGTCCAAATGGGATTTGATTGTAGGCATAAATTCCACTCTCGATTACGAAGGTCATTTTCAGCTTGTCCTACTACACAATGCTTATTCAGCTGTACCCTTTGAATTCATCAAGGAATGAGTAGATAGCATGACCTGCTACTTCCTTGAGGATAGAGGGATAGCATTCAAGCTTCGAAAATCCACACAAACCTTAATTTTCCCCTCCTTTAAGCTTATGACTATGGTGATACCCAATCACTCTTATAAAATAGAGCTTTCATCTGACGTCGTTTTCTATTTCAACTTGCACCTTTGGTGCATAACTGGGATTCATCTGGTATGGCCGTCTTTGGATCAACATTATATCTCAACACAAGTGGGTATATTATGAACATACAACCCTTGTGACACCCTTTTTAGGTCTTTGTAGGTCTATGTCAATGCATGCTTGTTGTTGAGGAAGATTTGGAAGACTGTTGCTTTCAACATTGGATCTTAGTCATCTCCCAAATGGATGATTCACATAGTCTTCTCTGATTAACAATTCAATCCTACTTGTCTTCAAATCAGCATATTAAATTTTTCATTTGGTTGGGAAGGTGTGCGTCAGTATGTTGTCCATCTTGAGCTCCCTCGAGACGAATTTCATGAAGCATGGCAGAAATTCTTAGCTTTTGTTGGAGGATTTGACAATAGCTTCGTCTGTCTTCTCAATTTCTTTCTCCTTCTTGGACTCTTCCTGGTTGACACGGACTGCCCTTTTCTTGTCTTAGGTTTTTATGTCTGTTCAAAATATCAATGGGGGGAAATTCCCATAATCTCCCATTTGTCAAACAACCTGTATACACCTATATATTTGTCTTATTGAGGATTTCTCTTACATGTTTTGTTGGCGCATGAGTATCCTTGAGTGCATGTCCTAAGGAGTGCACTGGGATTGGGGTATTCTAGTTCATGGTGCTTTTTGAGAGATTCCTCGATGATCATTTATTATATTTACCTACATACATTAGCATGTGATTTGCTCAGTCTGGCCTCCGCTAGTTCCTGTTCCCCTTCTTTTCCTCCTCTTCTTTGTGTCTCTCATCCTATTGCTTTGGCCATGCTAAAGTAGTTATCCACTGTTCACTTCATTTTGGTCGAAGCAATATTGTTTCTGCCGACATCTTTCCTACTACCTTGGCCATTGTATCTGCTATATTTTCATTACTACTCCAACGACTGCTGAAGCCATCGACCAAGTTGACAGGTAACTTCTAGGGATTTGATTTGTATTTGCCATTTTTTATGAGAAAGACATAATTTGCTTTGCTTGTGCATGAAAATACACCTTAGAAAGAAGAGGAATTAGGGCTTAGGAGCTTACACTTATAGAGGGTTAGTTTGCACAAGGCCTTTCAAGGTATTAAGAAGAGAAGTTGAACCAACAAGGTACATATAATGTCCTAAACTAAATGCGTACAAATAATTAGACCATGAAAGTCTCTAACAACAAATATTTTTTATTATTTTCATGAAACACATACATGCAAATGGAGAGCACCTAAACTAATACAACTCACTGGGAAAATGTCCAACATACAACTTTGAACTTTGAAATATGCTTAAAACACATGCAGCCATGCAATTGTTTGTTCTGCTGATCCTTGAGTCTCTGTGCAAATCTGAAATGCCTTGCACCACGTATTCTCCTGAGGGTTGTCGTCCCCAATAGGATCAAGTTCACGTCTGAAGGGTTTCATCCTCAAGCACCAAGCAAGCTGCTGTAGCAGCATCACCTTCCTATAGCTGAAGTTGAGTTTTTTAATATTCAAAAGGATGTTTTCTTTCTACCTTATACACTGTTTTATAGCCCAGTGCCCAACGATCCTAAATCATAGGAAGTTAGTCCATAAAGGGTGGCACCTAACTGATAATTACTTTTCCCAAACGTAGACAACTAACTGATAATTATTTTCCCCAAACGTAAGCAGCTAACTGATAATTAACTTCCTCAAATTGTGATAATAACTGATGAGACAAACAATTTCTCTTTGCCTTATTTTATGGAGTAATCGCCCAACTAATTTGATTCTAACTGCAAAAAAACTACGCTGTTTTATTCTGATTGAAAGACTCGATCTTTTATTCTAATTGTAGGCAAAGCACTTACTCAGTGTTGCGGGTTAAAAGGGGACATTACAAATCTGCCCTTCTCAGAATTCCTTGCCACAAGCAATGTAGTGCTGGATCTTCGAAGATCTCTAGCCCCTCCCAAGTAGCATTCTCGACGGGTAGGTTCTTCCAACGAACTAAGTACTCTGCGACAGTCTTGTCCCTCAGTGTCTTCTTCCATATGTCAATGATGCCTATGGAACCAATATGACTTTCCCCTCATCATCCAAGGATGGCAAATCAACTAATGGTGCAATATGTTGGCCTAGTGCCCTTTCTGTTTCCTCTTTATATGTACACGGATGATGACAGGGGGTCATCATGACGGGCTGAGAACCTTGCTCCAACACTAGTCCCCTATCCGGTGGCAGACTTGGAGGTATATCACTGAAAACAATACTATGCTTATCCAAAATAGTCTGAATGTTAGTATGATAAGTGTGGTGCTTACCCGAAGGCAAAGTAGTAGGTTTGCCTTTTATCACAAATCAACTAGCTGCCCACGAGCCCTATCCCTTGCGAAAAGTCCTTTCCATACTCTTAGTTGTGACCACCCGAACGACCTATTAAGTATGCCCCTAAGTACCATGTTATGATACCATTGTAATGTCCTAAACAAATAATAATCAGACCAAGAAAGTCTCTATCAACAAAGATTTTAAATTATTTTTATGAAACACATACATGCAAATGGAGAGCAACTAAACTAATATAATTCACTGGGGAAATGTCCAGCATGCAACTCTGAACTCCGAAATATCCTAAACACACATGCAGCTATTCAATTGTTTGTTCTGTTGATCCTTGAGTCTCTGTGCAAATCTGAAATGTCCTGCACCACGTATTCCCCTGAGCGTTGTCATCCCCAAGAGGATCAGGATCACACTTGAAGGGTTTTGTCCTCAAGTGCCAAGTAAGCTGTTTTAGCAGCATCACCTTCCTGTAGCTGAAGTTAAGTTTTTTAATATTCAAAAGGATATTTTCCTTCCACTTTATGCACCGTTTTATAGCCCAGCTCCCAACAATCCTAAATCATAGGAAGTCAGTCCATAAAGTGTGGTAGCTAATTGATAATTACTTTCCCCAAATGTAGGCAGCTAACTGATAATTACTTTCCCCAAACGTAGGCAACTAGCTGATAATTGACTTTCTCAAATTGTGCTGCTAGCTGATTGAGACAAACAATTTTTCTTTGCCCTATGTTATGAAGTAATCTCCCAGCTAATTTTATTCGAACTGCAGACAAACTAAGCTGTTTTTTTTTAATTGAAAGACTCAATTTTTTATTCTAACTGCAAACAAAGCAGTTACTCAATGTTACATGTTAAAAGGGATTTTAGTACACGTAGTCTTTAGAGTCCCCAACTAAAGATACTTAGGTATTCTTGTTTATATCTTGAGCTTCACCTACAATCTCTCTCACAAAGTGCCACTAGAGCCAAGTGAGATTGATGCGTCGATGAGTCAACCCAAGGTAAGTATTCCTATCCATATAATCTTTCTTATTTACTTTGGTGGATATGTGTGTGTGTGTTATATTTGTATGTTACTGTCTTCTATGCTTATTTTAGTATATGTTTGTTTTGCATGCTTTGTTACTTTGCTTACACCTCTCGGTTACAATCATTAGTTTAGATACCTCTTGGTTATTGCCTAATGGCATTTATCTTTCTTTAACTAATAGCTTTTACATCTCGGATCTAGGTGACTCTTTGTTCGTCAATTCCTTTCATAGACTTCTTAATTATATCATTGATTTCCCTATTACAAATTGCTCTTTCTTAAAGCTCCATCCCGCTTTACGATATGACAAATTGTCTGTATATTGGATCTAGTATGTGTTGATGCTGTGGATTGCACCCTTGACAGAAAGGCTGAGCTTCTGTCTTCCACGTGGCACAATGGAGACTCCTCTCTTGTTGTGGGTCTGGGAAAACTGAGGGGAGAATCTCTAGATAAGGGCTAGCTCCCTTTGATGCATCTCTATGGTCCTGGATTTTCTACTGCTAACAAAGGGGGGATGAAAAGAGAGAAGGATTACTGAAAATAGAACCTAAACTAAAGCAGTGATACACCAAAATGGTTGATCTACTTAGCTTTGACATACACTTTACACCAAGAACAAGTTAATATACACTTCATTTGATACGAGAAACTCTTCTGCATCAGTGAGCTAGGGGTCCTCTGGAGATACAAGGAGGAAGAACTACCAGAGGTGTTCTAAGACACACTATGGCACCCTGTTCACATGCGCCTATACTCTGTTGTGGACACTTTTGGCTGACTTGCAAAAGAAGAACTCACAATACACTAGACATGCTGGAATCATTCTGTGAAAGCATGAAAGAAAATGATTTAACACAAGATAAAACCATAGACATGCAAAAGTGCAAACTCAAAATGGAGGTAAAAATGCTATGTCTTGATTCAAGGTAAAATCCTGCAGGGCTTTGCCATACAAGCTGAGAGATCCCTTCTCAAATGAGAGTTTACAATATATATAGAGCAAGAGGAAGCAATGGCGCCCCTTTTTTACAAGTGGCCCATGTTGCGTTGAACACATTGGGAAGAGGAAGTCGCTGAAAGAACATGCTGTGTCAGTTGCCAGTCTTGACTTTGGCGTTCAAACATTATTGTGAAAGCATGGGCCGCGCCCCTTTGTCTGCAAACAAGACCGTTTCTTAAAGACATTCACGCGGTTGTCTACTCATCAATGCAAAGTGAGGAAAAACAGGGTGCGCCATTCATTGTTTGCGCTCCTTGATGACCATTTCATAAGGACTGTTCCAACCGCTGTAATAACTCTTCTGCCGACGCTTCCCTTTGCCGCCTGGGTGGTTTTGTCCATATCTGTGCTTGGCTTCTCGGGCTCTTTTCTCGGCGGGTCGCTGAGTTAACTCTCGACGTTTGTCTTTTCCTAGCTTTTGTCTTTTCTTGGCCCTTTCAGCCCTTGGGGCTGTCTTCTGTCAATCCTTTGGCTCTTCGGGCTCCTTTCTCGGCGGCCTCTTCCTTTTGGCCTTAAGCCCTTTGAATTCCTTCGGATTCACGTCAATTATTTAAAGATCAACGGTTATTTCATTGCTGTAAAGTTGACATTCGCTTGTCCGTCACCATTTGAAAGCCAACGGCTATTCCATCGTCGTGAATTTGACGTCTTCGGGCCCGTCACCCCTTTGTAATTCCTTTGGCTTCACTTTCCTTCGGCTTTCTTTCCTTTGGCTTCACTTTTCTTCGGCTTCACTTTCCTTTGGCTTCACTTTTTGAAGTGTTCCTTCGGACTTTTTTCCGAAGGATATCTCCCCTTTCTTTTCCTTTGTTACAGCTTTTGTCAACCCTCTCGAAGGGAAGGTGTCCCTTCGGGGCTTTGTAAAGGGTCCCTTTTTTGGCAGCCGAGAGTCCCTCGCAAGGGCACTTGCCCTTCGGGCTCCTTCGGGCTGCCTTGGCTTCTCAATTCCTTCGGACATTTTGTCCGAAGGAAATGTTCCCTTCATGTTTTGCCACTTGTTTCTTTCGGTTAGGCTTTTCCTTCGGACCAATTCCTTTGGACTTTTTGTCCGAAGGAATTTGCTTTTGCCATTTTGCCGTGGATTTCCTTCCGAAGGATAATCTTTCGTTTGGCTCTTTACCTTGTAAATTTCTTCGGACAAAAAGTCCGAAGGAATTCATCCTTGCTTCTCACAGATTTTCTTCGGACAAAAAGTCCGAAGAAATCCTTTGCATCTTTTCCTTAAGAATTTCCTTCAAACAAAACGTCCGAAGGGATTTTTTGCCTTGGTCTTTCTTTTTTTGAAGGAAACTTACCCTTCGTAAAGGTACTTTGGGTCTTGAATAACCCCTTCAGAACTTCTGATTTGGTCCTGCCCCTGAATAACCCCTGGGTCTTGAATAACTGAAGAAAATCTGTTGCCCCTTTTGCAAACTGTGTAGGCCATTTCGGGCCCTTTTTAGCTATGACTTTGAACCTTTCGATTGAACTTGAACCGTTTTTTGGAGTTCAACGGTTCAACTGTTCAATACTCTGTTTTGCAAAGAGTCGGGTTCACTCCATCTCCTTATAAATTCAATGCATCGTTGAACGGTGAACCTACTGTTTGAACCTACCGCTTGAACTTATTGCTTGAACCTACATAGCGGAGTTCAATGGTTCAATAGTTCAATACTCTGTTTTGCAAAGTTCAAAGCTCCTCTTTTCCGCCTTGTTCACTTTCTTGAAGGTGCTCGCTGCCTTCCGCAAGGGCACTTTGCCTTTGGAGCCTGCTGAAAGACTTGCATCCCTTTGGAACCGGTCCATTCCCTTTGCAGAAAGGCTTGTGCAAACCAACTGTTCGAAGTAGGATAAGCCTGTGGATCAACCCGAGATGTCTACAAGACTCAAGTCATTTGGTTCTTTACAGGAACATGCTTGTTCAAAAGGGGGAAAACACAATTGCAGAAAGGTGAAGACATTAAAGACTGGGACAGTAAGGAAAGAAAAGGGAGACCGATTTTTGCCCTGCAGGACCAAAAATGGTCAACAGTATGCTCTTCTATCTTTTTCTATAATAGAGGATATTTATATTGTCAATCATATCTGCGCTACATAAATTTTGGCGAACCCAACATGAATCTTACCCCACCGTTGTGTTGGGTCATCTTCACATTTTATTTTCCTAGCTTCTTTGCTCTTCTGATTTATCAAACATACTTTGTTTGCTAAATTTCTTTTTCTTCTCTTTTTGCATCCATAAAGGCCATCATTTCATTCCTACAATGAAAATTTTCAACTACCACCAAGACAAAGCCAACCAATACTTTGGCGGTTTCCGAGGATTCAATACCAACAATCCTAACACTATGTCCATGACTGACACTAGAAAAATTCTCAAAATCCTTTTGTGTACCATTTTTCTCTCTCTCAAGAGCATCCTTCTAATGATTGCAACATGATTATGACTAGAAACAAACATGTAAATCCTAATCCTAATGTCAATATAAGATTTAGACATATAAAGCTCCTTCAAGAAGAATTTGATTTTGAGGGTGAAGTGGAAGACTATAGTGAATACACTTATGAAATGCAAATTTTTCTACAAGAACACCCCAAACACATGGGAAAATTTGAAGAAGCAATCCATTCTCTTATGATGGCTCCTTTTCTTGGAACTCCTTACAAGCATAACTTCTCTACAAGACTTGGGGCAAGTCAATTCATGACTTCCTCTAATTATTTTTCATCCACCATGCCTAACCTAGCTACGAGTATAGCAAGTGCAACCTTCAATGCCCCAACTCAAAATACAAACACAAACACAAATGCTAATCCAACATCTATTGCTAATCAAGCTTCTCACTTTAGTCCACATGCAACTCAAGCATCTTAAACCAATCAAAATGCACATGATACAACTCAAATGATGTTGTGGGCTTTAAATCAAATGGCTAATGGGCACAATGCTAGTTCCAACCAATTTATGCATATGCAAAATCAACTCTTGCAACTAACCAATAAACCTCAACAAATTTGGTGGGGAATGCCAATTCAGTGTCCCCACCTTCCCCCTATAAGGATTGTCTTGGAAATCTCATCTTGCAACCTCCAATTCACAATAAAGTGATGAAACATCTCCAAAATAAACCCTTAGCACCTCATATTGCAACCATAGACATTGAAGAAATCACCCCAACTATCACCCATGATGGATCTACCAGCCCTGCTTTGCATCTTAAGGCCTTTGGGAATATTTACAAAGATTGGCTCAATCTTAACACTTGTGTAGCTACCAAACTACTTGCCAAAACCCTAATGGATGATGCTTTAGAGTGGTACAATCAATTCAAGCCTAGCTCTCTCATTGAATTAGAAGGCTTGGTAAATGCATTTGTTCAAGAATTCCAATATCATGACCTACCCGAAAACAACTTTGGGTAAATTTGTTAATCTCAAACAAGCCAATAGCGAGCCAGCCCATGATTTCATTAAGTGTTGGAAATCTCTAGCAAACAAATTTGAGCATAAAATTTCTAAAGAAAACCTCTTCAAGCTTTTTACAACTGCTTTAGAACCAAGATTGCAATGCAAAATTAGGTCCTTCTCTCCTAAGTCATTGGAAGAAGCCTTCGATCAAAGATAAAAAGTAGGACCATCTCATGAGACAATTCAAAATTCCTCAACCCAAACAAAACACTTGAATGCTTATGAGACCTAATAGGAAAAAACATGTTACTAATGATGGTGTTATCAACACCTATGATCATAGTTTTAATTCCAAGAGAACTATTCGCATAATCATGCCAAGTGGATCTCAAAATACGACTCTTTCTCAACCAATGGCAAGGAGACCTTACCAACCTCCTCCTCCTTCCAATCATCATAACAACAATACACATCAACCTCTTAGGATTGAGGACCTTGGAGAAGACTTCCTATACCTCAACCAAAAGACAGATCTTTCATGATCCAAACTGCAATGGTATGATACCCAAAAGTTTTGTTGGTTTCATGCTAATTGGGATCACTCTTATGAGAAATGTTGTTCCCTTCACACCTTAGCATATGATTTCCTCCTTGGTCCCAACTTTGACCATGATGCTATGGCAAGAGAATGTTATCAAGCATTTGAAAAGGTCTTAAAACACCATGAAAGTCGTGTCAAGTGTGATGCACTCAATCAAGCTAATGGTCACCTTGAAATCTACCAGAACCCTCTTACAGACCACTCTTAAGTTTACCAATGCTCAACGTCAAGAAAACAACAATTTTTTCCAACCTCAAAATATGCAAAAATCAGCCCTAGTCACCAATGCCATAGAAACAATGGTTAACCCCAACTTCTTGACTCATGAGGAAAGCTTAGTTAACATGAACAACATGAAGCACATTGTAGCTCATATTTGATTCTCATCCACGTACTCAAAAGCAGCCCAAAACAACTACTAGAACCTACAAAACTATTCGGGCCTACCCTACAACTCAGATTTCAGTCTCAATCCCCATAGCACCTTTAGAATCTGAAAAATCAGAAAATTCTGATAGCTTTGGCCAAGGCAAAGTGGTTTGGAAATTTCTTTGTGTTTCTGACTGCTTCGGCTAGAGCGAAGCTGTTCAGTATGATTCCTATGCTTCTGCAACTACGTTGGCTGTGCCAAAGCAGTCATCTATTTCTACAATTATTTCAGTTGGGCTGAAGCAATCATCTAACTGAAACAACTACTTCGGCTAGGCTGAAATAATTTTCTGCAATTGACACAATTGCTTCTGCGGGACTTAAGCAGTTATCTGAATCTCACTACACCTTCGGCATGGCCAAAGTTGTTGAACAAACAAAATAAAATAAAATTTCAGGTCGAGCCCCTTCCGATGCCAACCCTGACATCATTCCAACCTTTGTTTCCTAATTACAGTCATGTCCAACACACCTTAGCCTTGAAGAATGAGATTCTATTCTAGAGATATCTAATCTTCCTAGTTAGATTCCGTTCCTTGAGCTTATGCACACATCTCGTAAACATCGCAATTGCTTAATGCAAATCCTTTTTGACATGAACATTCCTCATCCACCACCTTTCCTAGTTTTTATTAAAGTTATTAATGAACTTCTAGTTATCTATTAACTAAGGTTATCAACTCCTCAACTGATGTAACTTATTTATGCTTAATAAACGATAGACACACACAAGTGTGTAAGTGTGCCGTATGCCTTCCATTTCTCTTCATTCTTTATTTTATCATTTCCAACATTGGTATTAGAGCCAATTGATTGCGGAAGCCCTAGTCGAGTATGAATGGAGCAGAGACCAGGCAAGCCCTGGTAAAAGGGTATGAACTTTAAAGAAGAGGAGGTATTTCAAAATAGAGGTAGTCAAAGACAAACTAGTTTGTGTTCGTGTGAGTAAGGCATGGGAGTTGCTGAAGATGGTGATGGAAGTGAAGATCTGCATAAAGCTTGTGAGTCCTAGAAGGATAAATGCGAGGGTTAAATCATGGATTGAGGAAAATATGATTATGAGGGCAAGCCACAAGTAGGTGAAGAACAAACTAGGACTAGGAAAACTTTCAATTTCCAAATTGAGACACATAAATTGCCATTTCCAGATCGATTTACAAGAAGACAAGACTTGTGCAAACCAAAATGCCCAATCGAGGCATGACAAGTAACATGCCAGCTTTGCAAACTCAAATTCAAGATTTCTAGAAAGCACATGATTTGCAAAGGATGGTTTCTAGTCCCGAGGTAGTGATTTGTAGACGTGTTAGCAGAGAACGTGACGAGTTGCAAGGAGGATAACGAACCAAGAGATTTGGTGTTTTGCAGACATAGAATATGGGAAGGATTCATGAAGCAAACATAGAAAATCATGATTTATGAGTTGCAAAATTTGCAATTTGTAGTCCAAGACAATACGTAGATTGCCAACATTTTGGTGCATACTCCAAGGTCCTGTAGTCATTCCATGACCAGTTCAATCACGTTTTCATCAAATTTTCATGAATAGACAAAACCTTTTCTATGTAGTTGTGATTTTTCACAGACTGTATGGAGTGTGTGGTGCAATCTCCACAATTTCTATAGGATTCGTAGATCAGAACGATCTATTGAAAGCCAAGTCATGGCCAATATTCAAAATTTAGTTATGTCTAAAGCGCATAAGTTAATTGGTCAAAACTACAACATGTCAAGTCATAAGATTGTAACAATTGCAGAATATCGTGATTGTGATAAAATTATTCTTGACAAGGAATCAAGTCCTGCTACGAATTTTGTCGATTATGACAAATGTCATAAGGAGACTCTTTTGCTGGTAAAGTTATCTGTTTCAGATGATTTGACCCCTGAGGTCTGAAATGCCACGGTGGCAAGTGTGCTTTGGACTAGTCTTCAAAACAAGTATCAAACTTCGGAGAAAAGTTGGTTTCTATACCTGATGAATTTGCTATTTTATACAAAGATGACTAAGGATGGATCCCTATTAGAACATTTTCTTTGGATAAAAGATCTTCGAGACCAACTCATTGCCATAAATAAAATGGTAGATGATGATGACCTAGTTTCTCTTGTTTTGAACAACCTGACACCCTCATATGAATCTTTTGTGGAGGCTTTACACTTGATCGTAGAATGGTAGACCTAGACATTTAATCATATCAACTCCTATTTGTTGTAGAAGGAACATAGGCAAACACAGGGAAATGAGTCTAGTGCTGGACAAATAGAGAGTGCATTTGCTACTTTGTCAAAGGGGAAGTGGAAACATATCTTTGGTGATTCATCTTCTAAGAATCAGGGGAAGTGCTTTTACTGTCATAAGGTCGAGCATGTAAAAAAGGATTGTCGAAAGCAACAGTATGTCGTTTTCCAACAAAACAGTTAGACAAATTTGGTAGCAGTTGAAGATGAATGGATTTTTGATGAAGAATATGCCCTCATGGCATCGTACTCGAATGATAGTGCTACCAGTTGTTGGTTCATTGATTTCGATGCATCTAGACATTTTACGTGTCAAAAGGATTGGTATGCCACATTTACTACAAATACAAATATTTCTGATTCAATTTTATTAGTTGATGGGAAGTCACGTGTAGTAGAGGGGATAGGAGATATTCACAGTGTTGGATGATGCTGAAAAAATCATATAAATAATGTTAGGTATGTTCCTAGCATAAATAAAAATCTCATCTATCAGTCAATTAATAGAAAATCCCAACATTGCTGTAAATTTATCATAAAAACAGTGTATTGTGTCGAATGTGAAACATGACAAAGTAATTGCCTTAGACATTGGGCAAGGTGGCTTGTATAGGCTTGTTGACTCTGCTATAGTCAACTTACATGCAGTAGTTGTGGAGGGAGACTCAACTATACATGTTGTGCGGGAAGATGAAATTCCTCAATCAAATGCACAATTAATTGTGTAGGAGGTTGAATGCTTTAATCAAAGGCATTGGTTCGAAGGACCAGAACCAAGGTTGTTAATCTAGCAGAGCATTGTACCTTTTCTCTCGCTTTTGACCCTTTTATGGTACTGTTGACAATTCTTCCACAGAACATATTGTCTCTTGCCATTCGGAAAATTCACATCTCCATCCAAGGAAAGAAAGAATACATTGGGAAAGAATACATTGTTTTTTTCTTTGGTAAGGGCCTTTGCTACAAAAGGATGAATTCCTTCGGACTTTTGTTCGAAGGAATGGTTCATCAAAGAAGGCTTCTGCTAAGGACACAACTTTGGAGAAGTGCTAAGGACATAAGTCCGCAGGAAATAACGAAGGAAAGAGCCTAAGACAAAGGAAGTAATTCCTTCGGACTTTTGTCCAAAGGAATACTTCGAAGAATCCAAAAATCCGCCCAAAAAGCAAGGAAAAACCAAGTAATAATTTCTTTGGACTTTTTGTTCGAAGGAATTCCTTCGGACAAAAGTCCAAAGAAATCTGAAGGAATAAGACCGTGGAATTGCAAGGGCTTTGGAAGGCAGAAGAAGGCAAAACAAGAAACCTGAAGGGGAAGATACCCTTTGGAAGGGTCATTTTCAACAATCCCAAAGGGCACCTACCCTTTGGGAAGGTACACGTCAAATTCGGGACCCCTGCAAAAAACTCGGGTGCCCTACAATTTTTTCGACAAAGGCACATATGAGAGATAGAAGCCCTTGCAGAGGGCACTTGGTCGGTCCCTGGACCCTTGTAAAAAATCCAAAGGGCATTCTCAGCAGAGTTAAAAAGATAGATTAATTCCTTTGGGTTTTTTGTCCGAAGGAATTCCTTCGAACAAAAAGTTCGGAGAAATTCAGAAAATGACAAGGAAAGTTCGAAGAAACAGGTGAAGAAGGCAAAGACGAAGGATTAATTCCTTTGGGTTTTTGTCTAAAGGAATTCCTTCGGACATAAAGTCCGAAGAGATTCGGAGTAAGCCAAGGAAGACAAACCCGTGGAATAAAAGCCTGAGCCAAAGGAAATGACAAAGGAAGATATCCTTAAAAAAAAAGTCCGAAGGAATTCCTTCGGACTTTTTGTCTGAAGGAATACTTCGGAGGATAAAGCTGAGGAAATATGAAGCCATAGGATTCCTTCGAAAAAGTTGCAAATAGAAAATTCCGAAGGTTCGGCAAAATTGGCAAGCATAAAGCCGAAGGAAATCAAAGGTAAAGTCAACAAGAATTCTGAAGGAAATAAGAAGACTAAGGGTGACGTCCCGCAAGACGTCAAATTTTGACCGTGGGAAGTAACTGTTGAAACAAAGGTAAAGCCAGAATTTTGAAAGAATTAAATCACGGGAAGTTGACCTCAGATTAAGCGACAGGGAGTTGAGAAAAGGCTAAACGGAGGAAATATAGACTAGTACATCCAAATATAGAATCCCGCCAGAAATAGACATGAACAGGCAGACCAAAATAGGATAAAATACATGCAAGCAAGGGCTATTTTCGATCGACCGGTCAAAGCTTCAGTTGACTGGTTGTTGAAGTCCTGCTCATCTCCGGATCAACTTATGCATCAGAAGGTCCAACTCAGCTTCAACCGGAGTTCCAAATTCGAATGTCGAGTTGACTGTTCTAGATTTAGAGTTGACTAATTGTTAAACGCCACATCTACCAGGAGTTTCCCATGCAAAGGAGAATGATCTCTTCAACTCAACTTATCAAACGGCCAACTCAGCTTTTCAAATGTTCCAACTCGGCATCAAGCAGCTCACGTAGAGTTCTAAAATTGACATTGGCGTGGATTTCCATG
This sequence comes from Torreya grandis, assembly GCA_037957365.1. NCBI lineage: Eukaryota > Viridiplantae > Streptophyta > Pinopsida > Cupressales > Taxaceae > Torreya > Torreya grandis. Next base: position 1,828,351 of record JARHVA010000571.1, on the reverse strand, counting down.
CAAAGAGAGGTGGGCAGTTCAGAGCAAAGACAAGTTCACTTCCTCAAGCGCAAGAAGCTTCATGCAAAGACAAAAAGAAAACATATTTTATTGAAAGGCCAAGTCAGCCTTGAGTTAATCTAAGTTAATCCTTCTCTTCAATTTTTCAACGCCAATCTTTGGCTTTTGTAATTCTCTATAAATTGGCTTTCAGCCTTGATTAAAATCATCCCTCTCTTGGCTAGACCAGACTCTGCCATTAGTGAGTTGTGTAACCTCTTCGATCAATAGAAGGACTGTACTTTTAGATTTCAAGTGTTGGCATAGTGTATATTCATTCAGGGATTTGCATGTGGTAGATTTCTCTCCCTTCCCAAATTCTGATTCGTACCTAGTTGCTAGCTTATCATTATGCAGGTCATGTTAAGTGTTCTTTATGTCTTTTGCTGAAGCTGTAAGTGGATGTTAGGTGGTTGCAAAGTGTCTTGTATCAGACCTCTCTCCATCGTTTTCCCTCATGTTTTGGTCATTGGATCGAACCTCTTCATGAAATATTTATGCATAAGTGATTGATTGAAATCAAAGGTCTTCCTTTTCCCTTGTTTGTTCAGTATTCAAGGTTCCAAGTTGAGTGGATCAATCTTCTGGTGTATCACCTTTATTAGGTAGGATTTCCCCTTAAAGTTTCCTTCTCCTTTTTCCATGGTAGTTTGTAGCATAGAGTAGAGATCCTCATTGATACATCTTACAGGAACCAGCCTTCTCTGGAGGTTTTTCTCACCATTGAGACACCCACCCTCATGAGAAGATCCCATTGTTTCAACTGGATAGAGGATTGGCCATTTCATGCACGTCTTCGATTTAGGGTGCAGCTCCAAGTTGACAACAGGTACCTTAATCCCCAGGTAAACAACCCATTGGATGCAAATGGGTGGACAAAGTCAAAATCAAAGTGATGGTATTTTGGAAGAGTACAAGGCGTGTTTTGTTGCAAAAGGATTTTCACAATAGGAGGGAATAGATGACTATGAGGAGGCTTGTGCTTTTGCTCTTGCTGGGAATTGTGCTTTTGCTCCTATTGCAAAGATGGTCACATTTTAGTTGCTTCTCTCCATAGCAGCTCAGTTTAGTTTTTTGAACAAAGATTTGGATGAGGAGGTTTACATGGTGCACCCTAAAGTTTTTCCACGTGATCATCTGGTTTGCAGGTTGATTAAGTCCTTGCATGGACTTAAGCAAGCTCTGTAAGCTTGGTATATTTTGTTTGATCAACATCTCCAAGATTATGGATTCAGAACTATGGAGGTTGGGCTGAAGTTATTGGCCAATAATGATTTATTACCGGTCAATTAATCACTTTATAGACATTTGGCGGATAACTTGATATATCTTACGTCCACACAAGCAAATCTATGTTTTGTTGTTAGCTATCTTTCTTGTTTTTTGTCTCAACAAAAGCTCATACATTGGCAAAATGTCAGAGGACTGCAAATTTCAGAGTGATATCTAAGGAGCAGCTTGCAGATTTAATTTCCAACTTTTTGGTTCCATTTTGTTTGTAAAATTTTGGAACAAACTTGTAGTAGTCTCCGGTTTAGTCATTAACGGGGGTATTAAAGTTATTAATGAATTGTTAATTATCTATTAACTAATGTTTGGTTATCAACCTCCTCAACTGGTGTAACTTCTTTATGCTTAATAAAAGCCAAATTCACACAAGAGTGTGTGTCGTATGTCTTCCATTTCTCTTCGTTCTTTCTTTTATCCTTACCAACAGTTTTGAGGAAAGTATAATATAACAATGTGAAGAGTTATCTATCCAAGTTGATAAAACAATAAATCAAGCTTTATCTCTTAAATTTCCAATCCAATCATTGATACCTGATGAAATCCTTTTTCAAGCGGATGTCCCTCCCATTTTCATTAGCGTCCAAACTAGTGAAGTCCAAGTCAAAAGAGCCCTTGATGAAGGTTTAGGTATTTTTGTTGTCTCCTTAGAATTGATCAAATTCCTTAGATATTTCACAAGCACCGTAAGACTCCTCGTAGCACATGCCAAGGATATTACTAAAGACAAATGCCTCCCATGGGGTGCATTTGGCTTCCTATCGCGGTAACTCCTCAAACGGTTAGGGTGAAGGTCATGATCTTCAACTTTCCCTTTTCCTATAACTTGTTTGGCTGCCCTTGGACTCATTGTATTATATGATTAATTACCCGTGGTGTGATAATGTTAAAATATACATGGAAGTCACATAAAGTTAAATGTAAAAAGGGTTAAAAGTCAATAAATTAAACATTACTATGCAAATACCTGAGAATGTGGGTGAATATTATTAAAACGTAATGACGTGAATTAAATAAGTTATGAAAAGGTGGGTTGGTTATAATGACCTTTGAGGGTTATAAATAATAAAATGAACTCTTGGATGTGGGCTTGAAATAAATAAGATTGAAGACTCTCAATAGGAAGCATTTGTAGAAAGGCTGGAGGTGTAATGGGAGAGTGGTTGAGAAGGGGGCACATAGTGTGTACAATAGGGGGTACAAAGTACATCCCTGAGTGTCCTGGTCAGGAAAACTGTGTACGTGATTTAGTGAGGCTCCTGAAAAAGACTTCGGTTCCTCAACCTTCGTACTACTCAACCAGTTACTTGTATCTGTATTTCTTCTATTGAGAGATATCTTGGAAATCTTTCTAAGGAGTTGCCTCAGATATGTATTTGAACTCTTATTTAATGAGATAGAATTATTCTTTGAATTGTGTATTTGCTTGAATGATTAATAAAATCTTGCTCTATTATTTTGATTGATTGCATTATTATATTTTAATTAGCAAATATAGTGGAAATGTTTTGATTAATAAATGAGAATTTAAGTTTGGGGAAAATAGTACATTATACATTGCATGAGGGCTATAACATCTTCTACATGCCAATGCATTAAATTCCCTTGGGAGCTATCTACAAAATTCAAGGAAACACAAATCCTTAGAATTTCAAGAAATTTCAACAACGTGGTGTCTTTAAAGTCTATTTCCTTATAAATATTACAAGTATTCCTTTCTATGAATATCAACGTTATAGTATGACTACCCGACGATTGAGTGTGAGGTTATAGTGGTCACTCCGAGCTTGGGGAATATCCCACCAAATCTTCTGATGACGATGAACTTGATGAAATCAACCTAAAATAAAAAAACTTCTGATCTTCCTCCTAGCATCATAGCTCAATTGCCTCGTACCTCGCAACCCCATTCTCTCAAGAAGACAATTAACGAAATCCTTGCAACCATAATTATCCCAAAGAAACCTACGAACGACACTTCTCCTAGTGACCATATAGTTGAATTTTTCAATGCTGATCTCACCACTCCCAACTATGACGATGGTTACACATTAAATGACCCCTTCTTATTTGGATACAACCAATCAAAACATGTGGAAATTCTACATTACCAATCCTTCCTCCAACAAACTCATGAACAAGCATCATTCAACTCTAGTATTAAGATGATTACTCTTTCTTGTTCTGATGTGCATGATGATTCATTTTCTTTTGATTTTCCTAGTGATATCTTTGACGGTTCTAATACCAATTTGGTTCCTTCTATTAGGTCCCCTGTTATGGAGACTATTATTCCTCACAAGATGTTGGCTCTGACACCACGCATCCCAACTTCGAGGTGTTCGATGTAGGATTTAGGACGTCATCATTCAACACAATTTTGCACATTTTATAATGCCCATGGACTTTTAGTTCATAATTGCAGAGCATATCAAACACATTTAAAGCAACAAAAGTTACAAGGCCAATCCCCTTTGATGGATAGTCGACCACCATGTTTGTCCTCCCCACCTAGGATCTTTTGTGATGTTCATGGGACTACTAATTCTATGGGCAGGTTGTTGAGCCTATCGACAACATTTAGAGATGCTTCATTGTGGGTCACCACCGTCATCTACTCAACTGGATGTGTAGTCTCCAAAGGCAACTCTCATTTATATCTCTAAAAAAGGGGAGCGCTATTGTCTTTGACATGAGTGCTATACCCACTCCACAGATGAGTGTCGAGCATATGAGCAACAAATCAAAAGTTTCCAAAGGTCAAAGAACATGGCTCCACAACAACAGTCACATTGGTTTCATAGCATGGAGGAATAACCTCCCCTACAACTAGAATGTCCTCTTTAGGGGGAAGATTTGCTTCCCCATGTATTTTATTTGTAGTTGGAGGATCAACATCCTCCCAATCCTAACACACCTACTTTATCTATTGAAGCCATTCACAAGGTTGTTCTTACACATATTTTAGAGAGATAAGATAAGATAAGATAAATATATTAATGCCCGACAAATGACCACAAAAGTAGGTCAAAGGGACTGTAGTGTCCAAAAGTGTCAGAGCAAAGCGGGAAGACCAAACGGTTTCCCAAGGAGAAAACAAAGCTGAAAGTGAAATAATACAACAAATAGCAGGAGTAGCTAGAAAGGAAAGAGGCGAAGAACAAGCCGTAGCCAACAACCCCAGCCAAACGGAGAGGTGGGAAAATACAAAACGAGAGAACCAGGAAAAGCAATGGAGGTCCATCACGGAGTGGACCCAACTCTCTTAACATCCGAGGCTGTCAAGAAAAAGCTCAAAATAGATGGATACCGAGTGGAGGAGGTGGAGTGTCTGGTCTGTCCTGTGTGTTGCCGTCTGGAGAGAGTAGCCCGTCATGACGATCTGGTGGACCTAGTTGATTCCTGGGGTTGGACCTGGAATGGCTATGCCGATAAGATCTTGGGGGGTTGTGAATGGTCCCTTGGATCCGTACTGATCTGGAGTGTGAGGCCGTATTGGTGTCGATTTGGCGCTTAATGCCTCTCCTCGAAGGTAGCACAATGAAGAAGGAAGTAATCCGCTAGATAGATTGTGGTCTAGTGTGGCCTCGAATCATGTGGTCATGAAGCTTGAGGGCCTCCTCTATGTATAGAACCAAACATCTCTAGTCCTCATATCTGAAGAGGATGGAGAGAGCCTGGGTCTCCCTGAAGAGGCAGTGGAACCTCCCTCTGATCTTGTAGTAGATGGGGCAACGGAAGATGAAGTGCTCTTCCGACTCGACCTCCTGAAGGCTGCATAATTGACATTTCTTGTCTGTCCGATCCATCTGGTGATGTGTCTCAATCCAAAGCCTATGAGAACCCACTCTGAACTGTCCAAGGGGAATACGGAGAGCATGCATCCAATGGTGGAAAGTGTACTGAGGGCGGACAATAAGCCCGTCCCTCAGTTCCAGATAGTGTTCCGCATAAAAGGTCATCTTTGGGCATAACCTCCCATAGGGGTTAACCCAAGTGATATGAATAAATTGTTTGTAAATATCCTCCCTGATAATCCTGTGTCTGGTAGGTAGGTGGCACGGAGTGTCCAAGAAGTACTGAAATGGAGGGAGACAGTCCATCATAATCCCCATAGACCCTAAGAGATTTGAGACCCCAACGTACCAACAACGAGCCAACAGTGGGGCCAGAATGGGCAATAGCCTCTGCAGAACAATAAGCTAAGTACGGGTATCTCTCACGCCCCTTTGCTGAGTTAGCAAAGCTCCGGATGCGATGCAAGAAAGAGATCAGATTGAACAGTCTCTAGTCTGAAGGGATGGGCCCCAAACTCTGCAAGGATGATGTGTTGGGGAACAGTCTGTTTGCACTTGATAATGCAGCGGAGAAGTGTCTGGACTCTCTCAGTCGATGCTCAATCTGACTCGAGCAAAGAGGGTCCCCAAACTACGAACCCATAGAGGACAATAAGCCTAATAAGGGTGTCCTTGAGGGTCATCTTGGAAGAGATGTCCTGAAGATGTTGTTGAAAACACTGTCTCTCAAGGAGGGCTAAAGAACCGTACCCCTTGTTGATTTGAGGTTGGAGGGCCTGTCTCATGCTAAAGCGGGGTCTAGAGAAATGCACTCCCAAGTAGGTATAGGTGTTGGTAATCTCAATCTCCTCTCCTTTGAAGAAGAAATGTAGGTGTGAGGTCTTCAACCTGTTGAAAACCATAACCTTGGTTTTGCCCAGGTTGATTGTCAACTGTCGGAGATCACAGAAAAGAGCTAGGGCATCTAATTGTCGTTGCAACCCCTCTGGGGCAATCCCTATGGGGAGGAGGCCATGAGGACCACGTCATCTGCAAACAATAGGATAGAAATCAACACTTGGTGGAGAAGGCAACCATCACTGTCCTGGATATGCTCATGAAGGAAGGATTCTAACTCATCAATGTATATTCCAAAGAGAGTGGGGGATAGGGGGCAGCCCCGTTTAACCCCGATGGCACTCCTGATAAAGTCTGATAACCCATGGGTAGTGCGGAGACGATCGAGGACCATCTCGTAAAGGCTCATAATGGTGTTAGAAGGGTCTTTGAAATACTAATGTCTCTGAGCCTTTGGAAAAAGACCTGCGGAATAGAAGCAAAAGCTTTCCAAAAGTCTACAAAGCAGCAATAGACTTTCGATGAGCGATGACATGCTTCCTCAATGATGGCTCGGAGAGTAAATATGTGGTCAATGGTCTGATGAGCTGGTCGGAATCTTGCCTGCCCCCCTAGTTCTGAGGTGTCACTACTCCAACTCTCTCGAAAGCTGCATGTGAAGAACTGTAGCATATAGTTTTGAGAATGTGTGGCCAACCATGATCATCCTATAGTTGTTGGGATCTGAGTTGGGGCTCGATTTGTGTATCGGATGAATGATGTGATGTGACCAAGATGGTGGAAAACCTAAACGAACCACATGGTTGAAGAGATCAACTAAGTAACTACCCAAAACCTCATATCCGGGTTTGAAGAATTCTACTTGAAAACCCTCCTTATCAACTGCCCTACTATTGTTCATCACTCTCATAGCTTATCTGATGTTCTCGTATGTGAATAAGTGGCAAGAAGGTGGGGAGGAAACCTGAATCAAAGGTTGCCCCGGAATATCATAGAGTGAATGTGTGGGAGATCATCGATCTAGGGTTAAGCTCAAGAGGGAGGGGAGAGTGGCGGGGGAAGATGGTATGCCAAAACTGTTTGGGAGAGTGGGTGAAGGAGTCCCGTAAGATCTGTCTCCTTTGAGAGATAAAGAGATGTTTCTTGCGGCGGAGGAGACAACGATATGAGGATTTCAATGTGGGGTAGGAGTGGTGGTCATGGATGAACGCATGGTAGATTTGGGGTGGAGAGTTTTGCAGTCCTCATCGTACCACTTGTTAATGGGACAAGTGTTATGTGAGCTGGAATTATTAGGCTGATGTGAAGGGGGTGTGGGCCTGGTGGAGCTAGGAAATGACTTAAGGGCAGCTTCCCAAATGATGGACGAAAGACAGGTAAATTTGGTAGCAACACCCTCAAGCAGGAAGAACTAGGACTCAGGTGGGAGAAGCTGGCGTATGTGGGAAGAGAAGATATCAGAGTCCCCATTGTCGAAGTGGAAGGTGGTACGAGATAGGTTGGAGAAGGGGACCGTGTGAGGAGAGGGAGTGTGAAGGGTACCAACCTGGATAGAGAAAGAAAGAAGAGCGTGATTTGCAAGTGGGATGGGATAAACAGAAAAGTGACTGATGGAAGGTAGTAGGTACTGGCTAGATAGGACATAATCCACCACACTCGCCCCTCCACCATGAGATCTGCATGTGAAAAAGCAAGAATTTGGGAAGCATGTGAGCCCGTTTAGGATCAATAAGTCATGAGATTCTCCCAACTATAGGAGGTGTCGATCGTAAGCTGTGGAGGGTCCTAAAATATCATCTGACATCCTGTGAAGCGCAATTGCCTCTGGATCAATCTCTTGGGTACAGAACGCATCCGCAGAACGATCGTGAAGGGGGATCTAAGAAGCTCTGGTTCGGGCGTTGAAGTCACCTAGGAGGATAACTTCGTGGACCACAAAATACTGAGTGATACCGGTATACAAATCTATAAAAGGGTCCCCTTCCAGACCATTGTGGATAGCATATGCGGATGAAGCCAGAGGGAAGTAACACACTGCAATGTAGATGTCCCTGGGGTGGGGGGCAACCCCCCTAATCTAGACCCACATGAATCTGGCAAACTCATCAGAGGTAACCACCGAGAGTAGAAGAGACCACTCTTAAGGTCCATTCTCAGTTGCAACGCGAGATCTATGATGTTGTTGATAACACATTAATGACATTTTGAGACATTTGTGAGCAGCCATGTATAGTACAATACATTTGATTTCATATTAATGTTTTTGAATATTATATCATTACATTTAGCATTTGATTATTTCTCTCTTTACTTTTCCTGTATCATGTTCTTTACCTTATTGCATTTTATCTTCTTGGTATCTTATCTTTCCTCCTTGGGTTTCTTCGGCCATTGCACCCTTTGTAATTCTTTGGTAGCTTCTTCTCATGTATTGCCCTCTTGGGTTTATTCGGCCATTGCGTCCTTTGTGATTCTTTGGTGGTTTATTTTTAAAGTCTTTCCGCTTCAGTTTATTAGGCAATTGTGTCCTTTGTGATTCTTTGGTAGCTTATTTTTACAATCTTTCCTCTTAGGTTTATTTGGCCATTGCGTCCTTTGTGATTCTTTGTTAGCTTGTTTTCATAACTTCCGCTCTTGGGTTTATCTCTCCCCTCTTGGGTTTATCTTCCCTACTTGGGTTTATCTTCCTTGCTTGGGTTTTACCGCTATCATTGCTTGTGCTAATCCTGTTGTTGGTTTACATGGATTCTTTAGTGACAGTATTACCCTCTTTCATAACACCTCCCCTCATGGACTAATCTCCATCGTCTTGCACTTACTTTACGATTTGACTTACATTCTCATGTACTTCCAGATCCCTTTATTCTCAGTGTTTTTTGAAGCCAAAATATTCCCTCTTATGGTCAGCTACTAACATATCGTCATTGTATCATTCCTTACATTTAATGAATCTCTCATGATCCCTATCTTTCACTTTCCAATCTTTTGATAGGTTGTTTGGCACACCAACTTTTGAATCGGGAAAACCCTCGTGTGATAGAGTTCTTGGGTAGGAGCTAGGGGCTACACTCTGCTATGATACTGCCTCTTTAAGGGATTGCGCCAAGGTCTCAGTTGTCGATTGCAATCTTGGGGCCTTTCCCTCTACTGCAACCAATAGTCTCTCTAGCTTTCCAACTCTGACCACTAGTGCTCGCTTTCTCTTTATGCCTGCCAATGTTGTAGCTAGGTGTGATGCTTGCTCTTTTGATAGGGCCTACTATGTTGCTACCATCTACTACCATGTTGCAGCCTCTCCTTCCATAGGTACTATAACTAATGTGGAAGGGCCTAGATCCTATCCTCGTTGTTGTAGCACCTGCATTGCCACTCCTATGAGTCTAAACAACCCAATGTGATCTCTGACATATGGTGCTACTAGATCTGACATAGCCACTGTGTCATGTTGAGGAAGCACACCATCCAATATTTCATGGCAAGTGGTCTCGATCATAGATCACCAGCTTGTTGTCTCTGTCACACCTGCAAAAATCAACTAAAATCAAACATTAGATCCTGATATATCAAAATCAAATCTAGCTATCACTATCATCTAGCATAACTATTTATAAATTTAGAAAATACAGTGATAAATTTTACAATCAATATGTATATGTTGATGTGTGCCCTCCTCATGTATGGTCTCCCCATCTTGTCAGCTATCAAGGACATCATCATCCTCATCCACTCTTTGGCTTGCCCCAAAGGCCATCACCCATCTCCCTCTTTGCAGCACCATAACTAATGGCTCCAATCTCCTATGTCGCCACAACACTGTCTATGCCTGAGGGTCTCCCTTCACTTCTCCTACCTGAGCTGGGGAAACCGTGCAACTTAGGGACATCCTGTACTAGACTCTCTGCCACCCCTCCTCCCTCAACAACTGTCACCTCGATTTGCCGACATTGTCTCCTTTGAGACTGAGGAGTGCGTTGTGGCTTCAACACCATAGTTTGTAGTAGAGGTCTTGACCTCCTACCCCTTGCGACTCCCTAGCATGTCTTGCCCTATATGGGGGCAAGTCTAGTGGTGTTGTTGGGTGTGGCTGTTTGAATTGCCCAAGAACTCTATCACATGAATGTCTTTCCCTCTGTTGATGGGTCGTTTCGGTTTGGCACACCAACTCTAGGCGAGACGGTTGCCTGCTCAGCCTCCCCTGCAAGGAGACCTGGGAGTCTTCCCAAGGTCTATATCTACTGGGGCACGATGTACTATGTAACCTAGTTGGTCAATGTGCAACTGTTCCAATTCAAGGGGCATGCTGGTTTGGAAATTTAGACTTAATTTTTAAATGTTGTTTTGGTCTTATCACCATTTAGAGGGTAGTGAGAGTTTGTCGTTCGTTTTATAGATGAGGGTTTCGGCATACGACAGTGAAAACAAGCACATACAAATTTTACGCCAAAAAGAAATCAGCGTTTTAAATTTAAATAATGACAATGTGGCTGATTTAATCATGTTTTCATTCCATTGCATATAAATTCGACAATGCGTAAATGTCAATGGAAGAGCTTAGCAATCTAGATAAATTTTTAAAAGTGGATTGCATTCAAATCCTACTCTAACCTAGCTAACAAATTTACTAAAAAAAAGTGCAAAAGAAAGAGGGAAAAGGAAGGAAAACCCTGTTGAAATGTAGCCAAATCGGATCTGTTTGATCAAATGAAACCCACAAATTATTCTCTTCCCTGTCCAACATATGCACAACCACAAATGAAGACGATGCTAGAATCTAAGGAAAGCAAAGCTGGAAAGAAGAAAACACATCCACTGTATTGCACATGTAGGAAATGAAAACAAACTTTCACAACTTCAATTAATGAAATATTTGCTTGACTAGCACAAGTCTTTGTTTGCATTGATCATTTGGTTACAAATTTGGGTAGCATAACCCCAGGCCCGCAAGAGAGGGAGAGAAATTACGCAATGAAACAATAAAATCACATAAAAAGAAGTGACTGGTCCAATGTGTCTTCTCAGATCAGAAAAGACCTAGAGCTTGCTAAGTCTTCCAAGTGACCATATATAGAAAATCTCCCCTCCAAAAGGGGACACCATTTCCCTTCCAAAGTAGCTGAAGGCATTAATTGCAATCACCAACTTCATTGACCTTCCTTAATGCTACGCCACTCTTCACCTTTTTCTACCAAAAAGACCCAAAAAAAAGTTAAAATATGCATTTAAAAGCACTTTAATAAAATGTGACACCAAAACGTGAATAGGTTTTAATTGGCACAAAATTTCCTAAAATTGGTGATACTATTGCATCTAGGTTGGAACCAACTTCCTGGTGCTGTAGATGGCATGTGAAACGAAGTCTTGGTTCAAAAGTTACGAGCAAAAAGGTCTCCATGGTCACTTAGCTTGAGCGGGGAATTTACACGTTTGAAATAAAATATTAATTTTAAAACAAAATTAATTAAAAAGATATAAATTAAATAAATTTTAAAAAGTTTAATTAATTATTATTAAATTAATTTATAACTAGTTTTTTAATAATTTAATTAAAATTAAAATTAAAATTAAACAAAAACTAAATTCAATTTTTTTAAATTAAAACAAATTAAATTAAACAAAATTTAATCAAAATAACTGATAAGTAAAGAAAACAAGAAAAAGGGGGAACGATGGCCAAAGCCAAAGACTTGACCACCACGTGGTGGGGCCTTGGCTTCCCAACCCAAACATGGTTGGGCTTTAAAATCCACATAGTAAAGAAACAACCCCACCAAAGCCGCGAAACACCATGTGGGATGCTAATGCCACATAACACTATGCAGGATATCGATGCCGTGAGAGTCCTGTGGGGGATACCAATGCTGTGAGGGTTCTGTGGGGATACCAATGCCCACCTATCATTACGATGAGCCACACGTGGGATACAAATGCCACCTTATACTACGACGATCCTTATGCGGGATGCAAATGCCACCTTATACTATGACGTGCAACGTGAGTAACACGAGACCTATGCTTTTCACAAGATTTTCGAAGGCAAACTAAGCTATAAAAAATCCATTTTTAGACCAAGTGATTTATGTGAAACTTTCTTGCACGGACGTGGTCTTTCCAGTGGAGGTGGTTTCGGGGCCTGGTTCGGCACACAAACCAAGTCAGCCCACCAAAGTAACTTGAGATAGTCGAGACCGACTAGTCCGTGAGTGCAAGCGAGAGTGGAGCAAAAAGAAAAAAGAGAGGTATCATGATTCCATAAGAATTAGGGCGTGTTGTTGAAGCAACAACAAATGGCGATCATCTCACCTAGAGTTGGTGTGCCAAATGACCCATCAACAATTATCATCTAACATAACTATTTATAATTTAGAAAATACAATGATAAATTTTACAATCAACATGTATATGTGGATGCACGCCCTCCTCATGGATGTTCTCCCGTCTTGTCGTCTTCCAAGGACCTCATCATCATCCTCATCCACTCTCTGGCTTGCCCTAAAGGTCCTCGCCCATCTCCCTCTTTGCAACACCATAACTGATGCCCTTGATCTCCTTTGTCGCCGTGACATTGTTCATGCCTGAGGGTCTCCCTTCGCCTCTCCTACTTGAGCTGGGGAAACCATGCACCTTAGGGACATCCTGTACTAGACTCCTTGCTTCCCCTCCTTCCTCAACAACTATCACCTCAATTCGCCAATGTTGTCTCCTCCTCCAAGACTAAGGAGCACATTGTGGCTTCAGCACCAGAGTCTGTAGTAGAGGTCCTTGACCTCTTACCCCTTGCAGCTCCCTAGCGTGTCTTTCCCTATATGGGAGTAAGTCTAGTGGTGTCGCTAGGTGTGGTTGTCTGAATTGCCCAATAACTCTATCACACAAGTGTCTTTCTACCCACTAAGTATAATACCTGTCACCTCGGCTAGCCTCTAGGCTTGCACTATAGATGGCCATGTCAGTGATGCTTCTACTATTTCCCTATGCAACATCCATGTGATGGCATCCCTGCGTATGGTCTCTAATCTCGTATACCCTGTGACACATCTCACTGTAGGTTCCTGAGCCCATCGCCTAACTCGGGTAAGTGATGAAAAATTGGTTTTGGTTTCCCTATCGGCTTGTAAATTGGAATTTTCTTGTATATTCAACAAGCAAATGTTATAAATGGCCCTATCACCACATGCCACCTAGTTAGAATACTATAAAAATTGTGCACATGCTACACACAACTGCCCTCACCCATATTTTACATTGTGCCCCGCTCCGAAGCTGCTTGGCACGTCGCTACAACAAAAAGTGGTACTCCCTCATCAAATTTGTGGCATAGCACTCGCATTGCCATTATATCCAATATCGCCTTCTAGCTATTCTAAATTTGCGCAACATATACATCCAATGGTCCCACTATCAATGTGCGCCACTGGAACCAATATGACTTTGTGGAACCGATATGACTTAAGTAGGAACAAAAATATTTAAAAACGAAAAGCAAGAACATCTTAACAACATGAGATCAAGATATAAACAATCAAGATCCATGTGGATCATCAAGATGTTCTTAAAAAAGAAAACAAATAAGCAAGACCAAACAGGAAAACAAAGAGGTCCTTGGATGTCTACAATATGATGGGGTGACTTGGTCAACATCTAACACCAAGATAGAACTCACACATTGTATTATTAAGATATATTAAATGGGACTTTTCTTAGGAGGTCCTTTTTTTACCTGAAATCTTACCTATTGAATGCTTTTTGCACAAAATTTCTTTCTTTTTTTTCTTTTCTTCACCCTTCAACTCCTTGAATATCCTCATCATGCCCTTTATTATGGCCATTATTATGTGAGACTCAAATTAGTCATCCCTAGAGTCATTTGTCATCTTGGCCCTTGCATTCACTCTCTTCACTTTCCAAGCTCATGGCCTTGTTGTACGCATCACTATACATAGTGAATAGCACAATCTTCAACTTGGTTTTAAACTTTCGTCCGAGAACTTCATTAAATAATCTATTTAAAACCATAATCAGGGGAATTTTCTAATTTGCAGACCAACTCTTTCAACCTCCTATTGTATGTGATGACTGAATCATGTTTTCCTTGCTTGGTGTTGTATATCTTTGCTACAATCTTGTTATCATCTTGCAGTAGCCTAAACTCCTCCTCGAAGCTTTCCTTAGCTTTTCCCAATGCTCATGTTAGTTTTGTCCCGCTTTTTGTAACAATGATTTGTGATACTTCTCAATGTCACTGGAAACACTTTATACCAATAGGTTTGGTCATTCTATCCATTCATTGTACAAATCATAATGCAAGTGTGAGGATGGCTTATTAAGTCTTGGTTACATTCCTTTGTAAACTTATTCAATTTTTTCCCATCCCGTATTAGTGGAGGGCTTGCCATGATGCTTGGATTTGAGAGTGGTGGTGTTGGTGGTCTTTGACTTATTCCACTTCTTTGTTTCATCTAGCCCTTCCTAGTCCCTTTTCGTCTTCCGGCCTATCAACCTCATCTCTTTGGTAATCCTAGATTGTTTGTAGCTATGCAGTTGTGTTAGCTCCTAGTCATCACTGCCGATCCGAAAACTAAATAATCTTATTCATAAGGCAAAAAGGGGCAACCTACAACCCAAATTGTGGCCCAGTGCCTCGTCGTCCCCAACCTTACATCTTACCACCCATTCTTCTCGCACCTTCACTATCAAGCTGCCTCCCTTCAACAATCGTCCTATTGTCAAGCTAACCACTCTCTTCGTAGTAGGTCATCCCACTGCCCTCACTTGTGCTTTCGATTGCCCCTTTCCAATCTATCTTGTGTATTTATTCATCAATCTTTTGTTCTCTCTCTATCAATTCTCTCACACAGTTCCGCTCACTCCATCCTAGAGGTTGTGGCTACTTCACCTCTTCTCATGAGTTCAAACACCAAGTTCTCGTTTCAACTTCTTGCTTGATAGTCTCCTCCACTGTTCCGTATGCTATTATGGAGGACATTTGGAGGGTGATCAGTCTAGGATGACTCCTCATAGTGTAATTAGTCAATTATCATGATGGTGTCACTTGTTCTCCCTCTCTTGTTTTTCCTCTTATATTTCTTTCTTTGTAATATCTATCGGTCTAAAGTGCAAGTCATGGAACAAGTCGTTATGTAAAGTGAAAACATTGATCATGTAAGACAAAGTTGTTCAAGTGTCCAAAGGGGAAGAAACAAGGAGTTAGTTGGCAGTTAGTTACTGATTATGAAACCATACTTGGGTTGGTTTTGTATGAAGAGACAAAAGATGAATGGAACACGGTTCCTTTGGTTGATCCATTTTAGCCCTTGTGCAAAGTATATTCTTGTAATGGTTTGCGTAGTGTTCTTTTTGGCAAATGGAGATTCTGCACTTAAATGTGTGTCAAATTGGCCTTTGGGATTGGCTTGTAAACTCAAATTCTTCGCATGTGTGGATTGTTAGGTGAGGATGAATATTTATTTGTAAATGGAATAATACTCGTGTACTTCTCAGTTTTCTGCCATGAAATTTGGTTTTGCACAAAAAGTTTCGATATAAATCAAAGTATTATTAGACATGAAAATGGGATTTTCACTGAGTTTCGAGTTTGGAGAGTTCCTTATGAATTGGGTATCATGCCTTAGCCTTGAGAAAGAAAGGTTTCAATCATTTTTGTCGTACATATCATATTTTCACACTTTCCATTTTTCCACTTCCTAGGAGTAACAATTCATTTTCTATTTTTCTTGGTCTTCTCTGGGTGTTTCTTAGCTAATCT
This sequence comes from Torreya grandis, assembly GCA_037957365.1. NCBI lineage: Eukaryota > Viridiplantae > Streptophyta > Pinopsida > Cupressales > Taxaceae > Torreya > Torreya grandis. The sequence continues at coordinate 1,812,631 of JARHVA010000571.1, read as the reverse complement.
ATCTTGCATCAAGGCTATCATTTTAATGTGTTTATCCTTATCCAAAATTAGCCACATACTTGGAAAAAGTGGATAAAAATCCCAATATATCAAACCATGGGAGGGTTCACCGCCCGCCCTTCCCCCCACCCCAAGTCTCGGTTTCCTGCCAGTTAGCTCATTTTCTGGCCAGAAAAATCTGTGCTTAACATTTGGTTGTGATGAACTTTGTTCTTCCTTTCATAACCATTTCACTCGCATAATAACTGAGTAGATCCATGATTCCTATCTAGCACATAAGTGTTGATCATAATAGGTCTAGCCTTTGGGCATATATATCTGAATAGACGCAATCCCTAGGGCTTACATATATTCCCATACTAGGTGCATATAGCAAACAAATATAGAAACAATCTCCTAAACAAGTAGACTCAATTTTGATAGGTCCAAGTTATCTCATCTTATATCTATGCATATTTGAGTATTTATGTATTGAAAGGTAGGTCTAAAGCTTCTGGAGCCAATTTTCCAAATTTTCTACAACCACTACTCTCCAAACATGGGACTATCTTTCTTCATTTCAATTCTAAACAAGGTTTTTTAATCAATACTTGAGATGATATATAATATTTGTTGTTGTCAGTGTAGGTTTTGCAATGCATTGTCGCTGCATATATTTGTTCTGTGGTGTCATTTGGCTGGTTGCAATATTTCTAGGAAGAAGTAGTACATATATACCTTTTGCTAATAAACTTTGCAAAGAGATGTAATGTCTGGTCAATTCCCTATTGCAAGTAGCAACACCTTTTTCAAAGTGATCAACAGAATTCAATTCTGCTTCATTTGGCATTTTCAAATTATAAGAATCAAGCCTGATTTTCTATGTTTCTCCTAAGTTTCATTGTTCTTGATTGTTATCATTGTTTTCCCTCTTTTGACTTATTTTTCCTAGGATCTAGTTCGCATCATCAACTAGTTTTGCACTCCAATTTCTTTTATGAATTTATTGATTATTCTCGCTAGAAAATTTGCTTTGATACAGACTTGATGAGTGTCTTTCTTGGTGACTGTTCTAATCCCGTTCAGGTCCATGAATGCTTTGATACCAAATTCATTTTGCCCGCTAGTGTATTTGCTAACTACACAAGTATGCAGTGGTAGAACTGCATAATCGTGTGCATGGAATACTCTTATATATGAATTATAATAGGCTTGAACAACTGTTCTGAAAAAAACTACAATATGGGGGCACAAAATGTGGAATTTCACTATTATTCTCTCAAAGGAAGGAGTTACATGTATTGGAGAACATTTTTATGCCAGAGGCATTTTCTATGGTGAAGCTCGAACACTTTTTCGTCTAAACACTTATTAGTGTTAAACATATTCTCAGACACATCTAAACATATGGATCGTATGATGTGCAAATTAATCAGCCCACAAAATGTTAAATCCGAGACGTTCAATTCATATAATCAATCCCTGCATTGGTGCAACCCGTTTTGTTAAAGTTTTTTTAAACCTTTCACCATATAACACATGGCTAACAATCAGAAGTGATCGCGAAAGGTGGACTGTATAGTAAAAGTACCTCTGCACGGCAGTACTAATAATTATTAAAGAATTTATAGGGTAATTCCCACATAATTTTTTGAAAAACAAATCAAGGAATATTTAAATATATTAATAAACAAACAAAAAAAACCTGACATTGCGAGACTTTTAATATTGAAAAAACTGCAGCAAAAAACAATCAATAATCAGTTAACACATACCTCGATTTCTCCAACAACCGATTTTTGTCGAAAAAGAAGATGATTTATCATGACAGTTTGTTAAATGACGGCGATGTGTGCTAACTATTCTTCAATGGAAAACAACACTGAGAAGTGTTGTCAAATGTCATGAATTTTTTTGACGAACCCTGTGTTCACATTCTTATGTCTGATGACAGAAATAATGCAGGCGGGAAATATTGGTAAGCTGCAGCTTTCCATTAAGTTCAATTTGCTAAGGACTATACCAGAGGAAAATCATAAATGCAAAAAAAGGAGCAATGTTCAATTATTTGAAAAAAGAGAATTCTTTAAAACATTGTGATAAATATCTAAGGCGAATAAATTAAGTTACCTGGAAAGTGTGAAATTAAAGGAAGCTTGCGATCATTGCATGCATAACAGATTTGCGTAAATGGAACGACACGTTCAACTCTTTGTTGAGAATTAAACCAGTGACTTTTGGAGGAATGATCAGAAAACTCAATAATAATTAAGGTCTCTTGTATTAACTTTCAGAAAATGATCCACAATTTCATCAAGACTGTTTGCACGGATTCTGTCTCTGCTAGCCATGCTAGATTGATCTTGTTCTTATGGTGCGATTAATCTACTACCTTGAGCGCAGTTATTGTTTCTGCCAAAACCACATCAATGCTGTACACATCGCTTTTGTCAGAGGTGACAATTCTGATATTATTGAGGATCTAGATACCCTGAAGTCCCCTGTGGCTGAGTGGAAATGTGGGAGGATTTTAACACAACAAGCTTTGACAGTGAAACATGGCAAAGGTGTGCAAGAGCGACGGCAGTGTCTGCAGTTATCTTGATTCATCTTCTCCATGAAAGCCTCTCTCCTCTTTCCCTCTTTAAATGCTGAAAAAGCAATCCATTTGGCATGAATTCGAATACATGACTGGGTTCTCTTCCTTCCTCAAGACAACGCCCCAGTATCCTTAAATCACTGATGTTACAACAATCAACGGCTCTGACCAGTTCACACGTGATAGGTGTTATCAATCTCCTCCAACTTGTCCACACCTTGCTAGGTGTCATCAACCTCCTTCAACTTGTCTTTCTTCCAAGTGTCAACTCCTTCGTGTCATAAATCATTAGGGCATTTGGTTTGGTGTTATAGGATGGTAATTGGGTTCTAACTTAAGACTTAACATTCTTAATTAATTGCCCAAGTTATTATATTTATAAATATAATATATTTATTATTAATATATGTTATAATATATACATATTATTATAATATAATTTAATATATTATAATATATTGATACATTATATTGTAACATATATATATATATATATTTTGGTTGATTGATTAACAAGGGTTAACAGGGTCCCTCTCCTAATAAAAACGAAACAAAAAATCAAAGAAATGATTACAATAGGTGGCCCCTGGATCAACAAACCTCTATTGATCTGCTATATATCTCGAAAGACCATCTACAACTATTCTAAAGCTCGAAGAAAAGCACTAAGCACTAGACTATTATGTCATCAATCCCCTTCAAGAGGGCCCTCCCAAAAAGTGAGTAGTTAGCACTCTCCTTCCTCTTCAAGAGAGAAGAGAATCCATGGTCCGATGTGAGTTCTCATCGATGGCGAACATGGCTTCCAACTGTAATTTTTCAGTTTCCATTTTCCTTCCTCTACGTCTGAAGAACCACTATTCAGTTTGGTGAGGAGAGATTTAGTTAGAGCAAGAGAACAGATCTCTAGCAAAGCTAGTTCATCATTTCGAAGATAATCTTGTTCCTCCCCAAACTTTTCCACACCCTGGTGCTCCAAGTCTGAGCTTTTAGTCTCTATGTAGTCGATGACATGTCACTTCAACCTCGATTCCACCTGTAGAGAGATCGCACGGTCCTTCATGTCCACTTCCATTTGTTGGAGGCCTGCCCTTTGCCTCCCATGAACATTGTCGCAAACTTGTGAAGCGTGAACATGAATATTCTAGTGAAATGGTCGTTCTAAGTTTGAGTTAGTCCGCTTCCCTTTTAGTGCCGCATCCTTTGCCTGATTTACTACTACGACCTTCATTGGACACAAGGTGCAATCTGTAGATTTCTTAGGCAAAGTAGTGCTACTGTTGAAATCACCTAAATTTTTCAGTAGGTGATAAACCCACTTCAGACATATCTGCAGATCTAATGATACCCAGTTGTTGGTTGAGTACCTTGCCACCATTCAGAGGGGAGAGCACCACTAAATCGCTCCTTAGGAGGTTTGTTCTAAGTGTTGAATCACAACTGTCGGTAACTATTTTCAAATTAACAAATTGGGTTGGCCTGGGTCTTGAGGGATAGGTGGAACAATCCGCCACAAGATGCCCTATCTGATTGCACCCAAAACATCTAAAAGGCAATCCTTTGAAGTTGCATAATTGTGTCCAAGAGCCCAACGAAGACAACTTAATTGAATGCGGAATGGGTTTGGTTAAGTCGATCAATGCACAAACTCAGACCATTTTTTTTTGCTTTGGACATGGATCATCATCTATTTTGATGAACCGACCTATCTTGGATATCATTTGCTAGATTAGAGATGGATTGCGCATAACCAAAGGAAAGCTATACAAGCAAATCCACATTGGAACATGAGAAATCACTGCAAAGGCATAATACAAAAATGGAGACTAGGAGCACACAAAGACACCATGGTTTCCAAAGAACCATGCTTAGTTTCTATTAACAAGCTCCTTGTCTTCCCTAGAAATGAATTGCACAAAAAAGAATCCATTTCCTAACAGTTCCACCTCTGGAACTATAATTTCCCTATTTTGAAATTAAATAATATTATTACTAAAATAAAAAATATTTTTAAATATTTAAAATAAATTAATAATAATAATCTAATTTCCACTTAAGTTGGGGCCTTTTGAAAGGTCATGGGCACTTAAGGCTTAAAGTGAAATTATAAGGAGATTCTTTTAATGTTTCTAAAAAAAGAGTTTCCCTCCTATTTTGAACGCCACACTTGGGGCATGGATATAAAAGGAAGGTGAGTTGTTCATTCGAATATTATGCATTTTTGATATTGAAAATTTTAAACTAGGAATTTGACTCAAAAGAGGGGGTTAGATCAAGTGTTAGTTCAAAATGAAATCAACATGAAAATAACAGACTAACAAGCATGACATCTCTAGGCCTAGACACTAGGAGGAGTTTAGTGAGCAAAACTAAATGGAAAAAACAGCTAGAATGCAAAAGACAAATGATCTTTCATCTTCCTTGGATGCTCCATATGGCTTGTTTAAGTGGTTTGCTTGGCTTGTGCTCAATGAGTCTTCATCAAAGGAGGCTTGGCTATCTCCTCTCCTTGGCACCTTTGGCTTGTGATGGCTTTGGCTTGGCTCAACAATTGGACATGATAACACTACATCAATGGCTTTTAAAAACATGAGCATGATAACTTTGGCTTGAGAGAGTTTTTTAGCATTATAACTTTATACCAAAAGAGCTTAAAATTATGAGTGTGAGGCCTTCTATTTATAGATTTTTGCAAATGACCAGAATGAACCCGAACCGTTCATCTCAAGATGAAGATGTATGGCTAAGAATCCATTCAATTTTGGAAGCTAAAATCAATAAATACCTTCATAAATATTTGGGATAGAGAGGCATTAAAGAGGCATGAGAGGGCTTAATCAGATATTTGTTACATTTATGGCTTAGGGATGCCTTCCCAAAAAATGATGTCTTAGATGATGCAGTTATTCAATATCAATTTCTATTAATGAAAAATTCAACAAGTTCCATGGAATTCTTAATTAGGCTCATGATTCAAATTATTTAGCCTTAAACATGATTTATCAATTTTGGTGCAAATCTTGGCAATTGGTGGACAAATTAATCAAACTAATCAAAATGTCATATTATTGGCTTGAAATTTGACTGGATTAGAATTATGATGTGATGTTAGATGTGTTGGAACCGTTATCCCATTTGGATGTTGCCACCACAAAATAATAAAGACATGTGTCTCGTGCAAGAAATTTGGTAGAAAAAAGCAATTCATAGCACCTAAGTGCGAAAATGTCATTTTGACTCGAAATGATTTGATCAAAGTTAGCTATTTCATAAAATGCATTGCCCCATTTAGGGATACATTGGCCAAAATCGACACTTGTATATGACAAATTCACATCATTTAACATGTTCTAGTGTTTTTAGCCCAAATTGTGTATTTTGGTAAAAATTGGTCAAAAGCCTGGTTGGAGGGTTATTGGTGGTCAGTTTTAGGTGTCTATAGTTTGCCCCTATTTGAGAAGGCGTTGCAAGCTATAGACATAGTAATGTCTTCTCAAAGAATGAAAAGGTCCTGTATGCCTACAACTTCAACACCAATGGATGAATTGTATGATGCCCCCTTGAGGAAATGGTTGGCACAAGCAGCAAACGGTCTCTCAAAAAGAAATAAGCGAAAGGAGGGGACCAAAGAAAGAAAGATGGGGTGAGAACACAATGATTTGAAAAAATAGTCAAAATCACTGAGAATGCAAGTGGGACGGTATACAATGGTTTGCCCAAAGGTGGTTATAAGCATTGTATCTTGATAGTGGCAACATGGTATGATAACACAATGATTTGCCCAAAGACAGTTATAATCATTGAGAATATGGAGCTGTCCTAGTTAGGATAGACAAACATGATAACAACATGCCCCTGTTTGGGCAAAAAGAAAGTAAATTTGGTGTAAACACAATGATTTGCCCAAAGACGGTTATAATCATTGAGAAATGCAGGCGGGACGATGGACAATGATTTTCCCATAGACAGTTATAATCATTGGACCTTAATTATGACAAGCATGATTGATTGGCTAATGATGATGATAACTTGACACAGAGGGTAATGATGAATTGGAACAATCTGTTAGTAGGGAGATGCGCGCCCAAACTAACAAAGGTTGAAATTCTTTCGTTGTTAATTACTCTGTTTGGGATATGATTGGGATTGTTGTTGATGCTGGTGCCAAGGAGATATTGATGCTGCCATTGCTGAGTAGACTTCATGAAGTTGATTTTTGTTGTAGCATTGTATGGTAGGCATCATGATAGAACACCATGAGGACTGGGCTGAAAAATGCATAAGGACTGACTTCCAGAATCCAATATTCAAGGAGAAACAATGCACCAATGATAAAAACCATGATGGCAATGTAGACATATGAATATGGATGGATTCAAGTATAAATGCACAAGGAATCACCCAATGAACGCACATAGACTGAATCAAGACAACAGTGCTAAAAACAAACAAACAAGCACACAACAAACAAACAAGCAAAGAAACAATACAAATAAATAGATGACAGTCCTAATGTAAGTATTAACAACGCGATGAACATTGCCCCTAGAAAATAGGTGACAACTTAACAAACAAACATGATTGGGAGAAAATAGAAGGAAAAAAAAGAGGTGGTCGAGCTGTCTCTATATGCACTAGACAAGTGGATGCTACCTACATAGTTTCATGGATGTAATATTCAACAAAAACTTCAGACCGAATGTAGTTCTCCTAGAAAATAGGAAGAAAATGATAACTAATGAAAACAAACATGATGGATGTGATAGAAGAATATGAATGGTCTTGCAAAATGACAAGTGTGTGGGATAAGACAAAGAATGGGGAAACTAAGCAACAAGTGATTTGCTTGTGACTTAGTAATGGTTCCCAGAATCCTTAAGACAAATAAGTGGTCAATGTTTTTTTTCTAACGATTTTACAAATGTTTTTGAAATTTTCGAGTATCTCAACTTAGTCGAGAAGGACAAGACACTAAATTGTCCAAGTTTGTAAAACGGCGAGAGCGTGGCTTAGGTTGCTCGCAAAATGATGAGTGTGGCTTAGGTTGCTCGCAAAACAGTGAGAGCATGGTTTAGGGTGACTGAGTTGACCTCAACAAGTATCGAGCGCTGCCTACATAGTCCCAAGATGGGGCCTCAAGTCACTGTAGTTCTTCCTTACAATGGAGGAATTTGACTAGTGTAGCAACCAATTCAAACAAAACAGACACAGTTGGTATAAAGACACAGTACGACATAAAAATGACAAGTTGGTATGTCAAGACGTGATAAACAAATGTTGCTCCTAGTTTGTCCATAGGCGGTTATAACTAGGATACAACGGCATAGGTTAATGATACTAATTTGCCTATAGGTGGTTATAATTAGTAACAAGATCAGTGGGACACTGATTTGCCCATAGATAGTTATAATTAGGCACACTTGGTATAGATAACGGAACAAGAAATGAAGGATGCAACTCCCAAATTGCTGTCTTACTGCTCCAAAATATTGCCTCTGTTTGGAATTCTTGAAACAATTGCTGAAACTGAATCTGAATCCGTTTGCTGAAAATGGCTATGAATCAATGGAACAAAACCAAGGTCATAGGGCCAGGTAGGGAGGGAGAAATCAACTTGGTTGATAGGAAAAGTATGGTAGAACAAATATGCAATAGTAAAAAGTGATAGGTTGGTAGGATGATAGAATGGTAAAATGGTACAGTACAAAGAAGATTGATAAAATGATACAACTTAAAATGGTCCTTATAGAAAATACACCAAGTCACTCAAGCATAGTACCACTTGAGGTGGATAATGTTCATTGGCTCATCAAGTTCATGTCCGTCTGGTGTGGCAACCCTGTATGCTCCTGTTCCATAGTTTGTCGTAATGATGAAAGGACCAACCTAGTTGGGTTTGAACTTGCCTTTATGCTTCTTTTCAGCTGTGGTATTCTTTTGGTTCTCTTTAAGGACAAGATCACCAAGTTCAAATTCTCTATGTTTCACACATCGATTGTAGTGGCCTCAAAGTCAGTTTTGATAGGCTTGGAGATTGTTCACTGTATCCATGCATTTCTCATCAAGTAACTCTAGCTCTTGCAGACAAGTTACTTGATAGTCATTGTCATCTAGGACATGCTTGAAAGAGATGCGTAGGGAAAGCAACTCGACCTCAATGGGAAGAATGGCCTCAGTACCATAAACGAGTATGGAGTGGCTCTTGTGTGTGTATGGTGATTGGTACGGTATGCCCAAAGGGCGTGGAATATCTGAAAGTGCCAGTCACAACTGACATCATTGACAATCTTTTTGAGAATATTGACAATAATTTTGTTGGATGCTTTAGCTTGGCCATTACCTTGAGGGTAATATGCCATAGAAAAGTGTTGTGTGATGTTCTATTCGGCACATAGCTTTTTGACATCCTTGTTCTTAAATGATCTTCCATTATCAGATATAATGTCGGAAGGGATATTGTAGCGGCAAATGAGATGGTCGAAAATGAACTTGAAAATTTGCTTTCTAGTCATGTGAGGGGTGTAGCTTCAACCCACTTAGTGAAATATTCGATGGTGGTCAAGATATGCTTATGGCCATCGGATGAGGTGGGATTGATCTTACCAATGAGGTCAAGGCCCCATGTAGCAAATGGCCATGGTGTCAACATTGATTTCAGAGTCTTGGCCAGGGCATGAATCAGATTGGCATGTCGTTGACACTTGTCACACTTCTTTACATATGCAGTTGCATCTGCATCCATTGTGGGCCAATAATAACCAGTATACAAGAGCTTTTTGGACAGGACTGCCTTGTTCGTGTGGGCTCTACATACTCCTTCGTGAACCTCTCGTAATGCTAGTGTAGATTTTGCCAAAGTTAAACAACGAAGCAGAGTTCCATCAAAACTACTACAGTAAAAGGTTGATCCAAGTAAGGTATAATGACTGGTTCGGTGGATGAAGGCTTTGGATTTCTTTTGGGATAGGTCGGGTGGTGTAACTTGGTCATGGAGGTAGTTGTAAAGCTCTGAGTACCAAATAGAGCTAGGACCAACAGTATTACAAATCATCGCGACGGTTGAAAGTTCATGAGCTGGTGCTAGCAGATTCTCGACAAGGCACTGATATTCTTTAGCTGTGTCCATTTGTCGAATCAGAGATCCAATAGTAGCTATAGCATTTGCGGTTTTGTTACTTGCCCTTGGTATATGTTCAAATTGGACATTAGCAATTTGCCGCTTAAGGGCGTCGACCATAGCCTTGGACGACACCAACTTATCATCTTTGGTCTGAAAGTGGTCTGTACCCTGATTGATGATCAACTGAGAATCACCATAAACCTTGAGATGAGATATGTTCCATTGTATCGTTTGACGAAGTCCTGCAACAAGTGCTTCATATTCAGCCATGTTGTTGGTGCAAGAAAAGCTGATCCTGAATGATTTAGGGATTAGATACCCTTGTGGTGTAATAAATAAAAGGTCATCCCCTGATCCATGTGCTATGAATGATCCATCAAAATACAACTTCCAGTACTGCTCCTCAAGAGGTGTGTCAATGATGGTCATTATCGATTCATTAGGGAATTGGAATGTGAGCGCTTATGTATCGGCAAGGGGTGCTTCAGCAAGTTGATCTGCAAGAACTTGCCCCTTAATGGCTTTTTGGTTGACGTACTCTATGTCAAACTCACTGAGAAGCATGATCAACTTGGCCATGCAACCTTGTAACGCTGTTTTAGATAGTAGATACTTGAGCGGCTCTACTTTTGAAATAACCATGGTCTTATTGTTTAATGTAATGGCGCAGTTTCTGAGCTACAAAGACCATGGCTAAATAGGATTTTTCTATGGGCGTATAATTATGTTCGTACACGACCAGTGTACGGCTTAAATAATATACAACATGCTTTTTTCCATTATCATCATGCTGAGCCAAAAGTGCCCTAGGGCATTGTCAGTAGCGGATAGATACAACAAGAATGGCTTTCTTGGCATAGGAGACAACAAAACAGGGGGATTCGCTAGATAGTCCTTTGGCTGCTGAAAAGTTGTCTGACAGTGATCATCTCAGTGAAATGTGACTCCTTTTTTCAGAAGATGCGTTAAAGGATGGCATTTGTCAGCCAACTGTGATATGAAGCGTTGGATAGACTAGATCTTGCCCTGCAAACTGTGGAGCTGCTTCAAATTAGTCGGTGGTGGTATCTCTGTTATAGCTTGGAATTTGGCTGGATTGACTTCAATGCCTCGACGAGACACAATGAAGCCTAGCAATTTTCCTGATATGACTCCAAAGACACTTCTTAGGATTAAGTCTGTCTTTGTACTCATGCAGTCTTTCAAATATTCTGTGTAGCATTGCTGGATGATTGGCCATGGGCTTTGATTTGCCAAGAATGTCGTCGACATAGTTTTCAACAATGTCATGGATCATATCGTGAAATATGACGGTCATGGCTCTTTGATAGGTGGCCCCTGCGTTTTTAAGACCGAACGACATAACTTGATAACAAAATGTTTCCCACGGAGTGGTGAATACTATTTTGTGTTGGTTTTCTGGTGCTATTCTAATCTGGTTGTACTCTGAAAAGCCATCCATTAATGAAATCATTTCATAATCTACTATGGGGACAACGATCATGTCAATGTTTGGCAATGGAAAATCATTCTTGGGGCAAGCTTTGTTTGTCTCGAAAATCAGTACAGATTTTGATTCCTTCTGGCTTTTTGCTAATTGGCATAACATTGGAGATCCACTCTAAATAGTCGATCAATTGAATACATCCTGCTTACAAGAGTTTTTCCAACTTTTTGTTCACTAATACAACAATGCGAGGATGCATCTTACGTGACTTTTGTTTCACTGGTTTGGCATCAGGGTTGACCACAAGGTGGTGCAGAACCAAGGTAGGGTCCAACCCTGGCATGTCATAATATGCCCATGCAAATATGTCAATAAATTCCCTCAAAAGGGATGTAAGGACTTCACGCTCCTTATCAGTAAGGGATGCACCTAGCTTGATCCACTTTGGGTCATCTGGGGATCCGATATTCACCTTTGTTGTATCTTCCACTAGAAGGGTTGAATCATCTTCAAGGATAGTGGGCAAAGATTTGAATTGATTGACAACATTAGATTCCTCTGTTAGGACCGGCTCTTCGAGCTCCCCTAGGCATGATAAATTGGAGTCCCCCAATGGGAGATGTGGCCATGTAACAAAAATTGTTGGAAAGTCCTGAATGATTCAATCAAAAGCTTGTTGTTCTTCAAAATTGAACTTAGACTCATAGACAAGTTCGTCGTTGGTGTTCTCTTGAGCTATGTTTGAAGAAGGTTGAACACCCTTGTCTAATGGCGCCTGAAATAGGTTTTCTTCACTAGACTGGCCTTTTTCTTTACTTTTTCCCTGGTCAGAAAGTGCCTCAAAGAGGTTTTCACTTTGGGACCTCAATGTTTTAATTATTTTTATTTGGCTAAGGGTGTTCATCCGCTTTTCAAAATAGGCTTCAAGATCCAACTTGATTGAGAACCTTGATTTATGGTCCCCCAATAGAACATTGTCTCTAAGGCCTAGAAAATCGCATAAAACCTTGTCGTTTTGAAACTCATCAATTGGCACGTTGGATTCTTGTTGGTCCTAGTGTATCAATTGGGGATAATGTAATGGCAGTGTGTTGTGACGAATGATTGGTCTAAGGGTACAAATGGAATGAGGGTTAAATAGGTTGGTCTCAGCTAGGTCATCAAAAAAGACTATGATTGGACTTTGCTTTGTTGCCGCCATCATCATCACTAGTCAATGGCGATGGAACACGATTAAGGTACATGGGGCCACCCCCAGATGGTTTAAATCCAAGTCCATAGGGCCCTTTCTATCTGATCATGGAAATCGGCTCAAGTGTTCCTTTCTGATTTGGTTCAAGGCCTCCTCCTTCATAGTCTTGATTCTTCATGATCCTAGTGGGAATAGGATACTTTGCACTCTCGTAACAATCGGCCTACTTGTCATTATACAACCATGATTCATCTCCTTTTAGGGGGTCCTATTCTAGGCCAGATGCCGATATAAACGTGATGGGTCTTGGACTATGCTTTTTACCTTTGCCCTGTTGTTGCCATTTTGGATGAAGTGGCTTGGCTTTAGGTCTTCCAAAGGACTTTGGGTTTTGTGTAAGGTTTGCAATGTGGAAGGTATCATGGGTCAAATACTCTCCTGGGCCATTAGGCGAGATGGTATAATGATTGGATATCTCAAGAGGCGACATGTGGAAAAGGGAATCAAGGGTATTATGATCAATGCAGTTGTCCTTTGGCAAATCAAGGAGTATTGCCTTTCCCTTATCCTGTTTGGCCACTGGGTTCATGCCGAAACGACAGTTATTGCTTTTGAACTTGGCCTCTAGGTGTTTGCAGTGCTCGTATGGATGCAAATCTCCCGGTATACAAACTTTCATCCCTGAATGGGAGAACTTGATTCATTGGTGCAACGTCGATGGGACGACATGAATTTCATGCAACCATGGTCTACCCAAAAGCATATTGTATGACAAATTGAGATCTAGCACATGGCAAAGTGTATCACGGGTCAAGGGCCCAAGGATAACTGGTAAACAGATGGTGCCTTGTGATTCTTGTTCTTCATTTTCGTAGGCTTTGATGGTTATCATTTCTGCTTGAAGATCTGCCATTGTGTACCTAAGAAGCTTGATGAGCTTTAGAGACACTATGTTCAAACCTGATCCATTGTCTATAAGGACACGTTTCACTTTGTGCCGCTTTATGCAAACTTCAGTGTACAATGGATTGTTATGCAGTAGGCCAAGGGATGACATATCACTTTGGTTGAAAGTGACTTGTTGGGCTAGAGCTAGGTGTCCAACCAAAGCTTGGAATTTGTCAGGGGATATGTCACTTGAAATCGTGGATTGGCTAAAGAACTCGTTTAGGATGTTTTTGTGGATTGTTGATGTACGCGACAAATATAAAATGGAGATTTGTGCGGGCGTCTTTTACAATTGTTCCACAATGTCAAACTTCTTTTCTTGGTCAGTATTAAATGGCTTGTTCCGAGGTATAACGGCTGGTTGGGTTATGGGTGAATTATAGATCGCTGTGGGCCTGGGATGGTAATCTTTGACCTCCGAGTTGTGATTGCACAATTGGGATTAAACATAGGACCATGATTACTAATAAATGATGGTGATGGTGGGGGACTAGACAGGATAAGTCTCAGTTGCTAGTGCACTTGTGCATGGTCACGAGGCAATGATGAGTTATCAGTATAGGGTCCAAAATTAGTAATCCCTACTTGTTGGTATGCCTGTATGCGGTCCCAGGTTAAAAAAAGATTATCAATGTGAGTTGGTGGATTGACATTGTGTAGCAAAGGTCTTGATTGATTGGTATTTGGTCTCGGATTGATGGAGATGGTGTTAATGCGACCTCCTACAATATGACCTACAACCCTGTTGTAGTCATGTGCAACCACATGGTAGGTCTGTTAGTTGTCGTTCTGACCTTGGTTTTGTCCATTGTTTGGATGTTGTTGGTTCTGCTTTCGGTGATTCGGCTGTTGATTCTGTTGGTTCGACCTTGGTTGGTGAAACTGTTGTTGGTGTTGCACTGGCCGTTGTCGTTGTTGCTGTTGTGGTTGATTGTTATGCTGTGGAAAAGGGTTTTGAAAGATTCCAAGGTTTTGATTGGAAGTGGAAGCACCACTATCCAATGTTATCTCCTCGTTCTCCAACATATTCTGATTCAAATGTTTGATTTGCACACAATGATGCAAATTATTCCTGTTAACCCGATGATATTCACATAATTCATTTTGGTGGTACCAATCAGGATAAGGGATGTCCTTAGGATAATGTTTTGGTATAGGCCAACTAATCAAATTAGCAGCGACGAGCTTGCGAAACATAGATTCAATAGGTTCTCTAAAGTCACTAAAAACGTGACGAGTAGGCACTGTTCTCCTTGGAGGAGGGGCTTGTAATGACAAAGGTTGTTGCATTTGTTGCGAGGCCCTGGGTTGTTGCGCTTGCTGCGTTTGCTAAAAAGGTTGTGGGTTAGGAGTTATTTGCATATTTTGCGTGGGCTGAGCAGATGGTGTTTTCACCGTTTGGACATGTCGCGATTCTGCTACATTTTCAACAACATTTTTGTTGCGGTTGAATTGTTTTGGTCTATCATTGTTATTGCCCTGTGCCAGTTGCGATGCTTGCGCTTGGACTTGATGTTGGTTTTGGCCATTTTCTTGATTGGTACTTTGATTCTAATTTGATGAAGTAAGCTTGATGATCCCTTTATTAATAAGGGATCGCTCGATCAACAAAACTTTGTCAATGATCTATTTAAAGGTATGCGCACACTGGAGTTCTAGATGATAGGATATCTCACTATGCAAATTTTTGGTAAACACAGCGGCTAATTGTTTATCTGGTAAACTGTGGGTGAATCGGCTTGCAAGGACATTCCATCGCTGTAGATAACTTTCAAAACTCTCACTAGCCTTTTGTGTTTTGCTTGCATCAGGTCGACCAATGAAATCTCATGCTCGAGATTATATGAAAAGTGCTACACAAACTTGTTGAAAGATCATCAAAATTTGATACTGAATTTCTGGGTAACTTTAAAAACCACTCCAAGGCTTGTCCTGCTAGACTTCTTGGGAACAACAGCAACAAGTATATGTTGCTATATGCCACTAGCTGGCATGCAACAAAGAACTCGGTCAAATGAGCCTTGGGGTCATCTTTCTCCTTGTATTTGTCAAATTTTGGTGGTTCGTATCCTGGAGGAAATAATATTTGCAAGTACTCCATGTTAAATGGATAAGAACACATGTCATCCAACTTCAATTTTTTGGTTTGTTTCCCAGCTTGGATGGCGACAATTGCATCCTTCATCTATTGTAGTTCTTGGGATAGGAAACTAGAGGGAACATTGGTTTGAGGTGGAATATTGGCCTGGGTAGATGGTTGAGCGGTCATAAGTGGAGCACTTTGACCGGTGTATGATGGAGGTCTTTGTTGGGGTATGTTGGTTTGGTTGGGGAACGAACCAGGAATACGCATGCATGGATTAGGGTTTGATTGTTGAAGTTGCACGTATTGCAGTGCAATATTCTGGCTAGGGTTGGTAATATGTGTCTGATTTTGAAGAATTTGAGGTTGGGATGGAGGGACATGGTTGTATTGTGCCTGCTAAGGTTGAATAAGGACACGTTGACTAATCAAACCTTGTTGTTGAGGGGGTATTTTTGAACTAAGACCCTATCTTTGGACTAGTGGCACGTTCTGCACAAAAGGCAAAGGTTGCTTGATCAATACTTGAACATTGGAACCTCTTTGTGGACGCACGTTGGATATTCGACATTTGTTGCTGACCAATAGTCATACGCTATTGATTAGACATCATTTGGCGTTGAATGGTATATTGGTCTACGAAGAAAGAGGTATGTTCATTACTACCTGACGAGGTGGAACATTGGTTGCCCCCTGTTGAGGTGGCAATATGTTCTGCCTCTGCTGCGTTGGTATGTTCGATTGTCCCTGTTTTTGTGGAACACTACTCATTACCTGTTGGGGAGTAGGATTCGTCACATTTTGTTGTTGAGGCATGGCATTGGTTGTTGACTGGCTACCTAACCCTGTTGGTTGAGCGCTTGAAGAAGCAACTGATTGAGGATTAGTGGTAGTAGTTGGTCGAGGTTGGGACATTAAAACTTCTACTCCCTGATTTGGAAAACCACTCATGGTTTTAACTAAAGGTACACTTGTTTGCAGACTAGTTGTTTGTTTACTTACACCACTTTGGTTTGGATTGGATATTGCTTGCACATTATCCACTACGTTTTGTTCAGTACTCTGTGTAGAAGCAGAATACACTTTCTCGATCGCTGGCATATGAAACAAGTCAATTGAAGTGTTTTGCACGAATGGGTCTATAGCTTGATTGTCTTGACCAGTCAATTCTTTTAACACTTTTGCTGAAGGAACTAAATCTATGAGAGGCTTATTTGACATGGTCATCTGATTAAAATTACGTGCTAGGTTCAAGTCAGTTTGGTATGTTGTCTGCATCTGTACAAAGTGATTCTCCATGGGGTCCTTTCTTTTGACAAGCATACTAGGGCCCTGATATACCATTGGGGCTAGAGCTAAAGAATTGTTAGAAGAAGCCTATTGACTATACAATATGATGTGAGGCATTCTTACTAGACTTGGAAAATTCTCATGGGAAAAGTCTGCGGGAAACTTAGCCCCTACTTCTATAGCTCTAACCAAAATCTTGTCTTTGTTTTCCAATAAGTGACGCACAAATAGAAAAGGATCATACGTGGATGGTGTAGTAACATAGTACGGTTGTTGAGAAAATGGTTCTTCAACTGTAGGTACCGTAGCTAGGTATTGCTCTGTTATCTTACGATCTTGCTCCAAGTATGGATGTGTGTTAACCAAATAATGAGCCAATGGATCTTGGTTTTGTGCCCCTGTTTGAGTGTTATAAGATGGATAAGGCTCTGTCTCATAAGCAACATTGTCTACATAGGGGTCTTGAACCATTTCTTCTTGTGCAACTACATTACTAAATCTGAGATTGTACATGAGGCCACTACGAGTGTAGGAAGACATGTTGGGATCCATAGTAAATGCTTCGCAACCAAAAGCAATAGAGTTCTTCAAACTCTAAAAAAACGATGCCTAAAAGAGGTTCAAACTTGATCTAACCCAATCAAAATGATGGATATGTATATTCACAAAGATTGATGCAATGATTTATGATAAAACAAGCTAATGTCAAATGTCCAGCCTTACACGTCTCACACAAAAAGGTCAAGTAGATGGACCGAAAATTGAAATGCCAAATTCTAAGATCAAAGTGTTTCAAACGAGTCTAATCTAGGAAAAACAAAAGTTGCTAAGTCGTTTGGCCAAATGCGGCATCAAAAGCTAGACTCAAACAGGTTGTGTTGGGACTTTTGGCCAAACGGCGTCAAAAGCTAGACTTTGAACAAAGATGAGATATTTAATCTAACAGATTTGAAACACTTCTAACAAAAAACTAGGCATTTGACTTTTGGACATAAATCTGATCAATGGGTATGAGGTATGAAACAAAAGGCACTTGGAGATAGTTGAATTTTCTCTCAAATAATGGCACAAACTAGACTCTTTTGAAAAATAAGTTAGACAAAGGTGAACGGCATAACCGCACTAGACAAAGGCTCACAAAGAAAACTCGAATTGGTTGGAATTTAGAAAAACTTGGACTCTATGCAAACAGGTTTATGAAACAATTTTTGAAATAATTTGAGCAGCGTAACAATGCTAAAATGCTCAAAAGGTGTGACAAAAGTTTGCTTCAAGACTCTAAGGCAAAATGGGTTAACATGATTTCAACAACGTAACACTACTCTCCTCAACTCAAATGACACACATACATAAAGTTTGACAAATATCTAAGGCAAAAGTGTTTGTATCAAATGGACTCAAGACAAATGGCAAATAGGAAAGGTAGTACAAAAAGTAGCCTAGGACTCAAAGTGTGAGTGATACGCAAGATGACTTGAGTCCTACCAAATGATGATAATGATTATGAGTCTAAAAATGACCCTCAATTCAAATTGGCATTTGAACCTAAGTTCCCTCAAGTTTAGTGCAAATGGCGAATCCACTTAATACATCAACCTTATGAACTTATAAAGGTACAATTTTGAATTTAAATTATCAATGGACTTAAGAAAATTGGGCAAATGGTCTAGACTCGAATAGGCAGCATAACTGCATCAAAATGGAAGATATGACACAAAGTTTATGATAAATTTTTGAACAAGGAAAAAGATGATTTTCACTTGGGCAGCATAATGCCTCCTTGTTCAAGAAAATGGTGGACAATGTGTTTGGTTATGGATTTATGTTAACAAACAGTTTTGACTCCAAACAAGATCAAGTAATCTAAGACTAAAACAAATCAACTAATTAATCGTCTTAAGCTCTAAATTGACAAGGTATGGCAAAGTGAGGTTGACTAAACTAACAAGTTTTCGAACGTCTAGATGGATCAAATGCATACGACTTTCATGTCAACATACAAAAGAAGCTCACGTCATTTGAGCCCGTGTCATATGGCTTGTTGTAAAGAGGTCTTGCCATTTTTACAATTACTACATCCATTGCTTGCTCAGTGTAATGCAATGTCCAATATGTTCAAACGTCCCAGGCTTAGCCTCTACTAATGGAGATAATTTAACTGCTCAAACTATCATCCCAGTGAGGGGATCCCAATTTATATACTCCCCGTGAAGGGGTTGAAGACAATGTCGAAAGATGAATTCCTTGGTCAAGGCTTCCCTATAGAACTTATGGGTGGTAATGAAGTCCCCCTCACAAGCCAAGATGCAATGAAAATAAAAACTAAGTAAAAATTTTATGATTGTTTCTAGATCACCCATGCCATGCGGGTCTTGGGGAGAGCCTTCACAATATTTCTTTTACGCCTTTGAACTAAGACAATTTGCAATGAAGATGACATTTTTGATCCCACAAGTTCCTTATAAGGGATAGGGGAGAGCATACACGTACAACTTCTTTTTTGCTCAAACAAAAGCTAACTAAGCAAAAAATGATAAAATTGCAAATTTTTTGAAGTGAGTTTAATTTTAAAGCACTAAATGAAAGGTTTGGTGGTGTTCCTTGGTCCCTTAGCCTTAAGTTGCAAAACTTTTGAAGAACAAGCACAAAAACATTCAAATAAGCATCTAAGTGTTTCCTTAAGCACCAAATGAAAGTTTCCAATACTTTTTAAGCACCCAAAAAGAGGTGAAAAAGACTAGATTAAGTTTGTTTTGATCACTTTTTAAATGGGCCTTGCAAAGAAAAAGTCAGAGTTTTGTTTAGCTTTGAAACACTTTTTCAAATGAAACAAGTAACTTTGCAAATTGAGCTCTCGGAGTTCACACAGTGCAATCCCACAACTCCACAGTCCAATACCCCAACTCTGCAAAACTGTGATTGGTTAACACAATATCGCAATTCATGGGTTAGTCAACAAAAATTGACAATATCGCTACTCTAACAGACAATAACGCAATTGACATGGCAAACTTGCAACTTAGAGAGTTGCGGTATTGTCGCTAAACCCTAAAGGTCTAGGCTAACCGCTAGCGGTTTAACTACAATATTGTGACTCGGACTGAAAATATCATTACTTGCGAAATCGTGGTATTGCAATATCACGACTATCGAGTCGCGGTATTGCAATATTGCAACTTGTGAAATTGCGGGATTGCAATATTGATACTATTGAATAGCGGTATTGTAATATCGCAACTTGACTTGCGGACAGAGAAAACATTAGTCCAAAAACATAGTTAAGATGCAATATCGCTACTAAGACAAAACCATGATTGTGTCAATTGCGGGATTGTGGTCCAAAGGACAACATTGCAACTCCACAGTGACAAAATCGTGACTTCTAGAAAAACATCTTTTTGATCAAAATTTTCACTTTCTTTGGCCTCAAACTCCAAGATCCTGCATGAAAATGGTTAATAGGTTACTTGTAGGAGCTATTTGATGAAAGTCATGGGGCTAGGTCACACCAGGTGTGCCATTATGTGAACTAGGAATTTGACTCAAGAAAGGGGTTAGATCAAGTGTTAGTTCAAAATGAAATAAAAATAAAAATAATACACTACTAAGCATGACATCTCTAAGCCTAGACACTAGGGGGAGCTTAGTGAACAAAACTAAATAGAAAACACAACTAGAATGCAAAAGACAAATGATCTTTCACCTTCCTTGGATGCTTCAAATAGCTTGTTGAAGTGACTTGCTCGGCTTGTGCTCAATGAGTCTTCATCAAATGAGGTTTGGCTATCTCCTTCTCTCCTTGGCACCTTTGGCTTGTGATGGCTTTGACTTGGCTCAACAATTGGGCATGATAACACTACATCAATGGCTTTTAAAAGCATTTGAGCATGATAACTTTGGCTTGAGAGAGTTTTATAGCATTATAACTTTACACCAAAAGAGCTTAAAATTATGAGTGTGAGGCTTTCTATTTATAGATTTTTGCAAATAATTAGAATGAATCTGAACTGTCCATCTCAAAATGAAGATGTGTGGCTAAGAAGCCATTCAATTTTGGAGGCTAAAATCAATAAATACTTTCATAAATATTTGGGATACAGAGGCATTAAAGAGGCACGGGATAGCTTAATCAGATATTTGTTGTATTTATGGTCTAGGGATGCCTTCCAAAAAATGATATCTTAGATGATGCAGTTATTCAATATCAATTTCCATTAATGAAAAATTCAACAAGTTCCATGGAATTCTTAATTATGCTTATGATTCAAATTATTTAGCCTTAAACATGATTTATCAATTTTGGTGCAAATCTTGGCAATTGGTGCACAAATTAATCAAACTGGTTAAAATGTCATATTATTGGCTCGAAATTTGATTGAATTGGAATTAGGATGTGATGTTAGATGTGTTGGAACTGTTATCCCATTTAGGATGTTGTCAACACAAAATAACAAAGGCACTTGTCTCATGCAAGAAATTTGGTAGAAAAGAGCAATCTAAAGCACTTAAGTGCGAAAATGTCATTTTGACTCGAAATGATTCGATCAAAGTTAGTTGTCTCATAAAATGCATTGTCTCATTTAGGGATACATTGGCCAAAATCGGCACTTATGTATGAGAAATTCACATCATTTAGCATGTTTTAGTGTTTTCAGCCCCAAATTGTGCATTTTTGTAGAAATTGGTCAAATGTCTAGTTGGAGGTTATTGGTGGTCAGTTTTAGGTGTCTACAAAATTTTTATGCAAGTATGTCAAGTTTGAACAAGTGACTTGAAGACGAAAACCGTGCACCAAGGAGTTTGAGGACGAAAACCTTCATCCTTCTACCAAGGCAACTCTATTCAAATGTTGTAATTGCACTATAATTGTGCATAATTATATGCAAGATCTATAAAGATGCCTTTGGACACCACCTTCATCAAGGAATTATTGCAAACCCTTCGGAGAGCTGGAAATTCATGATTTGCAGGGCAAAGAGGTGGGTGAACTTAGTTTGAAGAGTTTTTGTTGATTTTGGAAGGATTGAGAGCTGTAACTAGGGTTTTTGTAACCTCAGATTACTTTTGAAGAACTTCCCATGGAGGGAAAATTCTGATTTTATTTTTGTTTGAAATCTATTATTTTTGTGATCATTTTGAGCTAACATTTGCATTGAAATTCTCAATATTCTGAAAGATACAAATTTTTGAAGTTTCAGCTGATTAAGACAATAAATTATTGAGCGTTGGAAATAAGGGAATTAATTCAAAATATTATTTGCATAATTTTCTCTAGTGGAGTGACTTGCTTTTGGAGGTTGTTGGCGTGGTTTGGAGCCATTTCTAGGGTGGCAAACTTGTTGGTGGGTTAAAGACCCTTCTTTATAGAGTTGTTCTATATTGAAACCCTTTTCTATGGTTTGATGGTATTTTTATTAATTTGTTCCAGAAGGGGCGATTTGTGTTGAGCGGTTTTGTAGGGTTGTGAGGGCCGCTCAATGTCCTAGAACATTCAGGGAATTATTTGTAATATTTTCCAAGTGGAGCGATCCTTCTTGGGGAATTTTGGGAACATTGTAGGGTGCTATTTGACCCTTAAACAAGGTAAATTGATCTCTATCATTTTTGCCTATTTTTATAATCAGTTCCAACTTATTTGGGCAAATTATATGAGGGTTTGGAATTGCATAATCATCAGTAAATACAGCTACTACTATTCTGAGGGTAGCGATTTGATTAGAGAGGTTTGGAAGTGGATGTGAGCATCTAACAAGGGGCGTTCTAGGCCACGTCTTTTGATAGTATTTTTAGTGTATTTCTTCAAGTGTTTTGCAAGGGTCTCAAGGTGTTTGGAGCAGGTATCAGGGGGCTGTGTTCATACAAAATCAAACTTGAAGAGAACCAAAATAGGTGATAAACTCATCTTACAAGGAACAACGAAAGAGGTATTTTATTACAACATTTACTGGGAATAAATTGACATTACTTTGGCATGTTTATGAGAGGAAATTTGAATTGATTAGTGGCTGGAATCTAGTATTTAGCCTTGGCTCTTTGGTGCCTAGGGTTCGTCTCTGAATTAAGCATTGAAGAGGATATATATTGCATCTTGATTGGCACTAAGGTTTGCTGGTTTTATTTCCAGAATTCATATTTTATTTTAGATTTATCTTAGGGTTTGTTGGAAAACTCCATCTTGGCCTAATTGTCTCATTTGGAGACATTACAGTGGTATCATAACCAATATCTTGACTAATTGTGGGAATTGAAGGGTTACATGACATGGAAGATATGAAGGGGCAGCCTTCTGTTTAGATTGATCTCATGGAAACCTATGAAGAATACATGACCATTCCACCCTCTCTCTGAAAGGCCCTAAATCTCTTTGAGTTTGTGTTATGGAAGAGAGGAAGAGGTGGTCATAGGATGCACTGGAATAGACAAAAGGGAATACATGATGCCTTTGGGGAATTTGTTATTCCCATATTTGACGGTTCTATAGGTATTCAAGCTAGTGCTTGGGTTGATAAGGTAAACACATATCTCTCATTACGTCCCATGGAGGAAGGTGTGGCCATGAAATTTGCTATATCACAGTTAGAGGGGTTTGCCTATGATTGATG
The DNA here is from genome assembly GCA_037957365.1 of Torreya grandis. Taxonomy (NCBI): domain Eukaryota; kingdom Viridiplantae; phylum Streptophyta; class Pinopsida; order Cupressales; family Taxaceae; genus Torreya; species Torreya grandis. The sequence goes on along the minus strand of JARHVA010000571.1, from coordinate 1,789,371 downwards.
GCACCACGGGTTAGTAATCCAAGAACACCATCTCATTGGGAGATTTGATTGGGGTAATCTCGAACTTGACTTTGAGGAGTTGGCGCGCTTGCATCAAGCGGAAGAAAAATTAGAATTTCCAAAGGTTAAGCAAGAGGAAGTTGTTCAACAATTTCATGAGTAATCCAAGGATCAGGAAGAAAGCTTGGAAAGTAATAAGGAAATCACAAAGGAAAGGTATGTTAGAAAAGAAGTTTTTTGCATTGTTTCTAATCACAATTCACCTTCTTTGCATAAATTCAGATTTCAAGAGGAAGCTTGGAAGAAACAATTAACATTTGGGAAGGAAGCACAAGTCCTAACAAGATTGGATAAGGAAAAGGGGCCCTTTGATAGAGTAATGCCAAATAAAACGGAAGAAGATTCCATTTTGCATTTGGAAGGAAGATCAGATTTGTGTTTGGGTAAGCAATGGAATGGTCATCTTAGTAAGTACCCATTGATTTCTCCTCATGCTTGGTTCCTTCATATCTTGGTTGCAAAGTTTGTTCTATCACTAAGGTTGAGGTGAAGGGCATTCAATGGGAAAGGGAATCCTTCCAAGTGAATAAACATGACAAGTATCCATTATGGATATGGGATCCAGGTGAGCGCCACAAAGGTAACATTGCTACTATGTCATATTGGGCCAATATAAAGAAGGGTATAGACAAGGGTTATCATGGTCCTAGGATCATAGTGACTGCTGTCTTTTGCATTTTCAATTTGTTTCCATTAAGAAATTTTGTTTACATGGTGTGCATGGTTCCTAGGAGATTGTACTCCTCACATCCCAACACTATGGGAATGATTCAAGTGTGTAGTGGTGGATTTCCAACCACTAGAAGGAGAAATTGGAAGGAGAAAAAGACATACTACAGCCAGGATAAGATTAAGCTGAAACATAAGGAGACCCATATCATGCTCATGGGGCATGGTGACATAATTATAAAAGTGTTGGTAAACACTAATATTTTTTCTAACATATTTGCTCCATGTGTAGGTTCATTAATGACATCACTTGCCATAACCAAGAGCAATGCAAGTGGTGAAGTTGAGTACATGAAACCCCTCTTGGATTGGGCAAAGGCCCAAGTAGTGAACACCCGGTTACAAGGTATTATTTTGGAAGAATTTTGGTCCTCTTTTCTTCCAAAAAGTTCTGAAATTGTCTTGCTACATTTATGGCTAACATCATACACAAAGGGCAAATTTTGTGGCATAGAACAGCCAATGGTTGAGCACATGAGGGACATAAAAGGTAGCATCCAAAGGGGATTGCAAAGTGGAAAAAATAATTCCCAAGACATGTTTAAAGCATTTGATTTGGTCAATTGTTTGCAAGTTGGGAAAGATTTTCCATGGCATGTAGAGGCTACCAAAAAGTTGAAGGGTGACCACCCTAGTATGCACACAAGGGACGAAAATCAATGGATTTTTTCATTTGGGGCACCAAGGTATCACTTTCCAAAAAAATTTCTTTTAGCAGTTGTAGCATTCTTTTCATGTTGTTGGAGTTCATATTGGCATCCTTGAAGAATTGAACATGAAAGAAGATTTAAGGTCCGTCATAGATTGAACAAAGACCCAAATCATGAGCAGCAGTTGGCAAGGCAAATTAGTGAGGAAAAAATTGTCTTTTTCCTTTCTGAAAAATTCAAAAAATTATTGGCAACAATCTTGGTCATTGACCTCAAAAAAGGACACATTGTTTGTACATGGTAGCCAACTAAGAGGGCTGAAATTGTTGTTGGAAGGTATGAAAATTTTGTTTCTAAAATTTCTGAGTTGTGTCATTTACTACAGCCACCTATCACATTTAAAAAATTTGATTTTTGGAGCTTGGTACCCTTCAAACCAAGAGAAATTAGTGTACTATTTAATTCTTATTTTTTAAAATCAGAAAACTCAGGTTTTTTGACATTACCACAACCCCCTTATGAGAGCTATATTGCTGATTTCATTGCATATTTCCAGCTACTCATAAATTCTGAGAGTGACATCTTTTGGGATCATGGTTTGCACAAGGAAATGATGAAATATGTAAGGAAGGAACAACAGTGTATTTGGTTGCATCTTGAGCATTCCCTTGATGACCACTTGATCACTTACTTGCACGTAAGCCACGAGAAAGGAGAGCCTTGGGTGGACTTCACTTTGCACATGATGATGACTCTTTACAAAGGGTTACATATGGAGGTGAGACATTTGCAAGAGTGGGAGGTTCCCTCATGGCCTAAAATAACTAGTAAGGTAATTGGTGGCCTTAACCTTACTTGTTTACTTGCCTTGATGATAGTACAAGCAAACCTCTACATACAAGGCAGCAAGAAGACACTTTTCAGGTGGAATAATTCTGTTTTTATGGCTATGGACTCCATCATGCACCACTTGGTATTGAAAGAGTTGTTGGCATGGGGACATGGGACGTCATTGGATGACTCTTTTACACTTGGAACACTTGGGGGCAGCCCTCAAAACACAGGTCTAGATTTCAGTTCAGAGCTTCTCTTCCATGGGAAGGGATTAGAGGAGGACATTGCATCATAAGGTGTATTGGGACACCTCTTTGGATATTGCAATTGCTTGAGAATAAACAATTTTGGGTGGAGAGAATTGTAATGTCCACCTTTTAAAATTAAATAATATTATTACTAAAATAAAAAGTATTTTTAAATACTTAAAATAAAGTAATAATAATAATAATCTAATTTTCACTTAAGGCCTTTTTAAGGGTCATCGGCACTTAAGGCCTAAAGTGAAATTATAAGGAGATTCTTTTATATTTTAAAAATGAGAGTTTCCCTCTTATTTTGGGTGCCGCACTTGGGGCATGGATATAAAAGGAAGGTGAGTTGTTCATTTGAAGATTTTGCATTTTGGATATTGAAATTCTTGTGCAAATATGTCAAGCTTGAACAAGTGACTTGAAGACAAAAACCTTCAAGTGCACCAAGGAGTTTGGGGACGAAAACTTTGTAATGTTCCCATTTTTCCTCTCTTAGTTGAAACAGGGATGAAGACCTTTAGCCTATCTCCCCATAGACTAAAGGAGTCTTTATTGGGGAAAGTTATTAAGTATTTATTAATTGTCGAAAGAATGATTTTTATCACAAGGCAATTATTAAATTAATGAATAAAATATTTTAAAAGTAGTTTTTACCACTAAAGTGCTTAAGTGAAATAAATTGGTCTTAAAGTGATTTTTATTACTTTTTAATTAAGACTAATTTATTATTATATTTTCAAAAAGGGGAATTCTTGGCATGGAGCTAAAATGAAGATAAGGAAAGACATTTATCTTTCCAATAAGGGTTCAAACCCTTTGAAAAGTTATAAAGAGAAGATGAAGGCTTTAAGGACATGCTGAAATTGTTATCTTGTTCTTTCTGCATGAAGAAGGCTATTGGGATGCATGCCCAATATATTTGCTTACTTGGTGATTGATCAACTACAAAGGTGTCTATTGACACCACCTTTTGCTACGGAAAGCTTGTTTGATGCCCTAGAGGTGGAGTGAACTACTTGAGAGGGTTTGGTAATTGTTTTGAGGGTTTGATTATGTGCTTTTTCACATTTTTTGCTTGCTAAAATTATTCTAACAGATATGCAAGTGGAGCGAACCACTTAGGAGAGTGGATGCTAGGGTTTGAAGACATTTTTGTGGACAAAATACGCTTAAATTATTATCTGCAATTATTCCATTTTTTTCTAATCATCTTTGAGGTATTTTGGACCCTTTGTGAGGGATATTGAAGACGAAAAATTAATAGCTAATTTTCAAAAATTATTATTAATTTTTCTAACCTTTTTCGGAATAGTATTTTGCTAAAGAAGGGCTGGAAATCGCCATACTATTTTTCTGCTATTTTTCCAGGGCTTCCAAAAGGGTGGCGATTGACCTAGAGGGGTCAATTTGTCAAGATAAAGGCTAAAAGTCAACGCTGGAATTTTCTATTAATTTTCTGAGGTGGACAATGACTTTTGCAAGGGTTTTCAGAGGTATTTTAGTCTCCGAACCGCAGTAGAAAACTCAAAGATTAAATCTAATTTTGTCTACTTATTTTGTGGCATTCGAAGAGAAGAAAAAGGTATTTATTTAGGAGTTTAAATCTGAAATTAATTATTTATTTTCAAATTATTCTATTGGTGGAAATTACCCTATGAAACCCTCATTCTCGGCATCTAGAGTTTCTTGCATTAAATAAGAAATTTGTGGATTTTATTTGCAACTAGGGTTTACAAATTTTTGGATCAGATTTAAGATAATTTGGGGGAACCCCTTATAAATTCGTCCCATTTGGGGACACTACAGTGGTATCAGAGCATCGGTCTTGCATACCTGTGTGTTGGTTTTTGGATGCAAACAGGTATAAAGACTACTTAGTTTATCAAAGGAAAGGAAAAAAATGGGAGACCAAGAGCAAGGGTTTTCTCCAGAACAGTATAAGCTTATGCATGGCTTCATCAAGGAAAGCCAGAAAGAATTCCAGCAGAGTATGAGTGTGCAGATCGCAACTATGTTAAAAGATGTCCTTCCTAAGAAAGATCACTTCTCTAATGGAGGACATTTAAACAATGATGAGAGGATTTTCTTTAATCCACTTCAAAAATTCTTTAATGCCACTTTTTTGCAGAAAGAACCAGCATTGGAGAAGAGGACTTAGAGAAAATATTTGGGATACGCTCCAAGAGGAGTATGCAGCTTCAAGTTTGGCTACACAAAATTTGTTAAATTTCAAAGATTTTTGTGATTTGAAAAAGGAACAAAATCAAAGGCTCCAAATACACAACTCCGCAGAGACTTGCAACAAAGGTTGGGTAAGATTTCCCTTCCCATTTTTGATGGTTCTGATAAACTTCATGTGAGGTCTTGGTTACAAAAGCTAGAAACATACATGTCACTTAACCCCATGCTTGAAGAAGAGGCTCTAAAATTTGTCACCCTACATTTGGAAGGGATTGCTCATGAGTGGTGGTTTCATGGCCTCAGCACACAAGGCCACGGATCTATTGCTACCATGGAAGAATTTGGCCAAAGAATCATGGAACAATTTGATAGGAAGAATCTGGATAGGCATTTTCGGGAGTTGGCACGACTCAAACAGGGGCATGATGTTGAAAGGTATGTGGCTGATTTTTAGAAAGTTTCAGTAATGGTTTCTGACTTTAGTGAAAAAAGATTAATTGTTTTATTTGTTGAGGGATTGATTGAACCCTTGAAGGGGTTGGTGAAAGCTTTTAACCCTCTCTCTTTGCAAGATGCCATCACTAAGGCATTGGATCTAGAATGTTCAGCCTGCAGGGGTTATGAAGGACCAAAGGGACAGCCAAGAGCTGCCACCTATTCGCTGCCAAAAGGAACAAATACAGGGCAACCAAGGACTGTTTTGAATGGGCAGCAAAGAACACAAGGTGGGCAGTCCAAAGCACCACCAAACGAGCCACCAAGGAAGCCTTTTTCACCATATATGCCACCGCACAAATCGCTGTCCTACAGCAGTAACATGAGGGATGAAAGAGATGAATTAAGAAGACAAGGCCTACGTTTCACATGCAAAAGTCGATGGACCAAGGGCCATCGTTGTATGGGCAAAGGGCATGTTTACTACATAGAGGTAGTAGACAATGACTTAGATTTTGATGTTATTGATGCTAATGTTGAACATGATGATCATTTAGATGAGGAGCATGCACATAAAGAGGATGAACAAAATGTGGACAGCACTCTAGCTTTTCTTTTGGGAGCTCCCAAATACCATGCATTCAAAATAAAAGGTACTTTGAAAGGACAATAGGTAACTACTTTAGTTGATAGTGGAGCCGCACATAATTTTATTGATGAAAGCTTGGTTAAGAAGTTAACATTAGAAGCTACGGATTGCAAAAGCTTTAATGTAACAATGGCAGATGGATTCAACATTCCTTGCTCCAGAAAGTTGTCTCAACTCCCACTCACCCTTGGGAAACACAAGGTAATGGATGATTTTTATATCCTTGATATTGGGGATATTGATATTGTTTTGGGTGTTCAATAGTTGCATTCTTTAGGAGACTTCACTCAAAATTACAAAACTATGGAACTTAAATTCTTCAAAGAAGGCAAGGAAGTGATTCTCAAAGGTCTAGCCAATGGAGTGCCACAAGAAGTGTCAATGAAAAGGATGGAGAGGGCTTTTAGAAGAGGTCAAATTGCTTGGGCAGCAAGTTGTCTTATCACAGTAAACTCAGAAAAAAAGAAAATACAGCCCCCTCAAGGTAAGCTTCAAGCTATTTTAGACAAGCATATTCATGTCTTTGATGATCTACCTTATGGTTTACCACCAGATAGAGGTTATGAGCACAATATTGAGCTGAAAATGGGTGCAAAACCCGTCATTGTTACTCCTTATCGCCACCCAAGGGCCTTCAACGAGGAAATTGAGAAAACCATCAAAGAGTTGCTTGCTATGGGACACATAAGGCCAAGCTCGTCCCTTTGCTTCTTCATTTGTTTTAGTAAAGAAGGATGGCACTATGAGAATGTGCATTGATTACAGGATTTTAAACAAGAAGACCATCAAGAATAGGTGCCCAATACCTAGAATTGATAAACTAATGGATGAGTTACATGGTGCCACTTATTTCTCCAAAATTGATTTGAGATCCGGTTATCACCAAATCAAGGTAAGAGAAGATGTTCATAAAACCGCTTTTAGATGTCATTTTGGGCACTTTGATTTTCTTTTCATGCCTTTCGGATTGACTAATGATCCAACTACCTTTCAATCATGTATGAATAATATGCTTGGTAAATATTTGAAAAAATTTGTGCTAGTTTTCTTTGATGACATTCTTGTGTATAGCAAAACATGAGAAGAACATTTAGAACACTTGGATTTGGTTTTGAGCACTCTAGAGCAACACTCATTCTTTGCAAAAAAATCCAAATGTGAATTTGGATTGACATAAATTCTTTACTTGGGGCATATCATCAATGCACACGGTGTGCAAGTGGATCCACATAAAATTGCAGCTATCATGGATTGGCCTATTCCCTCTACACTCACCCAAGTAAGAGGATTTTGTGGACTATGTAGTTATTACAGAAGGTTTGTGGAAAGATTCTCACAACTTGTTGCCCCATTGACTGATTTAACTAAAAAAGGGGCTTTCCAATGGTCCAAAACAGCTCAAATAACATTTGAAAATCTCAAAAAGGTAATGTGTTCTTGTCCAGTTCTCGCTATTCCAGATTTTTCTACTCTTTTTGTGATTGAGTGTGATGCTTCAGGAGAAGGAATAGGGGCTGTCCTAATACAAAATAAGCATCCTATTGCTTGTGAGAGTCGAAAACTAAAAGATTCAGAAAAGGCTTATTCAATTTATGACAAGGAGATGTTGGCGGTTATGCATGCCTTGAGCAAGTTCAGGGAATATCCAGTTTGTGGCAAATTCATTGTGAAATCAAATCACAATAGCTTGAGATTCTTTCTTAATCCAAAGGAACTCAATGATAGGCAACGAAAATGGGTTAGCAAGGTACAGGGTTATGATTTTGATATTGAATATGTAAAAGGAAAAAATAATGTGATTGCAGATGCTTTATCCAGGAAGCCTTGTTTAGGATTGCTTAAGGGCAAGCAAATTTTAGAGGGGAGGACTGTAATGTCCCCATTTTACCCCTCCTAATTGAAACAGGTATGAAGACTTTTAGCCTATCTCCCCATAGACTAAAGGAGTCCTTATTGGGGAAAGTTATTTTATTAATTATTTATTAATTGTCGAAATAGTGATTTTTATCACAAGACAATTATTAAATTAATTAATAAAATATTTTAAAAGTGGTTTTTACCACTAAAGTGCTTAAATGAAATAAATTGGTCTTAAAGTAATTTTTATTACTTTTTAATTAAGGCTAATTTATTATTATATTTTCAAAAAGGGGAATTCTTAGCATGGAGCTAAAATGAAGATAAAGAAAGACATTTATCTTTTCAATAAGGGTTCAAACCCTTTGAAAAGTTATAAAGAGAAGACGAAGGCTTTAAAGAGGACATGCTGAAATTGTTATCTTGTTCTTCCTGCGTGAAGAAGGCTATTGGGATGCATGCCCAATAGATTTGCTTTACTTTGTGATTGATCAATCTACAAAGGTGTCTATTGACACCACCTTTTGCTATGGAAAGCTTGTTTGATGCCTTAGAGGTGGAGCGAACTACTTCGGAGGGTTTGGTAATTGTTTTGAGGGTTTGATTATGTGCTTTTTTGCATTTCTTGCTTGCTAAAATTATTCTAACAGATCTGCAAGTGGAGCAAACCACTTAGGAGAGTGGATGCTAGGGTTTGAAGACATTTTTGTGGACAAAATACTCTTAAATTATTATCTGCAATTATTCCATATTTTTCTAATCATCTTTGAGGTATTTTGGACCCTTTGTGAGGGATATTGAAGACAGGAAATTAATAGATAATTTTCAGAAATTATTATCAATTTTTCTAACCTTTTCGGAATAGTATTTTGCTAAAGAAGGGTTGGAAATCACCATACTATTTTTCTGCTATTTTTCCAGGGCTTCCAAGAGGGTGGCGATTGACCTAGAGGGGTCAATTTGTCAAGATAAAGGCTAAAAGTCAACGCTGGAATTTTCTATTAATTTTTTGAGGTGGACAACGACTTTTGCAAGGGTTTTCAGAGGTATTTTAGTCTCCGAACAGCAACAGAAAATTCAAGGATTAGATCTGATTTTGTCTACTTATTTTGTGGCATCCGAAGAGAAGAAAAAGGTATTTATTTGAGGAGTTTAAATCTGAAATTAATTATTTATTTTCAAATTATTTTATTGGTGGAAATTACCCTATGAAACCCTCATTCTTGGCATCTAGAGTTTCTTGCATTAAATAAAAAATTTGTGGATTTTATTTGCAACTAGGGTTTACAAAATTTTGGATCAGATTTAAGAGAATTTGAGGGAAACCCCTTATTTGTAAATTCGTCCCATTTGGGGACACTACAAACTTCCATCCTTCTACCAGGGCAGCTCTATTCAAAGCTGTAATTGCACCATAATTGTATGCAAGATCTCCAAAGGTGTCTTTGGACACCACCTTCATCAAGGAATTATTGCAAACCCTTTGGAGAGCTGAAAATTCATGATTTGCAGGTCAAAGAAGTGGGTGAACTTAGTTTGAAGAGTTTTTGTTGATTTTGGAAGAATCTAGGGCTGTAATTAGGGTTTTGTAACTTCAGAACTACTTTTGAAGGACTTCCCATGGAGGAAAAATTTTGATTCTAATTTTGTTTGAAAGCTACTATTTTTGTGATCATTATGAGCTAACATTTGCATTGAAATTCTCAATATTTTGAAAGATACGAATTTTCAAAATTTCAGCGAATTAAGGCAAATAATAAATTATTGAAGCCTGTAAATAAGGGAATTAATTCAAAAAATTATTTGCATAATTTTCTCTAGTGGAGTGAGTTGGTTTTGGAGGTTGATGGCATGGTTTGGAGCCATTCCTAGGGTGGCGAACTTGTTGGTGGGTTAAAGACCCGTCTTTAGAGAGTTGTTCTACATTGAAACCCTTTTCTAGGGTTTGATGGTATTTTTATTAATTTATTCCAGCAGGGGCAATTTGTGTTGAGCAGTTCTGCAGGGTTGTGAGGGCCACTCAATGCCCTAGAACATTCAGGGGATTATTTGTAATATTTTCCAAGTGGAGTGATCCTTCTTGGTGAATTTTGGGGACATTGTAGGGTGCTATTTGACCCTAAAACAAAGGTAAATTGATCCCTATAATTTTTGCCTATTTTTATAATCAGTTCCACAGCCTGTTTGGGCAAATTATATGAGGGTTTGGAATTGCATAATAATAAAAAATATTGCTGCTAATATTTTGAGGGTAGTGATTCGATTAGAGAGGTTTGGAAGTGGATGCGAGCATCTAACAAGGGGCATTCAAGGCCACGTCTTTTGATAGTATTTTTAGTGTATTTCTTCAAGTGTTCTGCAAGGGTTTGAAGGTGTTTGGAGCAAGTATCAGGTGGTTGTGAGTTCATACAAAATCAGACTTGAAGGGAACCAAAATAGGTGATAAACTCATCTCACAAAGAGCAGCGAAAGAGGTATTTTATTACAGCATTTATTGGGAATAAATTGACATTAATTTGGTATGTTTATGAGAGGAAATCTGAATTGCTTAGTGGCCGGAATCTAGTATTTAGCCTTGGCTCTTTGGCACCTAGGGTTCGTGTCTGAATTAACCATTGAGGAGGATATATATTGCATCTTGATTGGCACTAGGGTTTGTTAGTTTTATTACCAGATTTCAGATTTTATTTCAGATTTATCTTAGGGTTTGTTGGGAAACCCCATCTTGGCCTAATTGTCCTATTTGGGGACATTACAGGGATAGATACCTTAGACTAAGTTGATTTTATCTAGTCATTGAATCTCTCCACCGAAGGTCGCTTCCCCAATATCCGACAAACTAGTGACCTAGCTCCCTTGTCTTGTTCCATAACAAGAATGCAATCATCCTCAATATCCAGTTCAAGAATAGTCTTGGAGAACACCACAACATCGCCCAAGGAGACAACAGGTGTATCCTTTTCCAGCAATAACTCATATCCAAAGTTGAAGGAATTTGATTTAAGGTGAGAAGGGAGGGGTCTCCATTAGTTTGTCCAACTACACACTCGACATTTTCAGAGTCCCTTGTGAGAGATTGTTGGACTAGTTTGGTGGCCAAAAGAGGATGACGCTAATGATGCACTCTCTATAGAAATCGCTGCAAGAATGGAACAAGTTGGTCAAGTTAGGGTAGTTTGCAAAGATGAGATTATCCGCATAAGACAACGAATTGGAATCATCTAGGATGAGTCCTTTCTATGGTGCCTCTTTCCCCAGTGTTGCGTTGGCCTCCTTCAACACCTTATGCTGCTTTTCATCCTCCATTTATTGTTCACCAATCCCCACTCGCACTCCACTCGCTATTCACTGGCCCTTCACCACCTCTCTCCAACTTCTTTCCAACCGAATGCCATTTGTGTGTTGTTGCTATGTATCACTAGGTGAAACCTTGCTTCCACTTGCTAAAGCTCTGCATGCTACCGCTGCTCCGCACTCTCTGCTTGCTCTGCCCGACATTTTGAGCATTGTTGCTTTGCACAGTTTGCCCACCATATTCCCCCCTTCTAATTATTAATGTTATTTTATGTATTTATTTATATAATATTATTATAGTATAATTATTTTAATTATCATATAGTTATTATTAATATATATATATTATTATATATAAGCATATATATTATATTATTATAATGTAATATATTATTATATTAACATAGTCTAATATTATAATTTATAATATAATATTGTATTTTAAATGGTGCAAGTTACGCCAAAAGGGATGTAATTTTATGTTTTGGTAATGCATGGTTTTATAAATCGAAAGAGTGTAAATTGACATTCGTACCTTACTCAAAACCCATGACCAATGAACCTGTCTCACCTTTTGTGCGCGAAGTGGTAAACAATAATAATCTTATATTTTTTGTGATGATGATCGTGAAAAAGAGGTTGTGTTTCTTCATACGGCATGGCAATGATCTATGTAGGGATGAGACATTTCATTTCACAGTGAGCTTGAGTAATGGTGAAGTGGTTTGGAAGGGCAAGGCCATACAAAATATGCAAGTGGTAAAATATTTTGGGTGATATCGTACACCAAAGGGCCCATCGTACCCCAAACCCAGGTTTACATAGCATGCACGCATTGCAAAGGGGTCTGCAGCTTACAGGGTGGCGACATCTTTGATTGGTCATTTTCTACTGTCAAGGGTGGATGAGGATGTCATGAGAGCTGATTTGATTGCAGTAGGGCTCCATGTCTAATGTCGGCTTGAATTTGTACTACAATGCCATTGATGTGGGGACAAGACATTAATGTCCCAAAGTCTTATCTTGTAGCTTCCGTTCGTCCATACTGCCAATATATTGACACCTTGAGCAATTACATCAGGGTTGAGAACATACGGAAATGCCATACTTGAACCCTTGGAAGAAATGGCAGCCACAATAAGAGCCTATCTTTGTAAGCATCTTATTTATTTTTATTGGCAAAAAAAAAAAAAAAAATCGAAGTGAGCACTGGTAAGGAAAAATATGTTTTGGAAGGATTCTTAAAATGAATAACATATTTTAGTTGCTTAATGCTTCGTTCACAAAAGGTGAGATGGGGTCAGCAGTCCTTGGTTATGAAGTGAGGTACGACTTCCAATTTACACTCTTTCACTTAGAAAACCCCTCTTCCAAAATAGAAAATTACATCCCTTCCATGAAACTTGCACTCTTTAGTATGAAATTTGTAGGCTCTATAGAGGAAGCTATAACAGCCGGGGTGGTACCTAATTTAAGATACATTAGACCTCCATAGTGCTTGGAGAGTATGCATAAACATGTAGGGATTTGAACCCTAGACCAACAAACTACCCAAAATTGGCAGCAATTGTGGTCTTGGCAGCAGTTTTACCATTTTTCCATTCACCGAATAAAGATAAATGAACACTATTGTTACAAATACAATGGCTCTTGTTAGTGTTACTGAGAATCAAAATGGAGAAAGTTTGGAAATATCAATATCCTTATCTAATTTCAAATGGCATCTTGTATCGGTTGATTAGATTATAGAAGTGGCATCTTTCATTGGTTTAATAAGTTTTTATATAGTTAAAGCAGTCAGAGTTTTTGTCTAATTAGTTTTAGACTTGTCTAAATTGACACGTGGTTCATTCTCTATGTTTTCAAAGGAGCTATTGGATATTTGACACCTATTTTCATTGAGATGGCACCTATATCAATCATGTATTGGGTAATTGAAACAGTTTAGTAGAAACTGTGGATTGTGTTGACAAATGTGATAGATCACTAAACTTTGCAGGGGTATTTGCCTGGGCTTCATCGAGACCATCGCCTCATTGTCCCTCATCATCACCACCTAGCTCCTCGAGAAATCTTTTTCCGCTTTTATGTTCGGTATGGCTTTGCCCTTCCCCACTACTTCACCATTTCTCTAGATCACCACGAAACATAACATCTCCTCACCGCATAGCTCATTTCCATGTCATATGAAGGAACACATAACCTCATTTTCTACCATCACCTCCACCAAAAATATCAGAATGTTGTTGCTTAATGCTTCGTGCACAAGAAAGGTAAGACGGGGTCAGCAGTCATGGGTTTCGAGTGAGGTGTGACTCCCGATTTACACTCTTTGGCTTTGAAAAACCTGACTTTACCAAAACATAAAATTACATCCCTTCCAGCATAACTTGCTTCTTTGGGGTAGCTGCTATTTCTACTCATTGACCCAGATGCAATTCACTGTCATAGAGAGCTATTTCTAGCATAAGAGCTTTTCAATGGCTATGCAGGTTACAATCATTGGATCCTATTTGGCTATACTTTTTTTATATATTAAAACAAGAAATTATATAAAAAAGAAGGAATATTTACAAATGCCCAAGACCTGGCCTTGACTGGACGCAGGGAAGTTGGCAGTCCGGCTGTGACAGGAATTTTACATATTTTATAGCAACAGCTTCAAAAGATCCCCAAAAAAAACAAATTTAAGTACTGAAAATATTTGGATAGTTTATAGCAACAGCTTCAAAATCTCCCAAAAAAGCAACTAAGTACTGAATATATTTGGCTATACTTCAACTAGGCATCTAAATGGCTATGCTTGGCTAACTTACAGCTAATCCCCTTCAACAAAGATGGATTATATTTATAGTACGATAGCTGGTCACAAGAATGTGATATATTATGTGAAAGGCCTATTCTGTCTTCAATTGATAATCTCTTTGGCTACAGTAGTTTGTCATTTTCCTGGTTGGATGTTATGGCACCTGGAACATGTTGCTGAAGTTTGGATGCTGCCATTTCTTTCTGTGGGTGCTCAGCATGGATATTGATTGTTGTAGGACTACACAGAAAATGGATGACGTCCCCTTCCTAGCATGTCCCAATGTTTGGGATATTTTATTGCCATCATAGTGACTTGTTGCTGACTTCCTTCATGTAGACTCCTCTATCAACATCTTGGGTGCTTGTTGCCAATTTTTGTTGTTGTGTGCCCATACTTGTATAGTTAAGGGGTAGAACTGCATATGAGCTATCTTTTAGTAAACAGGGGTTGAGCAATGGCTATGGATATCCATAATCAAAGGAAGTCTCCATGAGAGGTTTAGATGGCCATATAACGTTTGTTGTAGTTTTGGAGAAGTGCCCTATTGACTAGGCCATATAACTTTTCCTATAGGTTTGTCGCAAGGTACTATCCATCGGTCAAATAATGAAATCAATGTTTTCAATTTTTTTGTTTCTCAACTTGGTTTGAATGCACACAAATACTGTATTATTATCCTCCTTGAGCTTGTGTTGTGTATGTCAAAGGTTGGGAATTATGATATTTGGCCCCATTAAGATAAGAAGTAAAAGGAAAACAAGAAACACTAATTTTGGAGTTTGCTTTTCATAATTAATCTAATTCTTGATGCCAAAGATGTTTTTCCTACAGAGCTGTCTTAAAACAATTGGTGTGGTAAAAGTTAGAAAAATCATGCTAAGCACTTCTAATGCGAGATTAAACTAGTGGATGGTTGTATTTATTTTTCATCTGAAATGCATTTGTTGTAGATGTGATGTGTTCTGTCCTTATTTTTTTAAAAATTTGCTTATAATGCTGGGTTAGCATTTGACCAGAAAGCTTTTAAAGTTTTTGCTCTTCCGTTCTTTACAGTCTATATTCTGAAGTCGATAAAAGTTTATGAACTTATGATTGCTATACTTTCAGGAAAGGGACGATTATGCACTTGAGCTGGCCATGGGTGACGAATAGAAAATTTCACGTCTCTTCATCCAACTTAAGCACATCAACTGATTGGGGCATAAATGACAACATTACAGAAGGCCTCGTAGAGAAGCATATCTGGTTAATATGATAGCAATGTTTTATGTTGTGAATTCCTGATGTAATCTCAAGATTTTTTCAGTACCAAATGGCATGTCATCCATTATTACGTTGCACAAAATGGCATGCCATCTTTCATTGGATTGTGCTATGGGATCACAACCACCTAAGCAGTACAGTTGTTCAGTTTTCAAGTTTAATCTAATTTTTTGCAGAGTTTTATTATTGATTAATTTGACCTTTGTGTACATGTAAACTTTATAGAATTTTAAGGATGTTCTTTCAATTAAGTTTGATATTAGTGCAACTTTCCCAGCATGATCAAAGCCTTCTTAGGGGAGAAAGATTCCTGCTAGTCTATTTTTAGTCCACTTTTATTGGCTGAGTTTTGGATTGCACTAGTTTAGCTTTTCCTTCTGATTTTGTGATTAGTTTAAAAACAAAAACGCCCATGTATAAATCAAAATAATCTTTTGCATCTTATTCTAATTTTTTTCCATTTCCAATCGTGTGGAAAACAACCAACATCTATCTCGCTTCTATTATTTTATCATACATATTCCAAATTGATAATAATTGTAAGACAAGGGTGACTTATAAGGCATGACATGCACTAAAAGCTTTGGTAATTGAAAGAAGCTAGAGGGTGAAAAGTGAAGGAATAGATTTTCTAATAATCACGGTTTCCCCTGTACTAAAAATACTTAGAGGTGTTTGTGCACTTTGTAGGTCCCCGTCACTTGTGATTCGTACAAAACATACATGAGAGAGGTCATGAAAGTAATGAATGCTTTGGAAATTGGCCGTTGTAGAGGTGACTTAAATGACATAAATAAACAGGGGGAAAAATCCCACAAAAATTAAACATCAATTATCGCAATTTCTTTATGTTATTTGAATTGTCATGTAGGCATTTTGTATATGCTGACATATATTATTTGATACCCTTAGCAATATATTATTAAAGCAACAAATACTTTAGAATAGAATGAGGACTTTGTACTTGTGGATATGGGTCCTTAACCAAAAGACCAAACCCGGATGTCAACAAGCTCCGTGCTTTCCTTTATTTAAGATCATGTAGGTTTTCATGATGTAACTTGTTTGAAAGAGAAGTTTCAACATTCATCATGTTCAAGGAAACACTCTCCAATGTTTTTAGTACGTTATGTGTATTCATCATCCAGGGGAGAAGTATATGCAAATTATTCCATGAGAATTGCATAGAGTTGGAACGTATAAAATAATAAAACAAATAAACCAAAGGCTCAAATATATAGTTGGCCATCTTCGTGAAGTATAAGGTAAAAATAAAAATAAAAACTAAAGGATAATTAATCATTTATGTTTGGATAAGAATTATTGCAGCTACCAAGGTGGTTAAGAATTGCTCTCCAAGAATTGCCAATCCCTAAGCCATTATCCCTATTTAAATTTATTGGGCTTTTTTCAATTTCAATGGGTTCTCTAACTTTTTGTCTCCAAAAACTATCTTCTTTTACAATTAGTTTTGTCTCATTAATGCACATTTGGTGTTTAGTATTGTGAGAATGTTAAGCAAGAGCGTAACTATTAACTCGAGAATGATTGATGTCTCTAGAATGCTCTTTAAGTCTTGTTTGGAGAGACCTCCCAATTTCACCTATGTAGGTTTTTCCACAAGTGGGGAACTAAGTACACACCCTTTTGTTTATTGGGACTAAAACCTTTATCTTTCGAAAAATCAAGTAAGGTATGAAGGGTGTTTAAAAGCTTAAAGGCTATTTGTATTCCAACCTTTTTTTTACAGTGCTTGCTAATTTTTTTGAGACACCTTTTACATAGGGGATGGTGATTCGAGGAACACGTGTCCCTTTTTATTTATTTGATAGAATTACAATATAAGTAAAAAAATTGGTGACATGGAACTCATAAACTTGTTCTTGTGGTTGTGTCCTTAATAAAAAGACCAAAGTGGGGTCTTTAGTAAGATATTCACACATTCTTTTAGAGAGAAATGACCCATCTTGATGGTTTGTATACGTTTTCATTTGGTATATATATATATATATAAACCAAAGTGGGGTATTTAGTAAGATATTAACACATTCGTTTAGAGAGAAATGACGCATATGGATGGTTTGTATATGTTTTCATATAACAGGGGTCTTTAGTAAGATATTAACACATTCTTTTAGAGAGAAATGACTCATATGGATGGTTTGTATACGTTTTCATATATATATACACTCTTTAACATTGTAAAAGTGTTATTATTTAATAAAGATCATATTGATAAGTGATATATATATATAAACCAAAGTGGGGTATTTAGTAAGATATTAACACATTCGTTTAGAGAGAAATGACGCATATGGATGGTTTGTATACATTTTCATATAACAAATATATATATATAAACCAAAGTGGGGTATTTAGTAAGATATTAACACATTCGTTTAGAGAGAAATGACGCATATGAATGGTTTGTATACATTTTCATATAACAGGGGTCTTTAGTAAGATATTAACACATTCTTTTAGAGAGAAATGACTCATATGGATGGTTTGTATATGTTTTCATATATATATATATATATATATATATATATATATATATATATACACTCTTTAACATTGTAAAAATGTTATTATTTAATAAAGATCATATTGATAAGTGAGTACCAATTTAAAATAAATCTGTCAGTTTAGATGTTATTAGCTAAATGCCAACAAAAGATATTTGTTGAACAATGTTGTGTTGTTTATGTCTATGGCCTGCAATCATTTAGTTATACTTCTATTATTCTCCTCATTATAATTAAAGTTAGGCCTCTATGCATTTTTTGAGTTCTGATTGTTGTGTACTTAGTGACACTTTATAATGTTAAAAAAGTCATTTATGGGTAATGGGGACCATAGAAAATTTCAGGTGCTTTGTACATACAATTACCACCAACATATCAAGTATTAATGGTTATGCTAGTTTACAACACGACTCTAATAGAGAAGTTGAGGCATTTTGATAGTTTTTTAGCTATCCCAGATGGCAATCCACTTTAAATGTGACTTTGTTAAATCATTTTAACAAATGCTCTACTTGAAGTTTATTTTAGAATTATAGCCTTCCAAGACTAACATGTCCACAACTATAAATAAGTTTCAAGTGTTCTTTGGCCTCGTTGGATTTCACAAGAGAAATCAAAAGTTTTTTTGCAATTGCTTGCCACTAACCAATTTTATTCAATAAGAATAATGTTTTTTGGGAAAAAGGTGAGTATATTAGAGTAAAAATAAATTACAACTACAACACGCTTGATGAAGACAAAAAACAGGGGAATGAGAGAACAAATAAGGCGAGATTGAAAATGTCCCTCAATCTGGAAAGAAACAATGAACAAATTACAAAGACCACAAAATAGACCGGAGCTTTAAAGAAGGAATGCAAACACTTTGCATCAACAACAACACACACTAGTATCCTTTTACATGAAACAAGGGTGAAACTATTGATTATTTTTGTCAAAATAGGCTCAATCGGCTTTTACTAGTCTAGAAGTAGTCTTTATGTCTACTTCAATTCTTGCTACACCTAATTTCATTATCCTTTTATCAATGGATAAGATTTTTCTGGGTGTGGGCTTGGTGCATTTTTGTTTTGACGGGGTAGGCCTATTGTTTTGAAAGAAAAAAAATTAAAGGATAGAAAATAATTTATATACAACAAAAAAATGTTGGCCCACTTATATGAAGTAGCCACGTGGTGCAAGTTCTTGTTGGGGAATAAATTGTTCATTATGATGGATTATCTTAATTGAAAGCACCAATTAAGTTAAATGTGCAATTTATCACAACCAACTAAAATGGAATGATGAGCTCCATGCTCATGACTCAAAGTGGTTAGTAAAAGGTAAAATGAATTCAGGGCTTCTGATGTCAATGATATATCTATCAATTTTGTATCCTAGTTCCCTGAACTTTTCTAAGATTATGTTAAGGAGTTTGGCACACTACAATTTTGACAAGACATCTTTATTCGTCCATGGGGAAAGTATGGGCATTTTGAAATGACATTAGCTTTTTCAATGAAATGTTGCAGTTTATGTAGAATACACGAATTCTTGAAAGACCTACAAGAACACTCCTTGGACTTTTTATTGGAAAATAATGAACATGTACCTAAATCATGGTCTTTTATAATTGCATGTTATTACAAACTAGAAAAAAAAGTTGTTGATTTGGATTTAATTAGTGGCTAGCCTATCTCTTAAAGTAAAGATTGTTTTTTTTATGGTAGAGAGTTTCACTAAATACTTAAATTAATATCTTCGAGATTATTAATCGATTCTTCCACTATATTAACAAGCTCCATTAAATTCTATATCACATTGATTACAATCAAAATCTTAAGTTTATGAATTATTTTTGTAAAAATCTTTTTAAAACTCTGTACAAACTATTGATAATATGAGTCTTTTCAACCATCCTCAAATAAATTGATAAATAATATTTTGAAAAACGACTTCGCAAATAATTTTTAAAAAATAAATTCAAAAATATTTAAGAGATCACCAAATTAAATAGAAATAATAACTCTACCTAATAAGATAGAGTTACATACATCTTTACCACTAAAATGACAAACCATGGGCATAACTCTTGGTTTAAATTTGGAGAAGTCGTTTTTATGAGGTCCCATGCCATCCTCTATCATATTTGTAATTTATTTTTATTTATAATCTGCTTCTGAATGCCTTAAATCTCCTTTGAAGATCATAAACCATTGAGTAATTATGACGAATAGAACATTGGATGAAGTCCAATCATTTGCTAATGATAAACTGGATCATGTGGCAGGGATCCTGCTAAGGTCAGGAATCAAGACACATTAAAATATAAAAAAGTATTAGTAAACTTGTAGGTCAATCCTGTGCAGCCAAATATTAGGGTTAAGAACATGGAAGAAGAATAGTTCCATGGTGCAAACTACAAAATTATAATAATCAACATTGTAGATAAACATTAAGTCCATAACATGATTATTATTTTATGTATTGAAATTGGTAGGTTATGGAATATGAGATTATTTTGTATTTTTAATATGTAAGAGGTAGTTAATTGTGTTTTAAATATGAGTAGTATATATTCTATTTGTTTACGATTTAAGTTTATGAATTTTTTAAGAACAATTTTTTTTTACCATTAAATTAATTTAGAGATACTCAATGTACTTTTTTTGATATTAATTAAATTTAGTGTAAACTATACATAAATTAATTCTTCTTCTTAAAATATATTAAATATAAGATATACATACATACATTAAATCTTCTTTTTTAAATGTAATAATATAATGATTGATTGATAAGTATGTGTTTCGTATTCTTCCTCATATTTTTGATATTATCTTAATAATTAATTATTTATTAATCAAATTCCATTCAAATATTTATTTTATTATCTTAATCAAATATACCTCTTCAATACATATTGAAATTACTTTTACAATTATAAAATTCTCAATTATTTATTTTTCAAACTAAAATTTTTATATATTAAAACTGATCAAACATTCTTTATATTAATGAAGAATAACTTTTTATTAAAAAATGCACATCATATTCATAAAACATAATCTAAAATTGAAAATAATTGTGTTAAGTACTAACACACTGAATAGATCTATCTATATAATCTTATCATGTCTAGAGATTTATGTAATAATTACTAAAGTTATAGCTCTTTTAACACTTGGAAAATAAATTTATATTATAAATTTTAAAACAAATTAAGGTTAAAATAATTTATATTTTATTGAAATAAAATTATAAAATATTTATATTTCAAATGATAAAGTTTATAATTTAATGAAGAAAAATTAATAATATTATTGTATATATAAATAATTGAAAAAAATAATAATAATAATTTTATTTTTTTAATGTATATAATTGTATATATATAGATATAAATATAATTAAAACAAGTCATTAAATTGTTTGATTCTATTTATATGACTGTTTATATCCACGAATATTAAGATTTAATAAAATTTTAAAATATAATGGTTTAAGAGAGATTT
The DNA here is from genome assembly GCA_037957365.1 of Torreya grandis. Lineage (NCBI taxonomy): Eukaryota > Viridiplantae > Streptophyta > Pinopsida > Cupressales > Taxaceae > Torreya > Torreya grandis. The sequence goes on along the minus strand of JARHVA010000571.1, from coordinate 1,768,334 downwards.
ATTTATTATTATTTTTTAATGAAATATATTTATATATTAACTCAACAGAAATATATAAATAATTCATAAAAAAAAAGTGTTATGAGAGCACATCAGGGAATCACACTACGCAGAGTTAAGGAGTCAGAAATAAAGGTATCACAAACAACTAGACAAAGCTTAGGAACAAGTCACATAATAAAGAGAACTTTTAGCAGCAAGAGCAAGGTCAGAAGGCAGTGGATCCATATCATCTAGATCCCAGCCCGAGCTTGGCAAGTCATTGCCATCTGGAATATCCCAGTTAGTAGCTTGAATAGTGTCCCTATCATCATCTTCTTCCCATGTCCGAGTGGGCAAAATGGTTAGAGAAAGCTTGGGGAACTTGTCTAACATGTTCGATCGACCTCCAGGTGGTGCCCCCCAAGCATCTGGGTGCAGAAGAGGAGCGTCCCAGCCATCCCGCCTAGTAGGAGAAGAAAGCAGTGGATGCCACCCTTGCTGCTGTCCAAGAGGGGTCATACGTTGGTACGGGGTGCCACTATGATAGCGGTACTAGGAAAGGTTGTGACGATGCCCATCACGAGGTGATAGAGTCACTTTATCCTCCATTATGGGATCCCTGGGCGTAGATGGCAAAACCCGAGCCATTGCACAAGGAGCATCTCCCCAGTGAAAGAGGAGATCCTGAAGGTGCCCAAGCTCCATAGCCACTTTATTGGCTTGAACTTGAATATGCAAAAGAACATTGGAGATGATAGAGGACTTGTTTAAAGCAAGAACATTACAATCAACAAAAGTGTTATTAAACACATAATTATTTCTTTCTTTCCAAAGCCAGAAAAGAATCTCCACTCTGAAAGTATGCCAGACTTGTGCGTATTTGAAGGGCATCATAGGTTTATCTCCAAGGAAGATGTGCTACCAAAGGAAAAATTTGGGTAGGAAAGGCCTGAAGAGATCATGGACCCAAGTCCAGACCCTTTGAGCTTTGAAACAATACCAAAAAAGATGAGGAAGCGTCTCAAGGTGGCCACAAAAAGGACAAGTAGGCATGTGGACTCCTAGTTGGACGAGTCTTCTACCAATGGGTAAGCCTTGATGTAGCATACCCCAAGCACAATAAGCAGGCTTGGGCTCCACACAATCCCCCTAGACAGTGTTGAAGTGAAAGCTCCATGTAGAAACAGACGAGTGCAGCCCCCAACAGGTATTAAGCTTGTCCATCATGGGCAATGGGGGTGAGCCATCCATAGCCAAGCTGAGGAGTGTAATTACAAAAAGGGGTCTCCACATACCACTTCCAGTCCTTCCACCATGGCCGAGTGGAGTGGACCGATATTTTGTGGAGCATGGAGGGTGACACAACATTTAGTATCTCCTGATAGGATTCTTGGTCCATATTGGCTAATTGAAATTTGGCTTTCGCCTCCTCCTAAGATAGCCAAGAATGAGTTCTCCTGCAATAGATATCCTAGACAATATGGATTCCCCTTCGAAAAAAAACTTGAGAGTGTTGATCCACGGGACTTCTGTCAGGGGCACTTCATTGAGATTAAAAATGGGAGACCGCTAGAGAGAGTGGGTGTTAGCAGATAGCCCATTATGGAAACCAAAACCATTCTAAAGAAGCCATAGCTTAATCTTTTTCCATGCTTTCCAGATGCTTTTAGCCACAAAGGATCCTATGATTTGGACATGAGACTAAATGAAAAGCAAATTGGAGAAGTCGAGCCCTTTCTAGACTTTCTTACCCTTAGGCAAGCCTGAGGCGATACAATGTCTGAACAACACCTTCCAAGCTTGCCCTTAATGGCCCTCGCAATCCATTTGGCACATAAGGCAGTTCCTTGTTGGGCTATGTCAATGAGCCCCATCCCTCCATCATCATGTGCGAGGCAACAATATTCCCAAGACACCCTATGGAATCCCTTACCTTAGGGGGAAGTGGCCCAAAGGAAATATCTGAGCAATTTCTCCAACGTCTGGTAAGATTTCTTAGAAGGTACCCAACATGACGAGTAATACACATGGGTCATTGGAAATTTTTTTGAGCAAATTTGAAATTTTTTGCTAACGAAAGAGACTTGGTCACCTAGTAATCTAACTTCTTAGCAACTCTGTCAACAACATATTGCCACAACAAAGGTGGCAAAGCATCAAAAGCAAAGGGGATGCCAACAAATTTAAAGACTTCATCATGTTAGATCCAATTCCAACTAAATTTAGCAGCCCACGTCGACAGAGGGAGGTAAGATTGTCTATAGCAATAATTTTTCTACCATTAGATGTTGGAGCTAGAAGCTAGGTAAAAGGTGTCGAGACAATGCAAGGTGTTGTTCACATTGGATTCATCCTTGATGAAAGTAAGGAAGGAGTCATCTGTAAAGTGATCATTAAGTAATTGCATATCTTCTTGCAGGTTCGTGGCATTTGGAGGGAGATAAATTCCCTTAACAAGGCCCCTAACTTGGGCATTGCTAAGAAGATATCCAAAACCCTCAGCTGCAAGCACATACAAGGTGGGAGCCAGCAGATACCCTTGTTTAATGGAGTGGAATAAGCCAAACTGATAAGAGGTGATTCCATTAACGGAGAAGACGGTCGAGACATCTGCAAAAATCATCTGGACGGTTTGGATGGAGATGGGCCTGAAGAGCCCAACGCTTGAAACATGGCTAGAATGAATGGCCATTCGATACGGTCATAAGCTTTTTTCAAAGACAATTTTAATGAACATAGCTTATTACTTAGACCATCTGGGCTACTCCATCCCTTCCCAGACTGCAATGATGTTATTCAATATATAATGACTTTGGATGAAACCTGTTTGTTCCGGATGCACAATGAGAGGCAACATATTGCACAACTAGATCATTAGAGTCTTGGCAATGATTTTATAAGAGACATTCAAGAGGGTGATGGGCCATCAATTGTGATCAACTCAGGATCTCCTTACTTAGGTATGAATTTAATATTTCCTTTATTTATATTTTTACCCAGTGATTGCGAGCGAAACACTTCTTGATAAACCTTATGCAAGTCGCTGCCGACAAGGTCCCAAAGGGTTTTATAGAATTCACAAGGAAAGCCATCAATGCCAAGAGCTTTTTCATTAGCCATGTGAGACACTGCCTCATGTAAATCATCAACAGTGAGGGGCCTATCGCAAGCCACCCACTGGGCAGGAGTGAGTTTGCATGGCACCATTGCAAGACATTGCTGGAGGGCAATTTCACGCTCAGTCGAGGATGCTTGAACTTTGAACACTTATTGATAATGGCAGACAAAGGCTTGAATAATATGCGAGGTCTTTGTAAGTCTATTGCCAGCCTCAAAGATGACTTGAATTTGCTGCTTCGAGTTCTTGGCTCGTAGCATTTGAAGAACTCCTTTGAAACTTTGTCCCCTATCTTAAGCCAATGAACCCTGGATTTGACTTGGGCTCCCCAGGCATTGTAGTTGTTTACAATTTGATTGCGGTGCCATAAGGAGGTAACTCTGACCTGCAAGATCTTATTAAAAGGATCATTTTCCAGGGTTAAAGCTGCGCGGCTCAGCTCTAAGGAAGTAGTAGAGTAAGAGTGTCTCCAAATTTTAACAACTTGACGACCATAGATTCCTAAAAAGTGAGGTCCTTTTGATGGCGTCATCCCACCAAAGAATCCAACCAGATTCTTGGGAAGGACGTGGATCCAAATTTCAAATTCTCCTAATGTGTGCTATCGTGGACCCATGTTTGAGTAAAGAGGTGTTTAGGAAGAATTGCGTTTTATGGACTTTGGGTTTCATAAATTGCCATGTCACTCTGAACCGAATAGGGGAGTGGTCGAAAAGCCCAAAATCTGACAGCGCCTGCACTAGAGGGGAAAAAACATTATCAAAGGAGAAATATGGTTAGGTGGACATTAATGCCCTATCTAGATGCTTTAGAACCCAAGCGAGGCCTTCCCTGAAATTACTCCAGATGTACCAAACTCCATCTGCAGACTGACGAGTTAAATTAGGGTCATAAAGGCCCCATTTAGTGCACATGTAAAACCATGCCTCCCTTTGGCCAACTGCCCCCCTCATAAACAAATGGCACACTTTGTCCTCGAGAGATGCTATTTTATAAAATAGGTTAAATTATAATGTTTATTTAAATTTTAAATTTTTATAACAATTTTTTTTGATATCAATGCTCAGATTTTTAGAAGTTCTAAATTTATATATTATGTTTAGTTTTTCTTTAAAAAGATTATTTTTAATAATATAATTTCTTATATATATCATATTTTTTAATAATTTTTTTTATATTAAAAATTTAATTTATAAAATATTTGTTATTTTAATATTTAAATATTGAAATACAATCATTTTTACAATATAATTAATATGAATTATTGAGAAATTAATATAATATAAATATATTTTTAATTAAAAGATAAATATTTTATTTGAACTTTTCACCTTTTTTCTATTTCATTCAACAACCACTGAAATTTTAACAAAATACCATCCCATAAATTTCCATTTAACAATAATTAATTCTCGAATTCATAATTTATTGTGTGAAACAAACAATGTCACCAATAAACCACCCACCAGTCAACTATAAATATAAAATTTCGACCCCTAACTACATTGGTTTGGTTAGTTTGGGAGTAAGCATTCTTAACCATCACTCACTTCGAAAAGCATTAATTTATCTGCATGTTGACATTGGATTTGATTCAATTTAATATCTGCAAGTGATTTTTTTTAATAATAATGTTCTTAAACATAAGTATTAATTTAGATTTTTCAACGGTAAGCAGTAGCATCAGCCATGTTCTCTGGGTGCCCAAAATCAATCGCGCATGGCTGAAAACAAGGCAGAAGCGTCGGAGGCGCTCAAAAGTCGAAAAAAAGTACTATTTTTAAACACACAACACTATTCATACACCCCACATGACTTTTAACATTTCTATAATGTTTATACATTTTTTTCCTGGTGTGAATCGGAACATTCTAATTGCATCAAGTCAGCCATGATGCCATCACATGTGCTGAGAATGTGAAAATGTAGAGATAAATTATAAGAATCCGAGTACCAACCGGTGCCCAATGACGAATCTATAAAAATAAATGCAGAGATAAATCATTAATAAAAGATTAGCATCAGTAGTGTAAATTATTTATTATGGTAAGAAATTTTAAGATATATAAAAAATGGATGAGATTAAGATTATGTAAGGATGAATTGGGTAAAATGGATATTCTTCAGTTTTTGACATTAAGTAGAAGAAACATTTTATATCGATTAGTAAATTTGATGGAGTAGATACTTCTTAATTTTTGTCAATGAGGAATCTGCACATCATTCTCGGATGCATAATAATAATTTATAAAATAAATACAGAAACAAATAATTACTAAAATAATACCATCTATAATCTAAACTATTTATTATGGTGTAGAAAATTTTATCATGGTGTAGAAATCTTAGTAAATTCGAAAAAGAGATCCAGGGGAAATGGATACCCCTCAATCCTTGACATTAAGCTGAAAAACATTTTAGAAAGAGTAATGAATTTGACGGAATTACCCCTCAATTCTTAACACTGAAGATTCCACACACCAATCGATAAGCAATGACAATAGCCTAAACTATTTATCATGGTGTACAAAATGACACATGTTAAAAAAAAATCTGTTATAAAAAATTGTAACCAGTTGGGTCCAAAAAATGGATTCTGTACTCAACTTATGCACATAATTTATAACCGTAGTACGTCTAAGTCGTACTTATATTTATTTATCTTGATGTATGTCTTAAGTGATGGTTGAATTAATAGGAATTGGGGAATATTTGTGTATATATAGGAAGGGTACGAGTGGAAGAATTCACAACAGGTTTTTCAGGTTTTTGGGTATTAGAAGGCTGTGACAAAAATGGCAGCGATGAAGATTTTGATGGTGGTGTGTGCATTGGCATCTTTTATTGTAAGAGCAGTTCAAGTTCATGGGTGGACTGCAGCGCATGCTACATTTTATGGTGGCAGTGATGCTTCTGGAACCATGGGTTAGTTTCAGGGAAACTGCACTTCTATGTTTCATTGTTTCAGTAAAAAATTAAAATACATGACATTATTTACTATATTCTAGTTTTATAGTGCGTTGGATTGTATGAAATTAAGAGGGTTAAACTTCTTCTTGTTGTTGCTGAAGGTGGTGCTTGTGGGTATGGTAATATGTACAGTGCTGGATATGGCACAAATACTGCAGCTTTAAGCAGTGCTCTGTTTAACAATGGGGCGGTATGTGGAGCTTGCTACCGAATTAGATGTGATGCTAAAAAAGTTCCTCAATGGTGTCTCCGTGGCAGATTCATTACAATTACTGCCACTAATTTTTGTCCGCCTAATAATGCGCTGCCAAATGACAATGGAGGGTGGTGCAATTTGCCTCTTCAGCATTTTGACATGGCACAGCCTGCATTCCTGCAGATTGCTAAATACAGAGCTGGAATTGTACCAGTTGTTTACAAGAGGTGTGCCAATTTTCTTCTTCTTTGCAGAAAACTTAATTATGTAGTTTCATAGTTGTAAGCAATAGATGATCTGAACATGTTGGGGATGAAATGCAGGGTTCCTTGCAAGAAGAGTGGTGGGATCCGTTTTGGAATAAATGGGAGAGACTACTTTGAGTTAGTGCTGATAAGCAATGTGGGAGGAAGAGGAGATATTCGAGCAGCTTGGATAAAAGGCTCAAAGACTGGATGGCAACAAATGACCAGAAACTGGGGTGCAAATTGGCAGAGCAATTCATATTTCAATGGACAGAGTTTGTCATTCAGAATTATGAGCAGCAATGGAAGAGTTATGACCATGTACAATGTGGCTCCTTCCAATTGGCGATTTGGCCAAACATTTGCATCCTCTCAGAATTTCAGATAAACATTAATCATTGCTGCAATTTGACTTTGTGGTTATTGCCAATGTAAGTGTTTCTTTAAAAAAATGGAAGCTTGTCCCAAATAAACTGGCATATCCCATTAGTTTAAGGACTTTGTTTCACTGTAATATCTAACTAGCTCTTTATAGGAATTGACTTAGCTGAAATAATCAATTCCTAACGGAACTGCAACACTCTTGTAAATTCAATATGTTGTGATTTGTAAATGTAAAATATCTCCCAATCTTAAAAGACCTGAGTTTTTCACAGGAAAACTTTTGTGGAATCTATTTGGATGCAATTATGTTTGTGCTTTATATATTGTATTTCACCCCTTTTCAAGAAAGTTTAGATCATGGATGGTATATGGATTGCTCTCTCTTTTATAACTTATTCTTATTTTGAATTTATTCAATCTTACCCTTTTTTATTAATGTCTTATAAAGGGCAAAATGCAATTTGCTTAAAAACTAATGTATTGTTTATAAAGGCTGTTCATATTCAAATTACAATCTATCAAGACTATAGATTCAAGGTTTCCGGTTGAAAACATCCCAAACAAAGCTTCCGTCTCCCCTGTTTCATTTGTACTCTTTTCCAAGAACAGTTTCTGGATGTTAGCAACACAATCAAGCAAGCAATCATTTGAGAATGATAAGAAACCAATCATTTTTACTCTCTTCACGTTGGAGAGGGGAGGGGTGGAACTTTAGACCTTCATGGAAGGGGTAACCAGTATAATGCCAGATGCCTCTGATCTGCTGCAGACTTCTGTCATGATAAAACTGAGTATAATGGATCTAGAATTAGAGGTCATGAACATAATTTGGCCTAGGGGATTATGATAGTAAATAAATAAAGACCAAAGTCAAGAAAATAATATTTATTAATATTTTTGAAAAAAAAATTTTTTTTTTGAGGCAGGGGTATCTTTTCTCCCAAAATGATAAAAAAAAATTTATTTCCCGTATTCTACTTTTGTAATATGTTAAATTGTGTGAAATCAAAAGGGTTAAAACAGACTTCCGCAGCATAGTAACTCAAAACATTCCCAAACAGGGTTCCGCAGTCTGAGTACAAATCTTCTGTAGTAACAAAACATGTTTCAACAGTCACTACAGCAACTTCCGCAGCACAGCCAGTGAGATGCTTAAAACTTTAAACAACACTAGATCAATAGAAAGACGAAGATCCCCAACAAACAGAAATTAACAAAAGAGAGCTCTTACTCTTACAAATCTCTTTGCAGAGCACAAAAATATTCAAGAGAGCAAGGCCAGGGCTCTTCTGTCCCTTCTGGAAAATATTTTCTCCAAAATCATTTGAAAGCCATCGCCAGTGACCTCTAAGGCCTGCATCTGAAGCCTCTCCAGTTGGTGGCCAGACATTTGGTTCATCTCATAATTTAAGATAAATACTAACCATTGCTGCGATTTGGCTTGTGATTATAGTAAATGTAAGTGTCCTAAGAGAATTAGTAGCTTGTTCCAAATAAAGTGACATATCCCATCGGTTGAGGATTTTGTTTCAGTATACGTACTTATCTCAGAGAGTCCGTTTAATTAAATTGGTTCAGCTGAAATTCCTAATGGAACTGCAACACTTATAATTGGATGTAAATTCAATGCGTTGCAATTTGTAAATGTACAAGTTTTCCCGATCTTAAAGCCCTGATATTTTCAGAGGGAGGAAAACATCTGTGGAATCTATTTGGATGCAACTGTGTTTGCGTTCCGGTCTAACTTCATTCAGACTTATTTGGATTACAGGAAGTATATGGATGGCTCTCTCCTTTATAACTTATTCTTATTTTTAATTTATTCAATTTTATCCTTTTCTTTTTTATGTTGGTTTTTTATTTTGGAAGAGGATTATTAAAAAAGAAAAAGTATTCTTATGAAAGAATTCTCTCTGCACAACTAGAAGAAGAGAATAAGAATAATTTAAATCCCCGTTAAAGGGTCATTTGTAGATAATAAGAATAAGAAAAATAGAAAGGAAGTACGTTCGTCCTATGCAATTATAATGGTTTAAGCTTAACTTTGATAGAATTTGTAGAGAAAATCTAAGAGCTTCTGGGGTTGGTTGTGTGATTAAGGATTGCAATGGTTCATTAATAAGAGCTATGTCTTTAAAGCTCCCTGATGGAGCGAATAATGACGTAGAGGCTCAAACACTGGGAACAAGAATTGAGTTGGCTTTGGAATGTGGGATTTTTTTTCTGGGGATTGAAGGGGATTCGCAGGAAGTCATTCAGGTTTTGAGAATTCAGAAGCCCAGATCGTGGAAACTAGATAATGTCTTGGCAATAATTTAGGCTAAACTTGATCAATTTGAGGAATGGAAATGTTCACGTTACTTTCGTGAAAGCAATAGAGTGGCCACTTTTTAAACTAATATGGGTATTGATCAATCGATCACTGAGCGAGTTGATAATGTTAGAGAAGGATGGGGAGATTGCATTGCATTGAATCATATTGACTTGTAATTTTTAATTTTTTTTAAAAAAAGAGAAAAGTGTTAAAATTTAAAAATTACAATTGTAAGGTTTGGAATTTTTTTGTGGGAATTAATCATGTTGGGAAGTGGCAGCGGTTTCTTTTCTGGCGAATGAGTTGGCGGCAAGGTGTAGATTGTATCATAAATGCTCTTATTGAAGACAAGCGTGCAAGTTAATCAGTCATGATGGATTTTTCGTGTGTATTGCTAGGAAGTTTTGATTTCTTTGAAATGAGTGTCAAAGGTGGATTTTGGACCTGGGTCTGTCGCTATGTTGCATTATTAAACATGGAGCCAGACTGCATGGAATCAGTAGGTTGGCCATTATTTTCGGTGGAGCAAAAGCTTGTGAGATGGGCTTCATAGGCAGTGTTTCCAAAACACGTATGCTCAATGTATTTTGGATCCCTGTGGTAGAAGTGGCATAGGCTATTGAGAAAGTGTTGGGGCTGGAGATGTTGGCGGTTAGTAGGCGGGTGCGTGTGAATTCAGATCTAGCTTCATTGTTTCCCAGTAATCTTTGCATGGTAATGACATATAGAGATCAGATCAAAATATTGATTGACTTCTTCGTTTCACTGGAGTATCTTGTGGGTCTCATGTCAAGAATTGACTCTCTTCCGTTAGGTCCTTTCCCAACTATGCCCTTTTCAGGTAAAGACAATTTGGGTTTCATTCAGTTGTCCTTTTTTCGAGTGTTGGAAGCCAAGTTTTTGGCATTGGTTAATTTTTCACAAAAAGTAGATGAGGTGTGCTCTGGTGAGCAGAAGAAAGATGAGGCAAAAGACATTGTGATGCTTGAGATTCATGATCTTTTGCTGCCTATACCGCAAATGGAAGAATGACGTGCTTGAAGGTGGACCCCAGAATGAGTGCTAGCTATAAAATGGTTGGCAAAATGAGTTATGAGGAGTTTATTCAAGGAACCACCTTGGTGGAAAGGTAAAGGAAAAATATTGATGGAATAGGGGAGCAGTAAGAGGAGGTTGAATTTTATACAGTCAAAGGAGGTAGCGGGCTCTCAGACAGGTTAGGGGATGGTGTTGGTTGGCTTAGTTTCAGGGGATAAAGTCTAAGGGGCACCTATTTCCAGTTCTAAAGAGAAAGCCAAGATGCCAACTTCTGGGGAATTGATTATTAGTGATGGTAAGGTGGTGGAATTAAACATTCTGGATTAATTTCCAATTTTTTGTTCTTTAAAGTAGTAGATATGCAGGTGGATGACCGATGTAATCATTTTTTGGTTTTGTTATCTATACCCGCTATTGTTGTTTTAGAAAACTTATGGCATTTTGTTTGTTTTGAAAGGTTATATGCCTTAACAATGTTTATTGTTAACCCAGACTAATTGTGTTCTTTTTAAACATACGTCTTTTGAAACAGGGACCCTTCATCTTTAAGATCGAGCTTTAAAAATAAAAATAAAAATTTAAATCATCTTTATGAATTATGATGTTTGTAACATTAATTATGAAAATTAATATATTTTTGTACAAATTATCCATATTCAATTCAAAATCTATCAAGTTGTGGATTCAAAATTAGATATGGAAGAAAATTAAAAAAAATTATATATCAATAAATATATATTTTAGTGAACTTAACAATTTTATTTTTATTCAAAAAAAAATTAAATAATTTTTTTTTAAATTATTTTAATTGATCAATTTAAAGTTTAATTTTGTTGTTAAAAATTAATTAATCAATGAAAAATAGTTTTTATTTTTTCTAGGTAAGGGTTTGCACTGTTGCTCCTATTTTTAATGAATTGGTATTTCCATGAAAAATGAAAGAAACAAAGTTAAAAGAGGGAGAAATAATTCTATAAGAAATAGATAATTATGAAAAAATATTTTTATAATTTATTAAAAAAATAAAGAGTGACTTTCGAATACATTTTGTACTGTTTTGATTGATGTTTTAGATTCATCATTAATAAAATGGTTTAGTACTCCCAAATTTATTAGAACAAGGCTTAAGGCTTGAAGATTATAAAAACATTTTTAATAAGCTTATTGCTACTACAATTCCTTTTATGATTCATCTTTACACAATTTAGAAAAATTAGAGGTTTCATAATTTCACTATATGCATTATTTTAATGGGGTGCTTTGTGAGATCCTTATGTTCAATGGAATTTTTAAACTGAACATTATTGTATACATCATAACAAATAAAAATAATTACAAAAGTCAATTAAAATATATTTTATATGGTTAAGAAAATCTGAGAAATTTGTTCTATTAAAGTATGTATGTCAATTTTCTGTTAAATAGGATGTTTTGCCCTCTTATCATAGTGTCTTTGTAAGATTTTCAAGATTAAGTTCATATTTATTCTATTTATTATCCACACTTTGGGTGGATTGTTTTCTTTATATGGCCCTCGATCAATCTGTCACAACATTATTATCAACCTTGGGAAGGATAACATCAAAATGAGCTTGGAAGTTTGTCCTAAAGGTTTACAACGATGTAAAAATTCTAATAATCTTTCTCAGCTTGATGTTTCTTTATAACTAAATGTTGAAAATGTGTGTAGATGATATAAAAGTAATCGTCTTATTGCTTACTATGTTGGCCATATCCTCTTTGAGGACTCTTTCAATGCCTAGATTTGACACCATTGCAAACCTTTAAGTTTTCAGGTACCAATGTCCATAACCTTACTATGGGATTTTTTATGCTCTCCTTTAAGGATCTCTCTCAACTCTGGGGTACTCGGCCGAGTGCATAGGCTATATGCAGTCACCTCAACGGTGGGGAGAGGCCCCATATATAAATAGGGCTCAACATTCCCACCCCATAGATAGATTTAGATAGGGATCGGTATATAGATAGGGCTCAACATAAGGTGTGCCTCCAGTCTAGGCCCTCCTTTCTAGGTCGAGTTGTTGGTTCTTAAAGAATACCCTAATGATTGTGTTCCCTTGGAGCCATAATTTCAAAGTGTTTGAGCAAACCTCCCTTAAGGTGCATCTTTGGGTTGGGATTCCAAGTCCTCTGGTTCCTCTATGGGCATTCCTTGATGATAATTTCAAACCCATTGACTAGGTTCTTTTCATGAACTTGATAAATTCTATTCTATATGCCTTAATAAGCATGTTTGTGTTGAGGTTGATTTGATAAAGGACATGAAAAAGTCCATTGATATTCAAGCAGGGATGAAACACTTCTAAAAAAGGTCACCTACTTTAATTTGTCAAACACGTGCTTTAGATGTCAGGGGCCCAACCATAAGATTTAGAATTGTCCCCATATGGTTCGCTCAAAGCCATCTACTGAGTAGGCACCCCCTAAAAAGCAAAATATGGTAGAAAATAATTATGTTTGGACTATGATGTCTAGAAAAAAGAATCCCTCAAAAAGAAGAATCCTAAGGTGACCTCCTTTCCCCCATTATCAAACTTCAACAAAAGGAAAAGAGGGATAACATTGCTTCCCCTCTCATTAGTCCTCCCCATTCTCACAGTGAAATTGTGGCCTCTCCGAGCCAATTTTCTCAAGTTAATCACTTACCATTAAGTTCTTCCCATGTTGGGACACACTCTACATGTAGTCATACCCCTAGGTGGTCATGCAGTTTGCCTTATGGCAATGATGACTCTCCACTAGAAGTAAATGGGACATTTACCACTCCATTTCACTTGGTGATTTTATTTTTCCAAATCATAAATTATTATTAGGAAACCATTTTGCAACACTTTATTCAGAAGTGGATACAAAAGATAGACAAGGATAATTATTCATGGAAGATTCCTCTTGATGATTTTTCTCTCCTAGAAAGTTTGAGGTCTCATAGAGTCCTACAAATTTTTTGTGTGCATTGCTTGTCAATGGTTGGGTGTTCTAGACTCAATTTCAATTTTTTCAAGAAGTTAAGATTTTAGGATTTTAAAATATTCCTTGGTTAGTATATGGTCTGACACATCTCACTTTCCCATTTCACATGAAGATGGACATGGCGGTACCAGTATTTTGGTTTCAACAAAACTTACCCACTTAATTATTACCTCAGGAGATATATCACATCAAGTTATTTGGGTATTACTTGACATTGATGGTAATTATTTAGGGGCTATGAATGTCTACACCATGATTGATGGGCCTGATAGAATGACATTATGGATATGGCTTTCTGACAATCAACCCCTTTCCACCTAGCTGATTTGTGAAACTTCAATTTGATTGAGAGTCCCAAGGACAAAGCTAGTGCCCTTCTGATGAGATGATGTGTTGGAGAATGTGAATAATTTTATTATTTTAAACAATGATGGGGATTAGTGAACCCAATCCTCAAATGATGTGCATTAAATAATAATCCAAGTTTTACATGGTTCAATTTCCATGTTGACGTCGATAAAGTCCTCAAACATTTGGATTGTGTCATGTAATCTAAGTAAAACATGTTCTCCTTCTTATTTTTTGACAGACAAGCTATCATATTCCACCCATGAATTATCCTTTTTTATCATAGTCCCATCACTTACAGAGTGGAGTGGTGCAAAGGCCATCTTAAAGTCCCACTCAATCAATTCTTTGTGAACATGTTACTTCTTAGCCATAAGGACACTATTCAACTCATTATTAGAGTGGGGAATTAGGCTCCACATATGCCATATACTACTAGCTAGATTGAGTGGTGAATGAGGTGATCAACCACATTGCCACCTTCATCCACCACTATGACAAGTCAATTTTGCAAGTTTAGAAGTAGGTTGTTGGTGTTATCATTGAGGAATACCGAAGGATTTCCTCCATCCTTGAGAGAAAATATTTTGGCTTGCAGCTTCAAGCCATGGCTTCTTCTCTCAAGTACAAGATCAAAATTAATGATATCCATGTGGCCAAAGGGGCACAAATTATGGCTCACTTACATTGACCTAAGTTATAGGATCGTGTCTTGAAGGATTTTTTCAAGTCTCTCAGGGCCAAACAAGCCAAAGAACAAATCAAATCCATTAGTATTGCTCATATGTGCCCCACTAGTCTACCAAAAATATCCTCAATGTTTTTGGAACATTACAAATTGGTGTTCAAAGACTAGGGAGATTTGGTGGAGAGAGCACATGCATTATAGGAATGTTTGGATATAGTGCCCAAAAAATTAAGCCATTCATACCACAAACACTTGAATGATCCTCTTTCTCTGGATGAGCTTTTTCATGTAGTACAATACATAGTTAATGACAAATCACTATGGATTAATAGATTTCCACATGAATTCTATAAAATTACTTGGAAATTTTTAGGACGTGAATTGTTGTGAGTTTATAAAGAAGCTTTGAAAAATAAATTATGAGCTATCATTAACAAAGGCAATATTAAATTCATCTCTATGTCTGGTGACCCAAAGCTTATTATGAGTTGGCACCCAATCACCCTTTTGAATGTGTCTTATAAAATCATTACCAAGTTTGAGGATCCTTCTGCATAAATTTATGAACTATAGAAGTCCCATAGTTCCCATCATCAGTTCCCATCACATCATTAGTTCCCATCAAAGAAATTGATGGGAATTGATGATGTGCAAGGAACTAAATCCAAAACTCAAAGAAGTCCCATAGAATAGGTCCCAATGTGCAGAGCCACTACACCCCTAAGACCACATCACATTCCCCGAAGGGTATGACAAACATATTTGAGTGAAGAGTGTAATTTATTATCATGATACACACATTATGAAACTTACATTTACATGGAATGTTCCCCCATTAGTAATCATGACTTTAAAGCTAGGACAAGGGTGTATAAAGCAGTCTGCCTTCTTAGTAATGTGGGGATCAATGAAATTATGAGTGCTACCAGAGTCAATGAGAATTGTGAGAGGGATATTTTGAAATAACCCCTTGACCTTCATGGTTTGAGGGGTGGCAACACCTGCTAGTGCATGTAGAGATATCTTGGGTTGAGTCTCCTGATCTAATGAGTCCTAGGAGGGGCTTTGTTCTGCTTGAACATCCTAGAATTCTTGGATATTGGGCTTTCTATCTTGCTCTAGTGGTGATACCACATCTAGCAAGTAGAGATTTTGTGTGATGTAACTGTGAGCCTTAACCCATTTATCATCACAATTATAATATAATACTTTCTCCTTATGAGCCTAAATCTTTGTCTCAATAAGGCGCTTGACTGGTGTAGTTGTGGCTAGTTGCTGGTTCACTGTATTCTTTATGGGTGGGAAAGCGGGAGGTCGACATTATGTCGAGAGTTTATCTTCTACTAACTTAGTTAGACCCAAGGTGTCCATCATGTTATTGGGATGAAACATTTTCACCTCCAAGTGGATTTGCTCCTTGAGGCCACTAATAAAATAACTCTTGAAGAAGACATTTGAAAACCCTTCAATATGATTAGTTGGTTTCTCAAATTCAATTTGATAATCATGAATGGTTCCTATTTGGCAGAGTTTGGTGAGAGCTCCTGTAAATTCCTTGAATGTCGAGGGACCAAACCTATCCAAAAGTAAGGATGCAAAGGTTTTATAATCGGGTTCATCATTCAACTTGAGATACCAACAATACTATTAGAGTGTTTATTGTTCCAAGTTGAAGGAAGTAATTGGGACCTTGTAGACAGAATAAGTATTGTGAAGGTTAAATAATTGCTTGGCTTGATATATCCATCCTATAGGATATGTACCATTGAACTATGGAAAGTTTAGCTTGGGCCCACGTGATGTGTAGGGAGAAAAGAAACTATTCTTTGAAGAAGACTCCTTTTATAATTTGGTGAGTAAAAGGCTATTCTATTGATTTAGTCCACACATCATATAGGTTAACTCATTGACCTAGGTTGTCAATGTTGCAATTTTTTCCTCCATGATCTTTATGCCTGCATGAGTGGATACTATAACTAGTTTTTTTGTTTTGTTTTGTCAAGGGATATAAAAATGCGTTCTAAGACATGGAAAATAAGGAAAATTTTTAATTTCGACTCAATCAAAAGGGGTAAATGTACTTTTACTAGTTTTTTGGCACCTCCTGGTTAGCATTGACAAAGGCAAGGGAAATTTTAGAATCATAATGAAAAAACTGGGAAAGTTATCCAAGAGATAAAAAGAGTATAAAAGTGAAAGGAACACTGTGGTAATGTTTTGAAGCAAGAGGGAAAAAACTACATAAGTTATGGCAAAACCCCAAAAAAAAAAAAAATTGAAATTTGGAAATGTACCCTCAAGGAAAAAATGTGTAGAATGGAATTTCAAGTATTCCAAGAAATTATGAGATTCAACATAACTATATAGGGAGAGATATGGTGAAAAAATGATTTTTTTTACTTTAAAAAAAATTGATTGCCGCTTGGTTGTTCCTACCAAAAGTCTGTTGGCAAGTTTGCGGTTACCAACTATTCTCAACTGTGATCACTTTAATGTTGATATTATACAAATGTTATGCTGGATATGGGACCCAATTTTTTTTGAATACCCAAGGGTTTTAAGGAGTCTCTTTGGACACTAATGTTGTCTGAATGAGTACCACTCTGTAGAAATTTTTTGGCCACGAATTTACCCTTAAACGATAACTCTTGGTTTACCTCATGGGTGAAAATTAGTCAATCGAGATGAGGTTTTTGCCATTTTCACTATAAGGTCCACTCAATGGGCCATGAGTGGATGCCCAAATTTAGGAGAAAAAAAAATGACATAATGAAAAATACAAAATATTTTTTGTAAAGGGCGTATGCTCTTTAAAAAAAAAACCAATGCAAATGCAGAAAGGGTCGATCCTAAACCTAAAGGGCATACACCCTTTTCAATCCAAAGATTGTATTCCATTTAAAAATGGTGTACACCCTTTGAAACTACAAAGGGTGTACACCCTTTGAGACTACAAAGGGCGTACACCCTTTGGAATACAAAGAGCATATGCCCTATTTAGTTTTTTATAAGGATATTGGTTTGTTGCATAGGTATATTTAGTAAAATAAATGTAATAAGTATATAATTGAAATTTATTTTACTAAATATAAAAACTAGGGTCACTCTGCACCTTCTAAAATTGATTACAAAGTTGTAGGAGTTACCATTTAAAAATTAGTTTTTTAAAGTCCATTCTGGTCAATACTTAGTTTTCAAAATTTCAAGATTGAAAGATAGAATGAGAAAAATGGTTTCAAATCATGTTATATATGTAATATAACTATACCATTGAGGATTACATGCCTAATTTACCTACTTGTATTCCCTACCTACTTTATCTACTTGAGTATGCCCTACCTGATTAATTAACTGAGCCATATCTTGATCTCAAGGAGTATGCCCTACCTAAATACACAAGCCATATCTTTATCTTTAAATATTCCCTACTGGTGTCAAAGTAAGTGATCCACTTAATCAACCTAGTATACTTAAAGGTCCTCTAGAAACTTGCTTACAATTGGGTCTCTTCCTAACCATAGACTATCTCTTGGTCTATCACAAAAGGTTTTTTGAGTATTGGTATTGAAAGACTAATGGCCTTACTCTTCAGTATTATGTATTGATTTCTTAGCCTCTATATTTAGATCAAAAGACACTTTTTTTATTGAAATACTAATGAACTTACTCTTCAGTATTATGTCTTGATTTCTTAGCCTCTGTATTCATATCAAAAGACACTTTCAATGACTTAAAATAAGGTAATTAGTCCCAATACATTAATCTACCTTCAAGCAAAACCATTCTTTGAATCCTAAATCACTCAATTATACATCCTCACTTATTTGAATAATATTATGAGGGTTTAAATAATTATTTGATTCAAGATTCTTAGTATATGAAGAAATTTAACTCAAAACTTAGATGACAACTCTACCCTTTATAGGCCTATTACACTAAATTCTACCTCTTAAGGACTTGATACAAAGAAGTCTACAAATACCTTATTTTTTAGACTCATTCACTTCAAAAACTCAATAAAAATATCAAGAAAATGATACAAGACTCATAGGTGTCTTTACACAAGCTCAAAATACCAAATAGATTGCCAAAGTGCCCAAAAAGTTGACTAAGTCCTAAACACTGTTACAGTATTGTGTATAAGCATGTTTGGTATTGAAAAGGTGTTATTAATACAACCTCATCAAAATATTATTAAAAATATTTATTAATATGATTGGAGACTATATTTTGGGATGAGAAACTAGTTTCCTTTAATGCTTTCCTAAGAATTGGACTTCAATGGCAACTCTGCTTTTTAGGTTTGGATGGCCTAATCTACTTACTTGGAAGGATACTGATTTGGCTTAATTTAAAAATGTTTTGAATCAATTTAATTAAGTATTATATAGTGTCTACATAATAAAATTGGACCTTCATATAGGTTTATACTCAATCATCAAAGTAAAACACTTGAAGTTTCTCTTGATTGAGCTTTCCTATGACTATCTACAGGTAGATCGAAATATAGTCCTCTGTATTTATAAGAACAAGGTGAGTTTGAGAAAGCTACCTATTATAATACCTTATAAACATTCTATCAAAACTTCCCTATTATTTTTAGGATATTCCACTAGTTCAGATGCAAGTTATGGTTCTTTTTATATCAAAAACCCTATTCTAAGGTTTCACTTTGCACACAGAGCTTGATACTTTAAAATTAATTATTCATACAACTTAAATACTATTTTAAAGAACTAACACTTGAAACATAGTCTTAAATACCTCCCTCAACTTATCCAATCTTATAAACAAATTCATGCAACTTTTTATATGTGATACAAGAGACTACAAGTGACTATAGATACACAAAAAATAGGCTTTAGAAGGCTTCAATGACATGAACCTTGGATCAAGTATAAATTATCTTTAAATGAAGTTGGATTTCATTCACACATGTAATAAATTTGTGAATACAACAAATTAAGTAATAAAACACCTTTTATTCACATGAAACTGATTATTTTGATGACATAGACCCCTGTTATGTCTTTACAGAATATAAACTTTTTATATGTTATTGGAGATGTACTATACTTGGAGTTTGTTATCTTTGCCTTAGAATATTCTTAAAAAACTTGTTATCAACTTAGAAAATGAACTTTAATTAATGGGTCTATCAATATACATAAATGAATAGCCTATAACATACAACCTACGACATATATCTAATAATGATATAATCATTCATACATTACATCTACCACATAGATAGTACTATATCTAGGTATGCAGTAATTTATACATGACATCTTCGTATGGTCGTGATACAGTCACTCATATTGGACATAAATGCAGCTAATCACCCTAATACACTCCATTTACACCTAAACCATTAACCCCAAACCCCAAACCATAAACACTAAACCTTAAACCTTAAATATTGAAACCTAAATCCTAAACCCCAAACCTTAAGCCATAATCCCTGAACCATGAACACTAAATAATATACCTAAACCCTACACCCTAAGCCCTAAACATTAAACCCTTAACCCTTATACCTTAGCCTTAACCCTAAATCAATAATCCATAAACCCTAAACTATAGACCCTAAACATAGAAACTTAAAACATTCAAACCTATAATTCTTACCCTAGGCCCTAAACCCTAAAACCTAAATGTAAGCCCTTAACCCTAAACCCCAAACCACAAACCTAAAATCCCAAATCCTAAACACTAAACCATAAACACTTAACCTTAACCCTTAATTTTAAACACTAAACCTTTTAAAAAATTCAAAATCTAGAATGTTAAACCCTAAACACTAAACCCCAAACCCTAAATCTTAAACCCTAAACATTGACCCCTAAACTCTTAACCCTAAACTCTAATCCTAAAACCCTACGCACTAAACCCTAAAACTTGAAATTTGAACCCTAAACCACAAACTCATAACCATAAAACTTCAAACTCAAAACCATAAACTCTAAATCCTAAACCTTAAAACCTACATTCTAGAACCCAAGCAAACGAAACCAAACTCTAAATTATAAACCTTGAACCTTAAACCCTTCACCCCAAACCCTAAAAATAAACCCTAAACCATGAGCACTAAACCTAAGCACTAAAACTTAAACCTTGAATCCTAAATCTTAAATCTTAAACTCTAAGCCCCAATCCATTAAACTCTAAACATTAAACACTAAAACTTGACACCAAACCCAAAACCCTAAATCACAAGATGTAAACCCTAAACACTGATGAATAAAACCTAAATTAAAAACCTAGGCCCTACACCCCAAACCCTAATTTATAGACCCTAAACCATAAAAACCTAACCTTAAACCCAAAGCCCTAACAATTAAGCCCTAAAACTTTAACCCCTAACCATAAATGCTAAAACACAAGCCCTAAACTCCAAATCCTAAATCTTAAATCCTAAACTCCAAACCTAAACCCTAAACCCTTACACTTAATCCCTAAACTCTTAACCCCAAGCCTAAAACCAGAAACCATAAGTCCTAAAACTTAAAAATTAAATCCTAATCTAAAAATTACAAACCTAAACCAAAAACCCAAAATCTAAAACTGAAATCCCTAAACCCTAAACCCAAAACCTAAAACCCCAAACCCAAAACCATAAACTCTACACCATAAACACTAAATCCTAAATACTAAACCCTAAGCCCTAATCACCAAACACTAAATCTCAAACCCTAAATACTAAACACTAAGTTGAAAACCCCAAACCCTCAACCAAACCCATAAGACCAAAACCTTAAACCTTAAGTGTGAAACCATAAACCCAAAATCCTAACCCCAAACCTCAAGGCATACAAGCTAAACCTTTGGCCCCTTGAGCCACATACCATAAATATCTAACCTTTATGAATAAAATATAAATTATAATCCCTAAATCCTAATCCCTAAGCCATAAAACTAGAACTTGAACCCTAAATGCTGATCCTTATACTCTAAACCTTAAATTGTGAAACTTGAACCATCAACCTTAAAACCTTAAACCCTAAATTTATAAATGATATACCTCTAACCATAAACCATAATATTGAGTTATCACCTATATATAGAAAGGAGAGGGGGCATTGGGTAAGCCATATCTTGAAAGGTTAGGGGCTATTATCACCTATATAGAGAAAAGAGTGAGTAGGGACATTCATGTAAAAGGCTTGAAGGTGGATTTAGGATGAATTCCTAAATGATTTGTGGGTTTTTTAAATAATGGGTCTATAAATATGCATAAATTTCTAGCATGAGGAATTTAACCTATAACATATATATAATAATGATATAGTCATTCATAGATTACATATATGTCATACCTAGTACTACATGTAGGTATGTTGTCACTCATACATGACATATTCTTGAATTTGTGATACAGTCACTCATACTAGACATAAATGCATCTAATCACCCTAGTACACTCCATTTACACCTAAACCATTAACCTTAAACTCTAAACACCATAGACCTTGAATGTTAAATGCTAAACCTAAACACTAAATGCCATAAACCTTAAATGCTCAACCCTAATACATTAGCCCTGAACCCAAAATAATAATACTTAAATCCCAAAACCTAGACCCTAAACATAAAACCTTAAAAACTTAAACCCCATACTTTATACACTAGACCCTAAACCCTAAAGATTAAAAATTAAATCCTTAACCCCAAAGCCCAAACCATAAGCCTAAATCCTAAAAACTAAACCATAAAACTTTAACCCTATACCCTCAATATTAAAAACTAAACCTTAAACACAAAATTCAAAATTATGAACCTTAAACCCTAAACATTGAACCCAAAACCCAAAACCTTGACCCCTAAACTCTTAACACTAACCCCAATCCTGAAACCCTAAGCACTAAAACCTAAACCTTGAAAGTTGAACCCCAAACCCCAAACCCAGAACTAGAAAACCTAAAACCCAAAACCATAGACCCTAAATCCTAAAATTGGATAAACCCTAAACCTTAAAACCTAAATTCTAGAACCCAAACAATCAACCCCAAACACTGAACTATAATCTTTGAACCCTAAATCCTTAACCTAAAACCCTAAAAATGAAACCTAAATGACAAACACTAAACCTAAAATGACAAACACTAAACATATATTATGGAGACCACACCATATATGAATGATGCAAGCATTGGTAGTTATGCTCAACCCCCTCTCCACTTTCCTATCATAATTCCTACACAAGCACAAAGATTTCAATGCAAGGAGAAAACATGCCATATCAAAGTCAGTGACATAAATGCTAATAATTTATATCCATGACCCACATCATTATTTGATAATAACTCATAAACATGAGAAGATCTAAAATTCTCTAGCCCTTTCACTCAATGATTTGGAAATAACTGTGTCTACAAGAAGGATTTCACCTCATATGAAATAAGTACAAAGAGATGATTTTTGATCTATCATCATTTATCATCATCCCACATCATTCAAAATGAATTTATGCCATGCAATTTCAAAGAGGATATTATATTATTTCCACTATGGAAATCATTCAACAATAGCCCTAGAGTAATCCATCATGATCCTATCTAATCTACTAGACATGAATGAGAATAATCACCTTAGTACACTCCAATCAAAATAAAAAGAATTAAAACACCATTAAAGATTAATCTAAAAAATATATTGTTTAGTCTAATATAAATTTCTACTACTATTGGATTAGAACACACTCTACTAGATGAGGAAGTGACTAGGGATGATGAAGCAGTGATTAGGTATGATGAGGGCCAATAAAGGAATGGTTAGGGATAATTAGGGATGAGGAAAGATGAGGAGAGGGTGATTAAGGATGATGAGGGTTGATGAGGGAGTGATTAGGGATGATGAGGGATAATGGAAGATGACGAATGATTGACTAGGGACGATAAGAAATGTTGATGGTTAATAAAGGAATTATTAGGGATGGTGAGGGATGATGAGAGTGTGATTAAGGATTATGAGGGATGATGAGAGAGTGATAAGTATGATTATGGTCGATGAGGGAGTGTTTAGGTATGATCAATGAAAATGAGGGATGATTAGGGATTATGAAGGAGTGACTAGGGATGATGAGGGTTGATGAAGGAGTGATTAACAATAATGAAGGATGATGATAACCAATGAAGGAGTGATTGGGGATAATGAGGGACAATGAGAACCAATGAGGTAGTGAATAAGGATGATAAGTGAATACGAGGGTCAATGATGGATTTATTAGGGATGATGAGGGTCAATGAGGGAGTGTCCTATGTAAATTTGGAGTGCCAGAATATGACTTTATTATATATGACTTTGGAATAATGCATGAAATTGGAATTAAAGAATGCATGGATTGACCATCTATTTGACATTTGTTTTAGAGTGAATGGTATCTTTTTAAAATGACTTTTGAATGGTGTTTCAATTTGTTCTATTCCAAATGGAGTCTATTAGGGTAGCTATATTCATGTTTAGTATAAGTTATCATATCATGAATACATGTAGATGTCATGTATGAATGAATGCATAGATATATGTAATATGTATGCTATAGATGTCATGTATGAGTGACCGTATAATGACTATAGGTATGTTACAAGTTACATGATACAGGGTAGTCATTTATGCATATTGATAGATCCATTAATTGAAAAACCCACAAATTATTTATGAATTCATCTTCAAGCTCGGGTATTCAATTGGGTAGGGCATACTCAAGTAGTTAAAGTAGGTAGGGCATACTCAATTAGGTAAAATATGGGGCATAATCAATGGTATATATATTACATACGTAACATGATTTGTAACCTTGTTTCTCATTCTATCTTCTAATCATCAAATTTTAAAAACTAAGTATTGACCAGATTGGATTTTGGAAAACTAACTTCTAAATGGTAACTCTTATAGCTCTAGAATCAATTTAATAAGATGTGGAGAGGCCCTAATTTTTTATACTTATTAAAATAAATTTAAAATATAAGATTATAAAATGTGAAAAAATTAAATTTAAACTTAATTTAAAATATAAGAATATAAAATGTAAAATAAATTAAATGTAAACTTATTACATTTATTTTACTAAATATATCTTTGTAAATACAAATAAAAAATCCACAACACAATAGAAACAAACACCTCAGATGTCACACAGAAACAAAACCACAACAAAAAATACACGTCTTCAAATGCAAAAACAACTACCTCTAATTATAATATATATATATATATATATATATATATATATATATATATATATATATATATATATATATATATATATATATATATATATATATATATATATATATATATATATATATATATATATATATATATATACGTCTTTGAAAATGGCATACACCCTTTCAACATTTCAATTTTTTTGTGTGTTTTCCATCCAAATTTGCCTTGGGTACAAGCTTGGAGAGGTCCAAACCTAGCTTGAAATTGGTCATGGAGTAGCCCACTTAGTTTATAAGAAATTTAGGAATCTTTATTATCTTTGTTAACACATCTGATCAGTCAACTTTTATTATTTTTAAAAAAAAATTATATGGGTTTGTGGATGAGAAACTATAGTTTTAGAATACATATTTTTTTTAATGTTAAAATATTATTTATAATTATTACTTAATTTCTACATAACATACCTCATTATGGACTATATACATATCATCACAAATTCCCTTATAACTTTTTGAATATTAATTGAACGTTTATAAAACTTATATCTCAACAATCTACACATTGTCAACTATGCTTTAAAAAAAATGATTTTCATGAAGTTAAGGTCAAAAAGTTGTGTTCATTCGTACACTCGTAGTTTCAATTTTCTATCTGTCTTGACTTTTGAAATTATTTAAAAATTATATATATAAAAAAAATTAAAAAAAAATCTTAACAATCTTCAACATTTCACCTATCCATAAATGGATTTTCATACAAAATTAATTTGTTTACTCAAAAAAAGTATGTTCATAAACATGCAATCTCCTTATCTTTTCATAAAAAATGACCAACCTATTATCATAAATGCATTTATTTCACACACTTTTATCATCTAGATATTGAAAAAATTATATATTTAAAAACTACATTCAAAATATCATAATTTATATTCTTATGTCATTTTCAAATTCCTTTTCGAAGTGTCTCTAACATTCTCTCCAAGTTCAACTATTATTATTTTTAGAAAAAGTGTCATTTTATACCCTCCCTTTTGTACCCCATTATATTGCATCTACTCCCATCTACTTCGAGGTTCCTATGGTACTCCTCACAATGGGTTTTAGGACTTATGCCCAAGTACTTCCCATAGTTATGTGGAGGGATAATTACCCTTATCTGAACTTGTAATGAATATGTAGAAAACAAAGGCAAGGAAAAATATTTTCATAAATGGCGCAACTCCTAGAAAGCCACTATTGAAAACAAATTCTCCAAAATCTACCCACAAGCCGAGAAAGTGCTCTGATACCCTATGTGAGGATCCTTCTACACAGATTTATGAACTACAAAAAATAAATGAACAATGAAATAAATTTTGGAAAATAATCCAAAATAACCTTTAAATCGTAGGCCACTTTGAGGGAAAAACCTCCTTTGAGCAAGCTCACTATGGATGTCTTCATTGGGGCTCAACACTTACTTAAATACTAAATCTATTGTAACAATTGCTACTTGCCATGTATGTGGGATAAATCAAATATGCTAAAGGGATGACTTCTAAAGCATATTCATCCATATTGATTAATACACTAATAATGTAAAAATAAGGGTAGGACATGGGTTCCTAACACTAAGGCCCTAGTGAATTGACTCTTCCATATTCTACTTGAAATCATTGGACTCGAGCGGACAAGATTCATACATACATACATATATACATACATTTAAAATTTAATTACAATTTGGGAAGGAATGGAAAAGGCTCGAGCCTCTCACCAAAAGACCATCTTTATCAAACTTGATTTTATAAAAACTTATGATCGTATTAAATGCCCCTTTATTATTGCTATTTTAAAGGAAATGGGGTTTGATCAATTATTTCTCTTAGTAGTGCAAGCTTTGTTTTTAGATGCATCATCATAGCTCACCATCAATGGCAATAATTCTAATTGTTTTGGAATTTTTTGCTCCATTAGACATGGTTTCCCTCTAACTCTTACATTATATGTTTTGGTCGCTAAGGGATCTGGTTATGTTATATCAAAATTTGGGATTAGGGGAATAAATATAATCTAATTTATAAAAAAAAACAAGTAAAATAGACTATAAGTA
Organism: Torreya grandis; assembly: GCA_037957365.1. NCBI lineage: Eukaryota > Viridiplantae > Streptophyta > Pinopsida > Cupressales > Taxaceae > Torreya > Torreya grandis. Next base: position 1,741,790 of record JARHVA010000571.1, on the reverse strand, counting down.
AATAAGCATTCATGCACAACTATTTGTAAACATATGAACAATTAGGGGTTTGATAAAAAAAGAGGTAAAGGGAGACTAGACAGATATATGTATTATGAATATGTAGACCTGTAGGTGATTGTGACACTGATCAGGATGCCATCAGCTCTACAATAATGCCTATTTTGATTGATTTAGATGTGGCCAACATATTCATACAACTATGGTTTGTGCCTTTGTCTAGATGGAGCGGTCTTATTTTCATTGACTATGGAATAAATAGACAACTTAAAAAACTATGCAACACCACCTATAGATGTTTTTATCCTATTGGATATATGTGATCATTCAGTATAAAATTTGTTTTTATCTTTTTTTTATAAAACCCTAGTAATGTCCTGCATATGGAAATGAAACATAAAATGGAGAAACGGGTAAGGGGAATAGTTGAGTTGGCCTCGAAAGCCCCTCTATAACTTAGCAATGCCTACATAATACCAAAAGGGTGACCTTAGGCCAATTTAGTTCTCCCTCTATTATGTGTGTGACTATATCATATGTGAATTTGAATCTAAAATATTTTCACCTAGGCCCTCCTCTTGGTCCAAGCATGCAATCTAGATGTAACAATATAAACTTTAGATATATAAAATGTAGGAATTGAGATTGTTATATTGTGATCTACTTGGTAGATGAGTGTCAGATGTAAAATGCCTCTGAGGACTCTATAAATAGAAGACTCCTAATTCAAATTTTATAAACTTATTGACATGCCAACCAAATCAAAAGTGATAAAATGGTAATAAAAAGAGACTCAAATGAAAAATGTCAAAAAATAAGGACTAAAAGAGACATTAAGACAAGACGACTACTTATGGACAATGATGCAGGGCATGATAATACAAAAAGAGAGGTGTTTTATAGAAATATTAATATAGTAATATATAAAGAGGAAAAAGGACCAAGGATCCTTGTGACACACCTAAAATAAAATGGAAGAATAATGCTTGTAAAACACAATGAAAACACCGGATTAAGAGAACATAAATAAAGAGGACATAATACAAAATAAGACACACCAATAGAATATTAATTCAACATTAGGAGCCTCTAAATATAAAATTAATGAAAAGTCATATTACTTGTGTTTGCTTGACCAAATTTGGGTGTATACATTTGCCCCCCTTTTATTTTAGTAATGTAATGAAATGAATGTAATAGAGTAAAAGGATGACAGTGATACCTAAACTTACTTATGTCACATATGTTTTATTGTGAATGGAGATGATATGGGTCCAACATATTCAACCCATGCAATGAGAGGATTATCTTTAATACTATTCTCTTCCTGGCCAAATAATTAAACAATCCTTTGCGTGATGCTTATGGAGATGAATTCTGATATGGAGTTCATGTGTAGAATATGAGAAAATCACTTTGGTATGAAGAGAAAATAATATATTTACCCCAATATTTATTACTTATATATGTTCTTATAATTCAAAACATTGTTTAAATTAAGCCCTACACAACTTAATATATTGAGTATTAGAGTAAATATTGGTGCCAAAATTGAATCAACCATAATAGATGGATATTAAATTCATTTTGGTGAAAAAATGGTGAGACACTTAGTGTCTATATAATTTTGAACTAAATATAGTGTATAAAACATAGATAATGACATGAATCATCATTCCTTCGATAGAAATTGGTGTGAAAAAATGAGAAATGAGACCATGTGCCACACACATGCCCCCAATCTAGAATATAAGTATACTAAGTCATACAATCTGAGTAAACATATGAATTTTGAGAATTAATTTTATATTTAAGTGGACATGCATTGTGCACATTCCCCCTTTATCATAATATACATAAAAATAGAGCCAACTATGCCAAATATGAACATATTCTATACACACACCCTTATTTTTGGTGATTGTATAAATGTCTACCAAATTTGAGTCAAATATCTGATTAAAACATTGTAATAGCGATGCTATGTTTGTAACAATTTTAAATAACCATTTATATGAAAATATAGACAATATTATGGTGTTTTAAATGATAATGTAGGCATTACTATCTCTAGAGTGCAAATATGTCTGAGTACAAAAGACCTGGGAAAAATCTAAAATCCACTGAGTATATTCTGAGTAAATATGTCAAATGGTATATACCCTATGTCATGTTGTGTAAAAATTATGTATAAACTAAATATAATATGTATCAACTATGTATATCTTGTGTGAAACTACAAAGTATTGAGAAAACTATGTATAACTAAAGCATGATTTGAGCCATAACTAAAATGCACTAAGTAATTTGAAGTATAATCTAAGTCAAAATCTAATGTATGGTGAGTATGTATTGATTCAAATTCCCATTGTGTATTAGGTTTATATAAATGGTGCCTATGTATTCCCCCCTTTTGGTGAGAGGAATGAAATTGATGTAAATAAATCAAACCAAAAGTAATAGATGATGTAGCCAAAATTATTGAATTAGTTTATGTTTTGATAAACATTTAATATCAATTTTTAGTAATAGTAATAGATTAAATTTGGAATAGAATTTATATGGGTTCCCATAGCAATGAAGGAATTTCTATGGAGAAACATAATAGGAGCTAGCGACGTATCAAAAACATCATAGTGAGATCAAAACATTGACAATATAGAAGATTATGTGATTATCTTTCACATGGAAGAAACAATTTTTGGAAAGGAGTTATGAATGATTGGATATTGCCTGTTCAATATGATAACCTATGGATTCTAATAATGTTAACATTGCATTATATTAGTATGGCATGTTTCTCTCTCTCTCTCTCTCTCTCTCTCTATATATATATATATATATATATATATAATTTTGAAATTTCAAAAGTTCTATTCATTTGAAAATTGTAAATAGTGAAATTATGAGCTTTGAGTTGTAAAAATGCTTCAAAATCATGCTTTTTTGTGTAGTCAATTCGAGGAGGTCAAAGCCCTTATTCAAGCAGAGGAGGATGTTGCCCTGGTGAGTACTAAAATGGAATATTATTATTTTTTGATTTTTTTGTTTAGGTTAGATTTAATTGATTTAAACTTCATTTTAAGTTTGTATTTTTTGGTTGCAACCCTATCCTCGACAGGCTAATAATGTCTAGACTCTACACAATTTTATTGAAAATGGTGGGGTGTCATCCTATTCTATCATCCTATAGGTAGTAGTTACCTCTAGTTTTTTTATCATTTCCAAATAAATTATTTTATGTTGGAAATTATTACTTTTAGACTCATTTTTTTCATTTATAATGTAAAATTTGTGTTTTTTGTTTACTCTAGGAGGATATTTGATGGAGAGAGTTCTGTTAGGGTTGGATGATGAAGAATTTTCATGTATTACCTCTATCTAATGATGAAAATAATTTTATAGAGAGGTAAAGTATGAATTATTTTATGTGGTTAGATATGATGCCTATGATGTACATATGATGACTACATTGGCTGAGAGGTGGGGTGCTGGCATTTGCACTTTCTAGTTGCCTACTAGGGAGATGAAAATGACACCTAGGGATGTGAGGAATATTCTTAGATTTCTAGTTATTGGGAATATAACTATGCTTCATGGTGTTATACAGTCAGGCCTCAATGATATCATTTATAGGTACTTGAGTGGGAGACTCGTGGATGTTGACACCATACTAGAGATTCAGATGTGGTGTTGTCTTATATTATTTATTTGGTATTTTGTGTGTAGATTTTTTGCTATATTATTGGCATATTTTATAGTTATGGTCAGTGGTAGAATCTCTATTTATTACATGATTCATGCAATTATTTAGGATATTGAGGAGCATAGTATAATGTATTGTTAGGGTTGTACTATGTTAGCTTATTTTTATCAAAATCTATGTAGGTTTACTTGAGAGGAGTTCAATGGAAGGATTGAATATGACACTGTTGTATTTATAGTCATATGAGAACATTACTATTAAAAAATAATTGAATGCCTCATACAGATTGGACACACCATTAGCTATACAAATAAATATGGGTCAACATATGATAAGTGTGAAATAGGAGCACCATGAGATGCAAGTGATTACTAGATGAATTGACTTCAGAATCAATTATATAGAGGTTGTGTAGAGGATTTATTGGGTGGCCTAAGGATGGTGCATAGTTATGTTAGATTTGGGTTAGTTTTTAGTATCATGCTAAGTGTCCCCATGTTTATGAGGGGTTTCAATATGAGCATGTTACTCAATAGTTTGGGGTATGATGAGATGTGCCACTAGTTTCATGGATGTGGACACATAGTGTCAGATCTGAAGTGAGGCCGAGAGATAGAGGTAGGCCATTAGATGTTGATCTTACTCCCATACCTATAGATAAGAGGGATATAATGATAGATATCCTATACATAGATGATATATGTTTTACATCTGCATATGTTACATGGTGGGTTAAACATAGATTATAGAGACTATTTATGTAAATGATATTTTGTGATTATGTGGCACCTCAGTCTTGTACACTTGGTAAACTTAGACCTTGGCTATTACTCTTAGTTATACACATGCCTTGCTTTTAAAAATCTCACATTTAATTTATCTTGTGCCCCTTAGCCTATCTCTTAGTTTGACCAACCTTATATTCATGACACAAACATCTCATCTTGCCTAGAATACATAAAATGTACTTATCTTACACCTCTACAAGTTTTGAGCCTATACCTTTTATTTTTCTCCCTGGATACTAATGTTTAAGATAGATAGTAGCATCAATGTTATTGTCCTACCTTGATGGAAGTGTCCACTATCCTAAAGTCATCCAATTTTCAAATGAAACATATTAAAATGGTGGGCCTCAGTGATTTAATGCAAGTTATATCTCGATAGGATTTATTTAAATATAATATCAACCCTCATTCATTCCTCACTTGGGGAACGCCTAGCAATCAGACCACAAGAACATTCAAGAAACATTCAAGTTATCAAAATCTTTCCTATTCTACCCTGTTTTGATACCAGTCAAAGGAAGAACCTAGATACAGGTCTAAAATACTAAAGGAGTAGTCATAAGGTCTTTTTTTCCAAGTTACAAGCTAGGTCATTTTTATACTTGATTTACACACATTGCATGATTCACACACAAGCCAACACATAGGGGAGAACTACATGAGTATGATGCCCTCTTTTGGAGTATTTTCTATGTAGATAGTACCATTTCATAATGGGTTCATTATGGGTCAACATGAAACTATGTGCCCATTAACCCATTTTCCCCCAAGGTCACATTAAAGATGGAAAGCTAGGGTTTTTCTATTTCACCTAGAATAACAGTCCATGACCTAGATTTGAATACACCAGAGCGAAGGTGAATAAAAACCCATAAGCACCAAAGTGGTTGTATCCTATTTCACTGGATATTTTATACAATACACTATCATCAAAATTAGATAGTAGCATTCACACAACCATCTAGGGCTGACACAATTATCCATAGAGCCAGAGGCACTAGATTTAGAATCTGATGATTATTCCAAAATTTATTTCCTGTCTACTTTCTCCCTGTATCAAATCCATATCTGTATTAGTATTAAAACCAACTAAGTACTATATTTTATGTCATTTTTATATCTAACATAGCTTTAATTTCTATAAATAGCTTATCTTAGTTTAATAAATTTAAAATATAGTACATATATGTTTAGCAAATTAATTGGCCTGTTGTAGATCTGATATTCACCCTTGTGCCATATCATTTATATATCCTTAATCCTATCTACCCAAGTAATATTCACATCTAAATTGGAGTTTAAAAAATTCTTGATGGAGGATATGGTGCTATAGACATCATAATAGATGCACCACATCAAGGTGCTACTAGTTCAGGTAAGGAATTTTTTTATGTAGTTTCATTGTACTTTAAGTGTAAACGGTTGAAGAATAACTAATTTTTTGTATTGATTTGTTTGTATAATGGATGAGGAGCACTAGACGATGATTATTGAGTCAATGCTACATGAGTTGACTTGATATGTTATCGATGATGTTATGGATTTTGGATTGATTGAGTGAACAACAATGATTCTAGGAGTATGCACTTCATAATTTGATTGAGTTACATTTTCTACTATTGCTTATGTTTGGGCTGATGTAGAGTGGGATGACATGAGAGTATAGTTAGAAAGAGTACATATTCCCCTAATTTGACTCCTAGTTTAGATCTAAGATTATTGGATGAGTATATTCACTTGCAGAGAGAGCATATAAATATGAAGGTTATACTAGATATCTACAAGGATTGAGAGCAGAGGGAGAGGTTGAGATTAAGGACACAAGAAATTTCTATGGATTCCACTTCGAAGGCTCTATTGTTATTATAGACATAGGATGTTGAGATGAATGTAGAGGGGCATGTTGATCATTCTCCAATTATTGAGTGATCATTGATTGTTGTATTGTATAAATTTTTATTGTGTTTCATGTTGTTAGACAACTTATATATGTATGTATGTGTATTAGTTGTTTTATTATTTTAATTTAAAGTTTTATTATGGATTTTGGCATGTGGTATTTTTAAATATATGTTTTTAATTGAATTGGATATTTGAATGTTTTATCATTTTAACATATACTTATAATGTACATTTGAGAATCACGTAAATAAATATCAATGACCTATATGATCATCTGAATACCCTAAAGGGAATAATAATTATGAACACTATAGATCATTCTACATATCTAAATCACTATACTTTATTTGTGGCATTGCCCTTTTGTGAATAATTGTAGTAGGAATCTAAGTAAAATCTATCAAAAAATTATTTATTAGTGTCATACCATCGATATTGTTTCATTATTATTTTCTTGTATTAAAGTACTACTATATGTTGGTTTATATTTTTGAATTAGATTCCATTTTTTGTTGAACTAGTGATACCACCAATATCTCATGATTGTGATCTTTAGATACATTTCTAGGCACATGATGAGTGGATGTTGGTTCCTTAACAAGAACGCCTTCAGATAACTCATTCATGATAAAATGTAATCTAATGGAATGAGGAGAAGGAGATTTGGATGTCACCTTAATAAATGTAATAATACCTCTGTCAACATACCACTCAATTCTATATCTCTCAGTGTAGAATAATCATTATCAAAATGACCATTAATGTGATGATAGTTGCAATAAGGTATATTTATGATTATGTGTAATTGATGTGGAGGATGATAATGATTGGGAGGAAGTGTAATAATTCTCCTATCCAATAATGTATTGATAATTTCATGAGGTATATCTCTAAATGAATCAAATTGTATGGGTTAATTTTTACTATAAGGTGTTTTACTCATTATAGGAGCTGATCTGAAAACTAATTATTTCCCTTCATGTAGTACTTTGAGCTATGATTTCTATAGAATATTTAATTTAAGATAAGGTGGATCAGGTTCTTGAACAAGGTTAGATGACTCTAGTGGCAACAATTTAATATCAAAATCTATCTCTTTATTTATTTGTACAAGTCCCAATTTATCTTCTAATGCAATAATTTCATAGAAAAGATTCTAAAATGACTTAGACATTTGATACAAATTTTATTTGAGGGGAAAAATAAGACACCTAAAAATATGTACTGTCTCTAGATATATTAGTTTATAAATTAACTATTTCATGCATGTCTTAAATCAAAAGATACAATCATAAATATTCTATGTCTTTCCCTGATCTAATGATGATAATTTATCATATGTAACTCTAGGTCCCTTATTCTAAATAAATTGCATAAGGAAATTTTCCTCTAACTCAACATATGTATGCAAAGACCCACTAGGAAGAGAGTGATGAAACTAATTTAATGCATCATCCGCAAAACTCTTTGGAAATAACTATAACAATATCCTACTACCATTGCAACCATTCATAGATTTTTTATAATATTTTAGATGTAAATAAGGATCCCCACTTCCATTGAACTTATAAAATGTTGGTATCTTAAAATTACATGACAATGATGCATACAAGATATTTCACACTATAGGGCTACCATATATGGCATTCAAATCAGCCCAAGGGTGATATACCTTACTTTCCAAGGCGAGTTGATGTATTTTATGTTGTAAAGAACCAATAACATGCATTAGAGAAAGACCCTCTTGTGAAGGCATATTAAGATATTTAAGGAGATCATTTAATATTTTAATTTTATTTTATCCAAAGATACACTATTTTGAATAAGAGAAGAAGGCCTAGGAATGAGTTATTTCTTAAGAATGGTAGGCTTGGGGAATTTATTAGTATTTAATATATCATTAGTTTGTAAAGGCATATTACATTCTACTAGAACTAAATAAATAACACTATTACTCTCATCACTAGAATCAAAATGTTTACATATTTTATCTTTCAATGGGTAACTACGAATATCATCATGATATGAAATAATTTTAGTATCTAGTGAGATATCATTTGATTTATCATGTAACATACAATCATCATCAACATGAAGGGAGGGTGAAGAATAATCTATACTAGGGGCAGTATAATTTTTTTCCTCTTCACTATACAAATAATAATCATCACCATTCCAATTTTCATCATGATCACTATCTTATTCACTTTCAGAATCAACATTCAAAAGGCATATTATTTTCTTTTTCATTATACATTAAAACTTTAAGTTTATGTACTTTATGTTGTGAAATATTAAAAAGAGATATAGTAAAAGTTTGTGATAACCTAAGAGTATTATCAAATAATCATCACCGATGAGAGATTCCTTTGGAATTATATTGTTAGTTTCTTTCACATGGATTGTAAGAGAAATAATAAAAGAGATAGGAGAAGACCATTCATCTACATTACTATCTTTTGCACATTAATCGTTTCTTGACTAATATTATTCATTATAATTGTGATAAAAATCCATTATCATCAATGTACACACACACACACACACACACGTGTGTGTGTGTGTGTGTGTATATCTATATCTATGTATATATATATGTGTGTGTATATATGTACATATATATGTATGTATGTACATATACATACATGTATATATATACATATTCATGTGTGTATATATACACACACATTATGTATATATACATATACACACACATATATACATATATATGTATGTATATATGTATATATATGTATGTATATATATATATATATATATATATATATATATATATATATGTATGTATGTATATATATATGTGTGTGTGTGTATATATATATATGTGTGTGTGTGTGTGTGTGTATATGTGTGTGTGTGTGTGTGTGTGTGTGTGTGTGTATATATATATATATATATATATATATATATATATATATATATATATATATATATATATATATATATATATATATATATATATATATATATATACAAACATACACACACAAATACACACACACACACATATATACATATACATATATATACATATATACATATATACATCTATATATATATATACATATATATAGACATACACACACATACACACACAAATATATATACATACATATAAGTCATGTCATTAATTAGTATATATATATATCTTAAAACTAAATATTTGTAGCATCTTAGTCTTGTACATTTGATAAATATTGATCAGGGCTTTACCCTTCAGTTCTAGACCTCCCTGATGTTGAAAAGCTTGCATTCACGATCTCACTATACATAAATGCTTATCTCTTAGTCTGATCCATATAATTATAATGACTTAGGTCTCTTATATTGCACATAAAGATAAAAACCTAATAACAATCCTTCATTGTCAGTTTCACATCCATACCTATTTTTTAGCCTTATAGACACTATCGGCCACAAAGGGATAGTTACTGGAAACATTAGCGTCCAAATTATTATCTAGTGTCGAGTAGTCAAAAGTCATCTAAATTAAAAAATTATAGAAACCCATGGGTCAGCCTAATTGTATTATTGAACCCTACCATGAGATATTTTCAAAAGGTGTGGTATAAATACAAGTTTAAGCCTTCTCATTCCTCATTTAGCAAATACCAAGCAAATACCTATAAAATATAAATCGATCAACTATATAATCACTATATTCTACCCCATTCATCCTTATTTTCATATTAATCATAGGCGTAGTCATATCACATGTTTGAAGCATTAAAAGAATAACCCATGAGTGATATTATTCAACTTACAAAATAGATTACTAAATGCATCTCCATATAATATATTTCACCCTTGTGCACACACTTTCACACATGTAGGGGATAATTACATAAGTATGAGGTCCTCCTTGGAGTATTGGATTTATAGGTAGTTACCTTTGATAGAGGGGTCTTTGGGGTTAGCTTAGCACCGTGAGCCCACTAACCCATTTTTTTACAAACTCATTCTAAGAGTGAAAAGGGGTGAAGAGTTAATGATTATCTCATGTCTATGATGAGCATTATTAGAGAGATTCAAATATAAGTATTTGTAATTAAAATGTAAGTGGATTATCATATTGTAAATACCAATATTACCCCATTTTAAAATCAACCTCTTGCACAATGTATACTTGAATATCCTTATCCACAAGTTTTGAACTACCACATTTATCCCTCTTTTATCGTCATAAAGACCCTTTTGATCACATGATTAAATATGTACATTATTTTGGTCAATGGGATAAATATGAAAGACTATTTCTAAAATCCTTTCACATGAGTGTTACCAATGAAGCGTACAATTGGTTTTAAGGCTTACCAAAGGGTTCATTAACCACTTTTTCACGATTGGAAGATGTATTATTTTTGGATTTTAATATACACAAGGCGCCTATACATACATTGGAACACTTTCATAATTTCAAACAACATGATGTTTAATCCCTTCAAGACTATGCTATTTGATTTAAAAATACATCATATGCCTTAGAATTTAGACCCTCAAAATTGGAATTGGAATTCATCTTTAGTAGAGGTCTTCTTTCCCTCTACGTCCTCTGATCTTCTTAGAGGTCTTCTTCTGGTGAATAATGTATCACCTCTACATAATCCTTCATGTGAATACCTTCCTTTATGGGTTGTTCATAGCTCTCATCCACCCTATTGTTCTAAAAACCAAAATTAGGTTCCCCACTTGGAATCCTTAACTTCTTGTTGTCCTCTAAGACAACTTTCTCTTCTACATACATGTGCATATCCATGATAATTATCAAATTAGTCTTTGTCTACTCACATGAAAACTTACCGTCCTTATAACCTCTCTTGGAAATATTCTTCTTCTCATCTCTCTCAAGCCTCAATACATGAAGCTTATTCATCCACTCCACTTGCATTCTTGAGTGAACAACATGACCCATCAACTTGGAAACCACATGTTCACAACTTCACACCTTCTTCTTTCCTTTTCCTTGTCTCCTCTCTTGGATAACTCTCCAATACTCATTTACAACTCCACATAGGCTTTTACTTATAGCTCATGGGGTCATCAATATGCTTCTTTTCAAATAATATATCTAACTCCACTATCTAATTTATGAGCTCATTTTTACTCTCTTTACCACAAAATAAAACAATATTTCTAGTGGGTTTAACTCTTTCCTTCATCTTGACCTCAACTACTCTCTTTTATCTTCTAGTTGGTCCTCTCTAAGACAACCAACTTTTATTGTAGGGATAATAACATCTCTAACATTTCTTCTTCTTCACTTACAACTGCAACATATTCACTTTGTGCATCCTCAATCATGTCTAATATTTTTTGGACTTATTTCGACATCTCAACCAAGTATTCTACCTCTAGTGATCTTCTTCCTTTGTGTGCCATATCCTCTTCAAAAAGTTGGCTTTTGTTTCACAACTTGTAATAGACTCAAAAAAGAACCTCTCATACTTCCTCTCAACTTATAGGACTTCTCTCATACCTGCAACAAAATCATCCACTCATATATGCAAGCTTATTTTTCACAACTTATAAAAAAACTTGAGTATAATTCTCTTACATATCTTACAATCGACCCATACAAGAGCCTTAAAAACTAAACAAAACAAGGAAAGACTTTGCTCTAAAAAAGAGATATATTTAAATTATTTGGTACTCTTTTTACTTTTGATATCTCTCCTTTAGATCTATGGAAATATATTATTGATAGAGTGGAAAATAAGGGTTCATATGGGATTTATAGATATCTCTCTTTAGTAGGGAAGTTTCAGGTTTATACCAAAATCCTTGTAGCCACTCATGTTTACTAATCCTCATGTTAGACCCCCTCCAAATCATCGTATGAAAAATTAACAAAGGTTATTAGAGACTTTATTTGGGACAATTCTAAGAAAATTAGAGGTTATCATAGGGTTGTTTGGGGAATTTATTACCTTTTTCATGACAAATGAGGAATGGGCATCATTGATGTCTATAGATAAATTATTTCCCTTTGTGCTAATCAGGTGGTTAGAGTAATTAAAGGCACGAGAATTAAAAAATCCTTCTAAAGAAATACATTTCTATAGGTACCCCCTATGGAAAAATATTAGTTTACATGCTTTTTTGATTACCACTACCCCTATTAGGATGTAAGGTTATTTTTTAGCCAAGAATTTTTGAAAAGATTTTTAAGTTGTCAAGATTTTTATAAAATGGGTTGGAGATGGATATCATAGGGGTTTTTTCTTTAATGATTATAATATTTAGTTGTCCCCTATAATGACCAATACTATGATCTCACTCTAACATAAATTCCATGTATAAAAGCTTTGCATCTATTTTAAAAAGGAATTCATGTTATTAAGGACTTATTCTCAAGGTCAGATCCCATGTTACATTTAAAATACAAATATAAGTTGCTTAATATAGAAGTACCTTCTATGGTGTATATCCAAGATTTGATGCCTAGTGTCATGCTAATAAGATGGTATTACACCCTCCATATGAATGGTGGAAGGACTGGAGATGGATTTATGAAACTCAATTTAGAAATTATTCTCCTCATTGCATTTATCAAATAATTAAACCATTGTCTTCTTCTCTAGACAATATAAATAGGTGTTGGAATATAAGTTCTTAATCTAGGACTTGGTACATTGGCCTTAACAAAATATGAAATCCCAATCTTGAGCCAATTTCATAAATTTTATTTGGTGTTTGGTTTATCAAGGCCTTCCTATCAGGGAGTGCCTCTTATACATTAAAATTACTCAATATAAATGTCTAACCTGATCTAGACTCAAGTCCTTCAAACATCTCTTTTGGAATTATCCAAGAGTTTAATCTACGTACAAATGGATTCATAATAGTTTCCAACATTTCCGCTCCACACCTTTCCACTTATAGCCCTTCTCTTGGTGCATGGTATTTTTTGGAGAAAAAGCTTAGTGGTCATCATATTTTTATTTTATATGAAACTTCGTCAAAGTTATATTTTTTTTTAGCCAACAAAATCTAAAAATTTAATTATTTTTAACAATGAAGAACCATTTTCATAGTTTTTTGTTAATGACAAAGTGATTATTATCTCTTTGGCTCTTATGTAGATCAAAGCATAGGCTAAGAAGGTACTACTCTAGTTTCAACATATATAGGATTTGTTTAACCATTGGGGGAGTACTCCCTAAACTGTGAGTCATGCCTCCCCATGTACCAACCACTTCATGTCTCCCCTCCTATGACGTACAAATGCCAATGGAGCTACTCCCATAGTTGTATCCACTTTTCTACTCCTCGTTAATGGGGGATTGGAATTTATCACCACCACATGGAAAGTCTAATACTGGCCCATGGTGATGAAGCTCACCTATGCAAGGGGTGGTCCATTTGGTATTTATGTTTGACTGCCTTTTGGTCAAGACATCACTATTTTATTTTCCCTTGAAACCATAGTGCCTTAACTAGCAGTAGCATTCACATTTCTAACTGATGTGTCCATAGGGCCCACTAAATCAGTTAAAGTACAATGCTCATGGTGGGGCTAACATTCCTTAACAACATGCTAATGAAAATAATAGTGGTTAAGGTAAATGATAGTGGTAAAGGTAAATAATAGAGATTAAAGAAAATGATAACGATTAAGCCAAATGGCAACGGTTAGGAAAATGACAATTAAGAAATAAAAAGTTAATATCCATTGAATTATTACTTATGTATTTTTCCCCTATTCAAATAGTATACCATTTCTTGATTGTCATTACAGTATTCTTCTACTACCTATATAGGAACTTGATCACCATTACCCGATTCCAGAAAAATAAATAATAAGAGCATCCTTGGGGAGACATTTTACTAAATAGGTTGGTAGCTATAATGAATTTCATTATCTACATTATTAAATATAAATTTGGATTTGTTTTATGTTGTTTTTATGAAGAAATTAATGATTAGTTAGAGCATAATCATTCAAGCAACACATAGTTTATAGAATAGTTTGTGTAATTATGATATGATACATATAATTCAGTGAACACATATGAATTCAATGCATAATCATTGTTGGATATGATACATATAAAGGAATTTAAACCCTATACCTTTGTATTCTAGCTTTATACTATAAAGGATGTTTAAAAATTTGACCTCTGTTATCTACATATAGTCAAGTATAGTTATAACCACTGTCATCCTGAGCTCAGTAATATAATATAATCAAGGGTTCAAGTAGTTAACAATACAATCAATGACTTGTTGGCCATTTTTGGCCCACACCATTATTTTGCCAATTTGAAGAAAATGGACATAAATCAAGAAGAAAATGGCAAAGTATTCAGACTTCAAGTTTTTGAGGGAATAGTGAAAATCATATTTCTAGCAGTGCTTGACTTCTAAATGTTTAATAAGTAGAAGTAATTAAGGTTTATGAACCTGAATTACTCATGGACAGTGTAGATTATATTCTCCAAGGTGAATAACTTCAAGCTTTCTCTTAAATAAGGCTTCAATTTCTCTGATGAAGATAATTTTGCATTTTCAGAGGAACACTACTTTAAATACTTTATAAGTAATCAAAATTCGAAAGCCCAATGCAAGTAAGAAGGCTTGGAAATCCTGATTTGGTTTGGGTAGTGTATATCAAGTTTTTAGGGGTGCACTACTTATTTCACTTTATAAGTTGTAAGTAATGATAAGTCTGAAGTAAGTAGTGGGGCTTGGAAAGCTCAATTTGGTCTAGACAGTGTATTTTGGCTTCTCCAAGGAGCACTACTTAATTACTTCAAAAGTTATGAGCAGTCAAAAACCCAAAATAAGTAATGAGACATCAAAAGCCCAATTTAGTCTTAGAAGTGCTTCTCGAGTTATCAAAAAGATAAGTCCTCTCCAATAATAAATACAAAGGGCCAATCAGTCAAGGAAAAGTGGCACAAGTACATACAACTCACTTTTAAGAACATGCAAAGTGGTCAAAAAAGGATTGGATGCATCCAGGTGAAGCAATGAATATGCACAGACTGATTGGGATAGTCCAAGTTACAATAAAGAACATGCTAAGATTTAATGCAAAGATCAAAAAACTCAAACTTGGTAGCAACATGCAATTACCATCGGTATGGCTCACTCAATTCCAAGAAGGAGAATTAAATGCATAATGAGCTCGAGGAGATGGGTGGTGATTCTAGATGGTTCATCTGGTAGTCAAAGTAGTTGCATGCTTTGAATATAAAGAGTTCAAATAGAATAAATGATAGTAGTTCCAGTCATCAATGGCTTCCTCTCTCAAGTTCCCCACTGAATGCAAGCTCTTCTTCTTCCCTTTATCTGTATATATCTCACATCTTCCATTTTGTAAAGGGTTCCCAGTTTTTTTATATTTTGTTTTATCTTTCTAGGAGATGGGACATTCTTTGAGATATTGAAAAATATGTTCAGCTTGATTAGGCTCAACCCTATCAAGCACTTGAAAGAACTACCTTTTGATGCAATAAAAGGACTTTCTTTGCCTATATCTTCCCTTGGATTTGTGTATGTTGAGTTGTCTACTATGGTAATGTGTGAAGGAGAATATTCCTCATCCATGGTCCTCCTTTCTGGCCTTATTTAAGGTATTTTCAAGGATATTCATAGGTTTGGTTTAGTTTTATTTATACCATTGATGTGAGCTTTAGTGAGTCATAAAACTTCTCTATATTTGAATTCATTACTTATGTAACCTTCTCCATGAAATACTAATGCAACCATCTCGATCTTGAGATTGTGCAAGTTGGTATTATCCTCTGCAAATTAGTGTGGGTTTAAGCTGGTGAGATTTTCCCATTTAGCTTTGTTACATCACCTGGTTAGCTTTCTTAAGATCCCTTATCCCCTTTCTAACCCTTTTCCCTATGAAGCATTAGTTTAGATTTTAGTTTAGGTGAGCATCAAAGAGGAACCGGCCTACTCTGGAGGTTCAACCTCACTATAGGATACCCATAGCTTGAGGTTGTTCCCATGATTGTAGCTAGAAGTGAGAGAACCTAAAAAACTCTCTCATGAAGGGTGTAATTCCACACCATAATAGTTTTTGGCATGATTAGTGGGACAAAGGTCCAAAGCAATAGAAGGATTTTTGGTGTTGTTCTTCTACATATTAGCCTTAAGAGGCATTCAACAAACATAAATGGTAACTTTGAGTATTTAATAGTTTGTTTAAAGTATCGAAAGTGCCAAATCATCATTATCTGAAGAGGAAGATCTTGGTGTGTCTTTCCTCTGATTAGCTTATGGAAGCAAGTAGTTAGCACCAATGGTGACTCCAAATCGAAGCTTTTAGTTATGGGCAGACCAAGTTTATCTCTTTATAGATTTTAATCAGATCTTACATGTCACTTGACATATGAGGCTAATATGAATAGCTATGGTGATATCCTTATTATCCATCTCTTTATCAACAACCTTGACAAATTATTCATAATCCATATGAGCTTAATTATCCCTATCAAGAACCCTATAAAAGCCATGAGGAACCTTGGTAAGTTCCTCGTGATCCATTTATACAAGAATATTGCCCTGGTCCTTCCTATGGATAACAAGTCCATCATAATACTGCTCCTCATCAACCCTAACATGAACCATCTATATCAACACTTAGGAAAAATTTACTGAGCCTTGACAAGCATGCTCTAGAAGTGTGCTCACAAAATTATTATGGCCAAAATGTCCCTACTTACAAGATATATTATGTGAGGGACTCATTGCAACATATAAAAGCATAATGGACCCATATTGAGAGAGCAAATTTGAACAATATCATAGGTGACATGTTGGATATAGGTGGTTGCATTTAAAGCATTGAGGACAAGATGAAATGACTTGTGGAATAGCAGGGGAAACCTCACTAACCTTTTATGCCTACCTACATGCCACCTCAGTCTTCTTATGTGTCATCCATTCCTCAGATGACCATTCCAAGTGCTCCTTTGAGTTTTCCAAGTTCTTCATATGTTTCTCAGAGTATCTTTTCCTAGAATTTGGTTAAGGAGAATTTCCACCAAGAAAAAGGAATTATTGTGGAATAGCCTACTATTGAGATTTAAGACTCCTCTCTTCCTCAAGAAACCCTTATGAAGTCCTTCAAGGTTCCAAGATGAAATCAAGTGGTGAAGTCATGGGGTAAGTAAAATGAAACAAATCTAGATTTGAGGATCTAGGTTAAGGAAGAATCTAAACCTCTGCAAACATCCCTTATCCCTTTTCAAGAGCCCTCTTGTGTTCTTGACCACCATAAAGAGGAGCTATTTCAAGAGAATATATCAAAGCAAATCAAATAGCTGGAGCTGAGGACAAAGAATCAGGAAGAGAAGCAAAAACAAAAGATCAAAGGAGAACTTTTGGCTTTCCCATCTTGGAACCAAGTCATGCAGTCAAGCAGACCTAAAGCTACTCAGTCCCCACCCCTCATTCCTCAACAATCTAAGCCTCTATATTTTCCATCTTGGAAATCCTTCAAATTAGTATGAAAAAAGAGGAGGTGGTGATTCTGAAGTTAGACAAGAAACCTTGTAGCCTCCACTCCTTTCCCCTCAAAATCCCAGAGCCTTTCCTTTATGGAGAGCCATACAAAAACTAAAGAATCAGGAAGAGGAGGTGAAGGTGATCCAAGTAAAAAAACTTTAGGAACCTATGGTAGCTTCTTTGGACATTTCTCACCTTGTTGAGTATTTTCAAGGATTTTCTATGCCACTCTTTGAAAAAGAACCTCTCCTCTGTGAGGCAAATGTAGAAGATGTAGCTAAAGAAATAGGAAATAAAGGTAACTTGAGTGACCAAGAAGAATAAATCATGATTGGGACACCTCTTGGCAAGGACAAATATGCTTCGATTTTCCATGATGATGTAGAGATGGAACAAGTGCAAGAGAACACTAAGGTAGAGGCTAAAATACAAGTACATGAGGAAGAAGTTGTTGATGTGTTGGAGAAAGATGTCCTAGTTGGATGAGTTAATGATGTTTTCTATGAGCTCCTTAATAACATAGAAAATTCCATCTATCATGAAGGACAAGAGCCTACAAGAGAAGAACAAGCTAAAATAGAGAGCATGCTCTATCATCAGCTTGATATTGAAAATGAAGTAGTGTTGATTGACTAATCTAAGATGTCAAAAGAAGGCTCATAGCCTCATGTTGTTGGTTAAGAAGCTGATATGCTTACTTATAACTTTCAGTTTGAAAAGGCTCCAATTGAACTATAGCTTCATGAGAATAATTTTTTTGATTTGTTTGATATCCTAAATTCAAGTTTTTTTTTACTTGAATGGGGTCCATTACAGGATAAGAGGAGTACTATCATCAAGCATGAGGTAGTTATTCTCTCAGGAGATGACATTTTTGAACTTTTAAAACATGGATATCAAATTTTCTCTCCAAATTTAGACATCTCTCTACTATTAGAGGTTGAGGAGTTTAAATGGCCTCAAGAAGCCATAGGGTTAGGTCTATCTCCCTTAGAGGTCAACCTCACAGATATGTCAAAAGAGACACATCAAGTTGGTTTATATGTTTATAATCGGTAGTTTAGGAATGAGGAAGAACTAAAGTTGTTCCTACAAGGTCCATAATTTTGGAAAGAGTATGATTGGGTCTTGGACCCATGTTTATAATTCATGTACCTAAAATTGGTAATAGGGGAACTAGTCGTTTCCCTAAGAAGACATGATCATCCAATTTCTCATAGCTGTAGAAGGGAGTTGTCGAGAAAAAACAAGTATACTTCAAAGATCCAAGGTGCACAAAATAGTTTTCCATTTGACTCAGGCGAAAAATATTTGTAGATTATAGCCATGTACATGTTGGAGTAATTTTTATGCTTTCCTCTAAGTGGTATTTTTAGCACATTTGTTTGTTGTCCCTATTTATAGGCTAGTTTCCTTTCAATAAGTGCCTTGGGAACTTTGTTTTGATTTATCCTTGTTGCTTCAGAAGAGGTTCCAAAAAGGGTCAACCTTGTTAAACTAGAGTAGTGACTCCATGCCCAATGGACTAGATAAGGAAACATGAGCTGGGTTTTTCAAGCATAGAAGGTATGCTTCCCTATGAGTCACCAAAAATGTTGGCCATTTTTGACCCACATACCAAATTTTTTCCAGTTTGAAGAAAATGGCAAAGTATTCAGATTTTGAGTTTTTGAGGGCACAATGCAAATTAGGTTTCTAGTAGTGCTTGACTTCTAAATGTTTTATAAGTAGAAGTAATTTGGGTTTACGAACCTAAATTACTCATGGATGGTGTAGATAGTATTATCCAATGTGAAAAAATTCAAGCTTTCTCTTAAAGAAGGCTTCAAGTTCTTTGATGAAGATAATTTTGGGCTTTCAGAGGAGCACTAATTTAAAAACTTTTAAAGTAATCAACAATCAAAACCCTGAAGTAAGTAAGAAGGCTTGGAAAGCCTGATTTGGTCTAGGTAGTGTATTTCAGGTTTTTAGGGGTACACTACTTATTTCACTTTATAAGTTGCAATTAATGATAAGTTCAAATTAAGTAGTGGGTCTTGGAAAGCCCAATTTGGTCTAGGCAGTGTATTTTAGGTTTCTAGGGGTGCACTACTTATTTCACTTTAGAAGTTGTAAGTAATGAGAAGTCTGAAGTAAGTAGTGGGGCTTATAAACCTTGATTTGGTTTGGGTAGTGTATTTTGGGTTCTCCAAGGAGCACTACTTAATTACTTCATAAGTTGTGAGCAGTCAGAAACCCAAAATAAGTAATGAGACATCAAAAACCTAATTTGGTCTTAGAAGTGCTTCTTGGGTTCTCAAAAAGGCAAATCCTCTCTAAGCATAAATCTAAAGGGCTAACTAGTCAAGGACAAGTGTCATAAGTACATACAACTCACTTCTAAAACTTGTAAAGTGGTTAAACAAGGATTGGATGCATCTAGGTATAACAATAAACATGCAAAGACTGATTGGGATAGTCCAAATTGTAATAAAGAACACACCAAGCTTTAATGCAAAGATCAAAACACTCAGACTTGATAGTGACATATAACTACTATCGGTATGGCTCACATAGTTCCAAGGAGGAGAATTAAATGCATAATGAGCTTGAGGAGATGGGTGGTGATTCTGGATGGTTCATCTTATGGTCAAAGTAGTTACATGCTTTGAATGTAAAAAGGTTGAGTAGAATAAATGGTAGCAATTCTAGTCATCAAAGACTTCCTCTCTCAAATTCCCCATTGACTGTAAGCTCTTCTTCTTCTTCCCTTTCTCTATATATATCTCACGTCTTCCATTTTTTAAAGGGTTCCTAGTTTTTTTAGATTTTATTTTATCTTTTGGGTAGATAGGACATTCTTTGAGATATTGCAAAATATGCTTAGCTTTATTAGATCGACCTTGTCAAGCACTTGTAAGAACTACCTCTTTATGCAATAAAAGGAATTTATTTGCTTATCTCTTGCCTTGGATTCATATATATTGAGTTGTACACTATGGTAATGTGTGAAGGAGAATCTTCCTCATCTATGGTCCTCCTTTCTAGCCTTATTTAAGGTGTTTTAAAGGATATTCGTAGGTCTAGTTTAGTATTCTTTCTACCATTGATGTGAGCTTTCAGTGAGTCATATAACTCCTCTCTATTTCTTGAGATTGTACAAGTTGATATTGTCCTCTGCAAAATTAGTGTGGGTTCAAGATGGTGAGATTTTCCCATTTAGCTTTGGTGCATCACTTGGTTAGCTTTCTTAGGACCCCTTATCCCATTTCTAACCCTTTTCCCTATGAAGAATTAGTTTAGCTTTTAGTTTAGGTGAGCATCAAAGAGGAACCAACCTACTCTAGAGGTTCAACCTCACTACAGGATACCCACAGGCTGAGGTTGTTCCCATGCTTGTAACTAAAAGTGAGAGAGCCTAAAAAACTCTCCCATAAAGGGTGTAATTCCACACCAAAATAGTTTATGGCATGCTCAGTGGGACCAAGGTCCAAAGCAATAGAAGGATTTTTGGTGTTGTATTTCTAAATATCAGCCTTTGGAGGCATTCCACAAACATCAATGGTAACTTTGCGTATTTATCACCTAGTTTAAAGCAACCCAAGTACCTAATCATAATTATTTGAGGAACAATATCTTGGTGTGTCTTTCCTCTGATCATCTTGTGGAAGCAAGTATTTATCACAAATGGTGACTCAAAATTGAAGCTTTTGGTTATGGGCAGACCAAGTTTGTCTCTTTGTAGATTTTAATCAGCTCCTACATCTCACTTGACATATGAGTCTAATATGAATAGCTATGGTGGATATCCTTATTATCCATCTCTTTACCAAAAACCTTGGTAAGTTATTCATAATCCATATGAGCCTAATCAGCCCTATCAAGAACCCTATCAAAGCTATGAGGAACCTTGACAAGTTCCTCATGATCCATTTATACAAGAATATTTGCCCTGGTACTTCCTATGGACAACAAGCCCATCATAATACTGCTCCTCATCAACCCTATCATGAGCCATCTATACCAAAACTTAGGCAAAATTTAGTGAGCCTTGACAAGCATGCTATAGAAGTGTGCTCACAAAAGTATTATGGCCAAAATGTCCCTACTCACTAGATCTATTATGTGAGGGACTCATTATATAAAATCATAGGTATCATGTTGGATATAGGAAGTTACATTTAGACCATTGAGGACAAGATGAAAGGACTTGAGGAACAACATGGGAAACCTTCCAACCTTTTGTGCCTACCTACACACCACCTCAGTCTTCTTATGTGCCATCCATTCCTCCTCAACAAACTAGTCCATGTGCTCCTTTGAGTTTTCCAAGTTCTTCATATATTTCTCAGACTTTCCCTTCCTAGAATTTAGTTTAAGAGAACTACCAAAAAGAAAAAGGAATTGTTGTGTAACAACTTACTATTGAGATTCAAGAATCCTTTCTTCCTCAAGAAACCCTTATGAGGTCCTTCAAGGTTCCAAGCTAGAATCAAGTGGTGAAGTCATGGGGTAAGTAAAATGAAAAAAATATGGATTTGAGGATCTAGGTTAAGGAAGAATCTAAACCTCTACAAACATCCCTCATCCCTCTTCAAGATCCCTCTTGTGTTGCTGACCACCTTAAAGAAGAGATATTTTAAGAGAATATAACAAATAAAATAAAATATTTGGAGCTAAGGACAAAGAATCAAGAAGAGAAGCAGAATCAGAAGATCAAAGGAGAAATTTTAGCTTTCCCATCTTGGAACCAAGTCATGCAGTCAGGCGGACCTAAAGCTACTCAATCCCCACCCCTCCCTCCTCAATAATCTAAGCCTTTATCTTTTCCATCCTAGAAATCCATTCAAAGTGGTATGAAAAAGGAGGAGGTGGTGATTCCTGAAGTTAGACAAGAGACCTTGTAGCCTCCACTCCTTTCCCCTCAAAATCCTAGAGCCTTTCCTTCATGGAGAGCCATACAAAAACCAAAGAATCAGGAAGAGGAGGTGAAGGTGAACCAAGTAGAACAACTTTAGGAACCTATGGTAGCTTCTTTGGACCTTTCTCACCTTGTTAAGTATTTTTAAGGATCTATTATGCCACTCTTTGAAAAATAAACTCTCCTCTATGATGAGAAGATGCAGCTAAATAAATAGGAAATGAAGGTGACTTGAGTGACTAGGAAGAAGAATCATGATTAGGAAATGTCTTGGTAAGGAAAAATATGCTTCTATTTTCCATGATGATGTAGAGATGGAATAAGTGTAAGAGAAATCTGAGTTAGAAGTTGAAATATAACTATATGAGGAAGAGGTTGTTGATGTGTCAGAGAAAGATGTCCTAGTTGGATGAGGTAATGATGCTCTTCATGAGCTCCTTGATAACACAAAAACTATCATCTATCATGAAGGACAAAAGCTTGCAAGAGAAGAACAAGCTGAAATAAAGAGCATGCTCAATCATCAGCTTGAAATTGAAAATGAAGCAATGTTGATTGACCAATTTGAGATGTCAAAAGAAGGCTCACAACCTCATGTTGTTGGTCAAGAAGCTGATATGCTTGCTTCTGACTTTTAGTTTGAAAATGCTCCAATTGAATTATAGCTTCATGAGAACAATTTTTTTGATTTGTTTGATATCCTACATTCAAGTTTTTCTTTATGTGAATGGGGTCCATTGTAGGAGAAAAGGAGTACTATCATCAAGCAGGAGGTAGTTATTATCTCAGGAGACATGTTTGAACTTTTCAAACATGGCAACTATTCTCTCCAACTTCAGACATCTCTCTACTATTAGAGACTGAGGAGTTCAATTGGCCTCAAGAAGCCATAGGGTCAAGTCAATCTCCCTTAGAGGTTAACCTCACAGTTATGTCAAAAGAGACACATTGAGTTGGTTTAGATGTTCATGATCGGTAGTTTAGGAATGAGTAAGAACTGAAGTTATTCCTGTAAGGTCCACAATTTTGGAAGAAGTATGATTGGGTATGAGACCCATGTTTATAATTCATGCACTTAAAATATGAATTAGGGGAACCAGTCACTTCCCCAAGAAGACATGAGCATCTAATTGCTCATAGCTATAGAAAGGAGATATCAAGAAAAAACAAGTATGATTCAAAGATTGAAGGTGCACAAAATAGTTTTCTATTTGACCTGGGTGGAAAATACTTGTGGATTGTAGCCATGTACATGTTAGAGTAATTTTTGTGCTTTCCTCTATGTGTAGTTTTTAGCACATTTGTTTGTTGTCCCTATTTCTAGGCTAGTTTCCTTTCAATAAGTGCCTTCGGTACTTTGTTTTGTTTTATCCTTATTGCTTCAGAAGATGTTCCACAAAGGGTCAGCCTTGTTGAACTAGAGTAGTGACTCCATGCCCAATTGACTAGACAAGGCAATATGAGCTAGGTTCTTCAAGCATAGCAGGCATGCTTCCCTATGAGTCACCATAAATGTTAGCCATTTTTGACCCACATACCAAAATTTTTATAGTTTGAAGAAAACGGACATAACTCAAGAAGAAATTGGCAAAGTATTCAGACTTTGGATTTCTAAGGGCATGGTGTAAATTAGTTTCCAATGGTGCTTGACTTCTAAATGTTTTATAAGTAGAAGTAATTTGTGTTTATGAACCTGAATTACTCATGGATAGTGCAGATCAGATTCTCCAAGGTGAACAACTTCAATATTTCTCTAAAAGAAGGATTTGGGTTCTCTAATGAATACAATTTTGAGTTTCTAGAGGAGAACTAATTTAGAAACTTTATAAGTAATCAATAGTCAAAACCCCAAAGCAAGTAAGCAGGCTTAGAAAGCTCAATTTGGTTTGGGTAGTGTATTTTAGATTTCTGGGGGTGCACTACTTATTTCACTTTATAAGTTGTACGTAATGATAAGTTTGAAGTAATTAGTGGGGAATGTAAAAAGCTTGATTTGGTCTGGGTAGTGTATTTCAAGTTTATAGGGGTGCACTACTTATTTCACTTTATAAATTGCAAGTAAAGATAAGTCTGAAGTAAGTAGTGGGGCTTGGAAATCTTGATTTGGTCTGGGCAGTGTATTTTGGGTTTCTGGGGGTGACTACTTATTTCAATTTATAAGTTACACGTAATGATAAGTTTGAAGTAAGTAGAAGGGCTTGGAAAGACTGATTTGGTCTAGGTAGTGTATTTCAGGTTCTCCAAGGAGCACTACTTAATTACTTCATAAGTTGTGAGCAGTCAAAAACCCAAAATAATTAATGAGACATCAAAAGCCTGATTTGGTCTTAGAAGTACTTCTCAGGTTTTCAAAAAGTCAAGTCCTCTCCAAACATAAATCTAAAGGGCCAATTAGTTAAGGACAAGTGGTAAAAGTACATACAACTAAGTTATAAAACATGTAAAGTGGTCAAACAAGGATTGGACATGTCTAGGCAGAGAAATGAATAATCAAAGATCAATTGAGTCTAAGTTGTAATAAAGAACATGCCAAACTTTAATGTAAAGATCAAAACACTCAAAATTGGTAGAGACATGCAACTACCACTAGTATGGCTCACTTAGTTCTAGGAAGGAGAATTAAATTCATAAGGAGCTCGAGTAGATGGGTGGTGATTTTGGATGATTCATCCAATGGTCAAAGTAGTTACATGCTTTGAATGTAAAGAACTCGAGTAGAATAAAAGATAGTAATTTCAGTCATTAATGACTTCCTCTCTCAAGTTTCCCTCTAGATGTAAGCTCTTCTTCTTCCCTTTCTCTTTATATATCTCATGTCTTCCATTTTATAAAGGGTTCCCAATTTTTTTAGAGTTTATTTTATCTTTCTAGGAGATGGGACTTTTTTTGAGATATTGCAAAATATGCTCAGCTTGATTAGGCTCGACCCTATCAAGCACTTGTAAGAACTACCTCTTAATGCAATAAAAGAACTTTCTTTTCCTATCTCTTGCCTTGGATTTATGTCTGTTGAGTTTTTCACTACGGTAATGTGTGAAGGAGAATCTTCCTCATCCATGGTACTCATTTTTGGCCTTGTTTAGGGTGTTTTCAAAGATGTTCATAGGTATGGTTTAGTGTTCTTTCTGCCATTTATGTGATCTTTTAGTGAGTCGCATAACTCCTCTCTATTTTCATAAATTGCTTCCAAAACCTTCTCCATGAAATACTAATGCAACGAGCACGATCTTGAGATTGTGCAAGTTAGTATTATCCTCTACAAAATTAGTGTAGGTTCAAGCTGGTGAGATTTTTACATTTAGCTTTGGTGTATCACCTATTTATCTTTCTTAGGATCCCTTATACCTTTCTAACCCTTTTCCCTATGAAGCATTAGTTTAGCTTTTAGTTTAGGTGAGCATCAAAGAGGAACCGGCCTACTCTAGAGGTTCAACCTCACTACAGGTACCCATAGCCTGAGGTTGTTCCCATGCTTGTAGCTAGAAGAGAGAGAGCCTAAAAAACTCTCCCATGAAGGGTGAAATTCCACACCATAATAGTTTTTGGCACACCCAGTGGGACCAAGTTCTACAGAAGTAGAAGGATTTTTGGTGTGTTTATTCTGCATATCAACCTTTGGAGGCATTCAATAAACATCAATGATGACTTTGAGTATTTATCACCTGGTTTAAAGTAGCCCAAGTGCCTAATCATCATTATCTAAAGAGGAAGATCTTGGTTTGTCTTTCCTCTAATCATGTTGTGGAAGCAAACAGTTATCACCAATGGCTACTCTAAATCAAAGCTTTTGATTATGGGCAGACCAGGTTTGTCTCTTTGTAGATTTTAATTAGCACCTACATCTCACTGGACATATAAGGCTAATATGAACAACTATGGTGGATATCCTTATTATCCATATTTTTATTAGCAACCTTGACAAGTTCTTCATAATATATATGAGCCTAATCATCCCTATAAATAACCCTATCAAAGATATGAAGAACCTTGGCAAGTTCCTCATGATCTATTTATACAAGAATATTACCTTTGTCCTTCCTATGGACAACAAACCCATCATAATAATGCTCCTCATCAACCCTATAATGAGCCATCTATACCAACACTTAGGCAAACTTTAGTGAGCCTTGATAAGCATGTTCCAGAATTTAGTTTAGGAGAATCACCAACAAGAAAAAGGAATTGTTGTGGAACAACCTACTATTGAGATTCAAGACTCCTTTCTTCCTCAAGAAACCCTATGAGGTCCTTCATGGTTCTAAGCTGGAATCAAGTGGTGAAGTCATGGGGTAAGCAAAATGAAACAAATCTAGATTTGAGGATCTGGGTTAAAGAATAATCTAAACCTTTGCAAACATCCCTCATCCCTCTTCAAGAGTCCTCTTGTGTTACTGACCACCTTAAACATGATCTATTTCAAGAGAATATAGTGAAGCAAATCAAAGAGTTGGAGCTGAGGATAAAGAATCAAGAAGAGAAGCAGAAGTAGAAGATCAAAGGAGAACTTTTAGGTTTCCCATCTTTGAACCAAGTCATGTAGTCAAGTAGACCTAAAGATACTCAATCCCCACCCCTACCTCCTCAACAATCTAAGCCTCTATCCTTTGCATCTTGGAAATCCATTAAAAGCAGTATGAAAAATGAGGAGGTGGTGATTCCTAAAGTTAGATAAGAGACCTTTCAGCTTCCACTACTTTCCCCTCAAAATCCTAGAGCCTTTCCTTCATGGAGAGCCATCCAAAAACTAAAGAATCAAGAAGAGGAGGTGAAGGTGATCCAAGTAGAACAACTTCAGGAACCTATGGTTGCTTATTTAGACCTTTCTCACCTTATTGAGTATTTTCAAGGATCTGTTATGCCACTCTTTAAAAAATAACCTCTCCTTTGTGACGCAAATTAAGAAGATGTAGATAAAGAAATAGGAAATGAAGGTGACTTGAGTGACCAGGAGGAAGAAATCATGATTGGGACACCTCTTAGCAAGGAAAAATATGCTTTGATTTTCCATGATGATGCGAAGATGGAACAAGTACAAGAGAAAGCTGAGGTAGAAGCTAAAATACAAGTACATGAGGAAGAGGTTTCTGATGTACTAGAGAAAGGTGTCCCAGTTGGATGAGTTGACAATGTTCTTCATGAGCTACCTGATAACACAAAAACTACCATCTATCATGAAAGACAAGAGCTTATAAGAGAAAAACTTGCTGAAATAGAGAACATGCTCAATCATCAGCTTGTTATAAAAAATTACTTAGTGTTGATTGACCAATCTAAGATGTTAAAAGAAGGCTTGCAGCCTCATGTTGTTGGTCAAGAAGCTTATATGCTTGCTTCTAAATTTTAATTTGAAAAGTCTCCAATTGACTACAACTTCATGAGAACAATTTTTTTGATTTGTTTGATATCCTTCATTAAGGTTTTTCTTTACTTGAATGGGGTCCATTGCAGGATAAGAGGAGTACTATCATCAAGTAGGAGGTAGTTATTCTCTTAGGAGAAGACATGTTTGAACTTTTCAAACATGGCTATCAACTTTTCTCTCCAACTTCAGAAATCTCTCTACTATTAGAGGCTGAGGAGTTCAAATGGCCTCAAAAATCCATAGGGTCAGGTCCATCTCCCTTAGAGGTAAACCTCACAGATATGTCAAAAGAGACACATTGAGTTGGTTTATATGTTCATGATTGGTAGTTTAGGAATGAGGAATAACTTAAGTTATTATTGTAAGGTCCACAATTTTGGAAGAAGTATGGTTGGCTCTTAGACCCATATTTACAATTCATGCACCTAAAATTGGTAGGAGGGGAACCAGTCACTTCCCCAAGAAGACATGAGCATATAATTTCTCATAGCTATAGAAGGGAGTTATCAAGAAAAAAAAAGTATGCTTCAAAGATCCAAGGTGCACAAAATAGTTTTCCATTTGACCTGGGTGGAAAATACTTGTAGATTGTAGCCTTGTACATGTTAGAGTATTTTTTATGCTTTCCTCTAAGTGCAGTTTTTAGCACATTTATTTTTTGTCCCTATTTCTAGGCTAGTTTATTTTTAATAAGTGCCTTGGGCACTTTTTTTTATTTTATCCTTGTTGCTTCAGAAGAGGTTCCATAAAGGGTTAGCCTTTTCGAACTAGAGCAGTGACTCCATGCCCAATGGACTAGACAAGGCAACATGAACTGGGTTCTTCAAGCACAACAGACATGCTTCCTTATGAGTCACCAAAAATGTTTGGCATTTTTGGCCCACATACCAAAATTATGCCATTTTGAAGAAAATGGACATAACTTAGGAAGAAAATGGCAAAGTATTCAAACTTTGAGTTTCTAAGGGCACAATGCAAATTGGGTTTCCAGCGGTGCTTGACTTCTAAATGTTTTATAAGTAGAAGTAATTTGTCTTTAGAGCCCAAATTACTCATGGATGGTGTAGATTATATTCTCCAAGGTGAACAACTTCAAGCTTTATCTTAAAGAAGGATTTGGGTTCTCTAATGAAGATAATTTTAGGTTTCTAGAGGAACACTACTTAAAAAATTTTATAAGTAATCAACAATCGAAACCCCAAGGCAAGTAAGAAGGCTTAGACATTTATATTTGGTCTGGGTAATGTATTTCAAGTTCCTGGGGGTGCACTACTTATTTCACTTTATAAGTTGTAAGTAATGATAAGTTCAAAGTAAGTAATGGGGCTAGGAAAGCCCGATTTGGTCTGGATAGTGTATTTCAGGTTTTTGGGGGTGCACTACTTATTTCACTTTATAAGTTGTAAGTAATGATAAGTTTGAAGTAAGTATTGGGGCTTGGAAACCCTGATTTGGTCTGGGTAGTGTATTTCAAGTTTCTAGGGGTGCACTAATTATTTCACTTTATAAGTTGCAAGTAATGATAAGTTTCAAGTAAGTAGTGGGGCTTGGAAAGATCTATTTTGTCTAGGTAGTGTATTTTAGGTTCTCCAAGGAGCACTAATTAATTAATTAATTCATAAGTTTTGAGTAGTCAGAAATCCAAAATAAGTAATGAGACATCAAAAGCTTGATTTGGTCTTAGAAGTGCTTCTTGGGTTCTCAAAAAGATAAGTCCTCTCCAAGCATAAATCTAAAGGGCCAATCAGTTAAGGATAAGTGGTAAAAGTACATACAACACACTTCTATAACATGAAAAGTGGTCAAACAAGGATTGGACACATCCAAGTGGAGCAACAAACATGTAAAGATTGATTGGGATAGTCCAAGTTGTAATAATGAACACACCAAGATTTAATGCAAAGATCAAAACACTTAGACTTGGCAGTAACATGCAACTACCACTGGTATTTCTCACTTAGTTCCAAGAAGGAAAATTAAATGCATAAGGAGGTCAAGGAGATGGGTGGTGATTCTAGATAGTTCATCTGATTGTTAAAGTAGTTGCATGTTTTAAATGTAAAGAGCTTGAGTAGAATAAACGGTAGCAGTTTTGGTCATCAACAACTTCCTCTCTCAAGTTCCCCACTGGCCACAAGATCTTCTTCTTCCCTTTATATATA
Organism: Torreya grandis; assembly: GCA_037957365.1. Taxonomy (NCBI): domain Eukaryota; kingdom Viridiplantae; phylum Streptophyta; class Pinopsida; order Cupressales; family Taxaceae; genus Torreya; species Torreya grandis. Next base: position 1,711,486 of record JARHVA010000571.1, on the reverse strand, counting down.
TATATATGTATATATATATATATATCACGTCTTCCATTATGTAAAGGGTTCCCAATTTTTTCAAATTTTGTTTTATCTTTCTAGGAGATGGGATATTATTTGAGATATTGTAAAATATACTCAACTTGATTAGGCTCGACCCTATCAAGCTCTTGTAAGAACTACCTCTTGATGCAATAAAAGGACTTTCTATGCCTATCTCTTGCCTTGGATTCATATCTATTGAGTTTTTCACTATGGTAATGTGTGAAGGAGAATCTTCCTCATCCATGGTCTTCCTTTCTAGCCTTGTTTAAGGTGTTTTCAAGGCTGTTCATAGGTTTGGTTTAGTGTTATTTTGACCATTGATGTGAGATTTTAGTGAGTCATATAACTCCTCTCTATTTTCATACATTGCTTCTGGAATCTTCTCCATGAAATACTAATGCAATCAAATCGATCTTGAGATTGTGCAAGTTGGTATTATCCTCTACAAAATCAGTGTGGGTTTAAGATAGTGAGATTTTCCCATTTGGCTTTGGTGCATCACCTGGTTAGCTTTCTTAAGAGCCCTTATCCGCTTGCTAACCCTTTTCCCTGTGAAGCATTAGTTTAGCTTTTAGTTTAGGTGAGCATTAAAGAGGACTTGACCTACTCTAGAGGTTCATCTTCACTATAGGATAACCACAACTTGAGGTTGTTCCCATGCTTGTAGCTAAAAGTGAGAGAGCCTGAAAAACTCTCCCATGATGGGTGCAATTCCATGACACAATAGTTATTGGCAATCCCAGTGGGACCAAGGTCTAAAGTAGTAGAAGTCTTTTTGGTGTTATTATTTTGCACATCAACCTTTAGAGGCATTCAATAAACATCAATGGTGACTTTGATCAACTGGTTTATAGTATCCCAAGTGCATAATCATAATTATCTAAAGAGGAAGATCTTGGTGTATCTTTCCTCTGATCAACTTATGGAAGCAATTAGTTATCACCAATGGTGACTCAAAATCAAAGCTTCTGGTTATGGGCAGACCTGATTTGTCTTTTTGTAGATTTTAATCAGCTCTTACATCTCACTTGACATATGAGGCTAATATGAATAATTATGGTGGCTATCCTTATTATCCATCTCTTTATCAATAACCTTGGCAAGTTCTTTATAATCCATATGAGCCTAATCATCCCTATCAAGAACCCTATCAAAGCTATGAGGAATCTTGGTAAGTTCCTCATGATCCATTTATACAAGACTATTGCCTTGGTCCTTATGGACAACAAGCCCATCATAATACTAATCCTCATCAACCCTATCATGAGCCATCTATACCAACACTTAGGCAAAATTTAGTGAGCCTTGACAAGCATGATCTAGAAGTGTGCTCACAAAATTATTATGGCCAAAATGTCCCTACTCACTAGATCTATTATGTGAGGGACTCATTACAACAAATAAAAGTGGAATAGACCCCTGTTGAGAGAGCAAATTGGAACATTCTCATAGGTAACATGTTGGATATAGGTAGTTACATTCAAAGCATTGAGGACAAGTGAAAAGGACTTGAGGAACAATAGGGGAAACCTCACCAACCTTTTGTGCCTACCTATGCACCACCTCAGTCTTCTTATGTGCCAACCATTCCTTCTCAGTAGACCATTCCAAGTGCTCGTTTGAGTTTTCCAAGTTATTCATATGTTTCTCTGATGATCCCTTCTTGGAATTCAGTTTAGGATAACCACCAACAAGATAAAGGAATTATTGTGAAATAGCCTACTATTGAGATTCAAGACTCCTTTCTTCCTCAATAAACCCTTATGAGGTCCTTCAACGTTCTAAGCTAGAATCAAGTGGTGAAGTCATGGGGTAAGCAAAATGAAACAAATCTAGATTTGAGGATCCAGGTTAAGGAAGAGTCTAAACCTTTGAAAACATCCCTCATCCCTCTTCAAGAGAAATCTTGTGTTCTTGACCACCTTAAAGAGGAGCTATTTCAAGAGAATATAGTGAAGCAAATTAAAGAGCTGGAGCTAAGGAGAAAGAATCAGGAAGAGAAACAAAATCATATGATCAAAGGAGAACTTTTAGCTTTCCCATCTTGGAACCAAGTTATACAGTTAAGCAAACCTAAAGCTACTTAGTCCCCACCCCTCCCTCCTCAAAAATATAATCCTCTATCTTTTCCATCTTGGAAATCCATTCAAGGTGGTATGAAAAAAGAGGAGAAGGTGGTGATTCCTGAAGTTAGACAATAAACCTTGTAGCCTTCACTCCTTTCCCCTCAAAAGCCTAGAGCCTCTCCTTCATACAGAGCCATCCAAATACCAAAGAATCAAGAAGAGAAGGTGAAGGTGATCCAAGTAGAAAAACTTTAGGAACCTATTGTAGCTTCTTTGGACCTTTCTCACCTTGTTGAGTATTTTCAAGGATCTGCTATGCCACTCTTTAAAAAAGAACCTCTCTTATGTGAGGCAAATCAAGAATATACAGCTAAAGAAATAGGAAATAAAGGTGACTTGAGTTACCAAGAACAAGAAATCATGATTGGGACACCTCTTAGTAAGGAAAAATGTGCTTTGATTTTCCATGATGATGCAAAGATAGAACAAGTGCAAGAGAAAGTTGAGGTAGAGGCTGAAATACAAGTACATGAGGAAGAGGTTGCTTATGTGATAGATAAAGATGTCCTAGTTGGATGAGTTAATGATGTTATTCATGATGTCCTTGATAACACAAAAATTTCCATCTATCATGAAGGACAAGAGCTTACAAGAGAAGAACTTGCTGAAATAGAGATTATGCTCAATCATCAGCTTGATATTGAAAATGAAGTAGTGTTGATTGACCAATTTGAGATGTCAAAAGAAGGATTTCAGCCTCATGTTGTTAGTCAAGAAACTAATATGCTTGCTTCTGACTTTTAATTTGAAAAGGCTCCAATTGAACTGTAGTTTTATGAGAACAATTTTTTTGATTTGTTTGATATCCTACATTAAGGTTTTTCTTTACTTGAATGGGGTCTATTACAGGATAAGAGGAGTAATATCATCAAGTAGGAGGTAGTTATTCTCTCAAGAGATGACATGTTTAAACTTTTCAAACATGGCTATCAAATTTTCTCTCCAACTTCAGACATCTCTCTACTATTAGAGGTTGAGGAGTTCAAATGGCCTTAAGAAGCCATAGGGTCAGGTCCATCTCCCTTAGAGGTCAACCTCATAGATATGTCAAAAGAGACACATCAAGTTGGTTTATATGTTCATGATCCATAATTTAAGAATGAGGAAGAACTGAAGTTGTTCCTATAATGCCCATAATTTTGGAATGAGTATGATTGGGTCTTGGACCCATGTTTATATTTCATGCACCTAAAATTGGTAGCAGGGGAACCAGTCACTTCCCCAAGAAGACATGAGCATCTAATTTCTCATAGCTATAGAAGGGAGCTATCGAGAAGAAACATGTATGCTTCAAAGATCTAAGGTGCAAAAAATAGTTTTCCATTTGACCCAGGTGGAAAATACTTGTAGATTGTAGCCATGTACATGTTAGAGTAATTTTTGTGCTTTCCTCTAAGTGTTATTTTTAGCACATTTATTTGTTGTCCCTATTTTTAGGATAGTTTCCTTTCAATAAGAGCCTTGGGTACATTATTTTGTTTTATCCTTGTTGCTTTAGAAGAGGTTCTAGAAAGGGTCAGCCTTATTAGACCAGAGCAGTGACTCCATGCCCAATGGACTAGACAAGGCAACATGAGCTGGGTTCTTCAAGCATAGAAGGCATGCTTCCTTGTGAGTCACCAAAAATGTTGGCCATTTTTGTCCTACATACCAAAATTTTTCCAATTTGAAGAAAATGGACATAATTTAGGAAAAAAATGGCAAAGTATTTAGACTTGAAGTTTTTGAGGGCATAGTACAAATCGAGTTTTCAACGTTACTTAAATTCTAAATGTTTTATAAGTAGAAGTAATTTGGGTTTACGAACCTGAATTAATCATAGACAGTGCAAATTAGATTCTCTAAGGTGAATGACTTCAAGCTTTCTCTTAAAAAAGGCTTCACATTCTTTGATGAAGATAATTTTGGGTTTCCAGAGGAACACTACTTTTAAAACTTTATAAATAATTAGTAGTCGAAACCCCTAAGTAAGTAAGAAGGCTTGGAAAGCCCAATTTGGTCTGGGTAGTGTATTTTGGGTTTCTGGGGGTGCAATACTTATTTCAATTTATAAGTTACAAGTAATGATAAGTTCAAAGTAAGTAGTGGGGCTTGGAAAGCCCAATTTGGTTTGGGCAGTGTATTTTGGGTTTCTAGGGTTGCACTACTTATTTCAATTTATAAATTGCAAGTAATGATAAGTCTGAAGTAAGTACTGGGGCTTGGAAACCCTGATTTGGTCTAGGTAGTGTATTTCAAGTTTTTGGGGGTGCACTTATTATTTCACTTTATAAGTTGCAAGTAATGATTTGTCTAAAGTAAGTAGTGGGGCTTGGAAATCCTAATTTGGTCTGGGTAGTGTATTTCAAGTTATCCAAGGAGCACTACTTAATTACTTCATCAGTTGTGAGCAGTCAGAAACCCAAAATAAGTAATGAGATATCAAAATCTTGATTTAGTCTTAGAAATGCTTCTCAAATTCTCAAAAAGACAAGTCATCTCTTAGCATAAATCCAAAGGGCCAATCAATCAAGGACAAGTGTCACAAGTACATACAACTCACTTATAAAACATGAAAAGTGGTCAAACAAGGATTGGATGTGTTCAAGTGGAGCAACGAACATGTAAGGACTAATTGGGATAATCCAAGTTGTAATAAAAAACACACCAACCTTTAATGCAAAGATCAAAACACTCAAACTTGGTAGTGACATGCAATTAACACTGGTATGGTTCTCTCAGTTCCAAGAAGGAGAATTAAATACATAAAGAGTTTGAGGAGATCAGTTGTAATTCTAGATGGTTCATTCAGTGGTCAAAGTAGTTGCATGCTTTGAATATAAAGAGCTTGAGTAGAATAAATGTTAACAGTTTTGGTCATCAATGAATTCCTCTCTCAATTTCCCTACTGGCCATAAGCTCTTCTTCTTCTTCCCTTTATCTATATATATCTCACATCTTCCATTTTATAAAGGGTTCCCAATTTTTTTAGATTTTGTTTTATCTTTTTGGGAGATTGGACATTCTTCGAGATATTACAAAATATGCTCAACTTGATTAGGCTTGACCCTATCAAGCACTTGTAAGAACTACCTCTTGATGAAATAAAATGAATTTCTTTGCCTATCTCTTGCGTTAGATTCATGTATGTTGAGTTGTACACTATGGTAATGTGTGAAGGAGAATCTTCCTCATCTATGGTCTGCCTTTTTGGCCTTGTTTAGGGTGTTTTCAAGGCTGTTCACATGTCTATTTTAGTTTTATTTATGCCATTGATGTGAGATTTTAGTGAGTCATAGAACTCCTCTCTATTTGCATTCATTACTTCCAGAACCTTCTCCATGATATACAAATGCAACCAACTCGATCTTGAGATTGTGCAAGTAAGTATTATCTTTTGCAAAATTAGTGTCGGTTCAAGATGGTGATATTTTTCCATTTAGCTTTGGTGCATTGCCTGGTTAGCTTTCTTAAGAACCCTTATCCCCTTTCTAACCCTTTTCCTTATGAAGCATTAGTTTAGCTTTTAGTTTATGTGAGCATCAAATAGGAATTGGCCTACTCTGGAGGTTCAACCTCACTATAGGATACCCACAGCCTGAGGTTGTTCCCATGCTTGTAGTTGGAATTGAGAGAGCTTGAAAAACTCTCCCATAAAGGGTGAAATTCTACATCACAACATGACCTATTGTAGGAAGCAAATTATAGGAGTGTGAGTTCTGTTTGAAGTAGTGATTGACATTGAATGAATTATGGGTTCAATGAATTCTATGTAGTATATCCTAATTATATAAACTATTTAAATAAGTTATGTGTTGAATGAATAAGTTATTGTGTTATTTTTCCTTTGTAACTCAATCAAGTTAATAATAGAAGGCTCATGGAAACCCATTTATTGTATTGTTGATTACTTGAATATGATGGATGCTTATTTGGAATTCATTTTAGGATCTTACCCAGTTCTCTCTTTAAACCTACTTTTATATTTTGTGACTCAGCTATTCCTTTAAATGGTGATATGAATGGATGTTTCTAATGTTTAATTTACTATTTCTAATGTAAAGAGTAACATAGGCGGTGGATAAACTAGTACTATGTTTGCTCTCAATGTTATGTTTCTCTTTTCTTAGTACTATGTATAAGTGTTTATGATGGGATTGCAAAACACTTATCAAGTTAATAATAGAAGGATCATGGAAACCCATTGAATGCATTGTTGATTGCTTCAACATGATGGTATGCTTATTTGGGAATGATTTTATGCTTGAGGGTTAGACATTCAACAATGCAGATAATGATTATGCATTGAATGAATGATTATACCCTAAATAATCATTATTTCCTTCAAGTAATCCTCATTATAGTCAACATAATACTCCTCAATTCTTCAGTGATAATTGTGGTAATGTGAAGGATGGACATGTATGAATGTTTATTGTGGACTTAAAAAACACTTATCATGTTCATTTTCCTTAATAAATCAATCAAGTTAATAATGTAAGGCTCATGGAAACCCTTTCAATGTATTATTGACTACTTGAATCTAATGGTATGTTTATTTGGGATTCAATGTAGGAGCTTATCATGTTCTCTCTTTAAACCTTGATATATTTTTTATGACTCAGTTGTTCCCTTAAATGGTGTTATGAATGGATGTTTCTAATGTTTAATTTCATGTTGCTAATGCAAAGAATAACATAGGTAGTGGATAAATTAGTACTATGTTTGCTCTCAATGTTATGTTTCTCTTTTCTTAGTACTATATTTCTATCAATGCCCCTTGTTTATGCAAAAAATAATAACTCTATTTTTTTAAGCTTGCCCACTTCATATATGTCATCCAAGTGAAAGAGATTTTTATCTCTTATAGTGCAAAATCCACATCTTAGGGAGTTTCATTCCAATGAATTAGAGTGGAGTGAGGTGGAGTACAATCTAGGAAAAAATAAAGATATCATTACCTGGGTACAAAGATATCATATAGAAGATTTATTAAATGGTAAATGCAAGAGATAGGGGTATACCACTACCTTCTATATCGAAGATAATATATTCAATCCTATGCCATCTGACTTGAAAAAAGAGGAGGATTGATAGATTTCTCCAATACATAGTGTGGTATTATGTATTGTAATTATTACTTTTTTAAAATACAAATCAATCTTTTTTTAATCATAATTTATGTATGTATGATATGGGTATTGGTGTATGTATGGGCCTGAGGATTATAGGGTGGAAGATGACGTGCATTATGACATTTTAAATATTTTAAAATTTGGCATTGGCAGCCGACGTGGCCATAATCATTTATGTCATGGATGCCAATGTCACTTTTCTATCTATGTTTTGATGAAGATACAAGAATATGATTTGATTACATATAACAACATGGGTCATATGGACTACTAGAACATGGTTTGCCATGGGCAAGAGATCAATGAATTTAGGAGTAGTCATTGTACTCTGGATCCATTCAAAAGTGATATATTAAAGGATTAGGTGGAGAGGTTATTGTTGTTGGGCTTGACTCTTGAACTTGTTCACTAAAAGCATCATGACATGGTGCATGAAAAACATACATTGTTTGAAGGATAGACAAAGAGGGATGATTTTATGACTAAAGATGACATCTACAATATTCATAGAAGGATGAAGGAAGCATAATACATATTTAATCCTAGTGATGTGGATAGTGTTTGAACATTTATCACTAAAAATATTGAAAAATTATTTGTGTATGAAGAATTTGAAAAAATAGGAAAGTAAGAACAACCCTTTGTCTTAGGCCTACATCTTCCTCAACAATGTCGATGGATGTTGAAGTATGTACATAATAGTATACTTTTAATGGAATCCACATAGGGGACAAATACATAAAAGGTACTTACAGATTTATAAATTTGACTGACTTATTATTGTATAATACTTATGTTTTTGTATAAGGTACTCCACAAAAACTTCACACTTGTTATTGTAAAAGACTTATGTTTTTATTTTGTGATGCAGTTCATGTTTTAACACACTTTTTGTATTTGATAGTATTCACAATAGACTTCCCATTATGGGGGCATTGATGTCGAGGGATACTATTCTAGACCTAACATCATGGATGCAAAAGCTAGTGGTTAGTGCACATTGTCACATGTTGGAATGGAAACAAAATGCTTTCATGGTGGATGATGCTCATGCTAAAATTGTTTATATTAGGTAAGTTGAGCCCATGTCTATTATAAATATTTATTGTTTTTTTTAAAATTCTTTGTTTTCTAATTTTGTTACATTTACTTTGTCATTGTGAGTTCGGGGAAGTGTTTCAATTTGAGGTATACATTCACACTTTGCATGTGAGGAGAGCGTGGATAAAAAACTTGATTTTAAAGGTCAATGATGCTGAAACAAGGTAGGAAATGTTTAGAAGCTTGGGTGAAATAATGCACAAGTCACCTACTGAATAGGTAGTAGTTTGTAATGCAAACCTATTCATGAAAAAATATGTAGCTCAAGAATCATTCATAAACTATTGGAAAGATCAATGGTTCCACCATATTGGCATGTGGGCAAGATGTTTGCATATAATGCCCCATGCAAGTCAAGAGACCAATACTGCCATAAGTATATCACTCTCATTTGAAGCACATGTTTTTAAATGAAATTAGAGTTTCATCCCATCGAAGGGTGGATTGGTTAGTGAAGAAGTTGGTGTTCGTTGAATTTTTTATTATTGGTGGATCCAAATATGCAACAAAAATGGGTTTTATAGGAACTTTAATCTTGAGTAGTTAGATAACAAGTCATAGATGAAATCATAAAGCATCCCTAATTGTGATGTGATGTTTAGTGAGATTGACCTTCATTTGGCATGGGTGAGAATCCAAAGCAAATAAGAAACTTTTTACAAGGTTAGAATGGTGAGTCAGGCTTTTGCATTGTTTGAATGCATGTGCTCAACCCAAGGCCATGTGTGAAAGCACATGTTGAAAGTTAGTAAATTGAGAAATAAATTTGGTAAGTAATTTTTATCAAGAGGTAATGTTGATGTCCATGTTGATGCTCATGTAAGTATTATTTGTGTATTTATTCTTATTTGTCATTATTTTGTTGAAGTTTTAAATGATTTTCATGGATGTTCATATGATTATTGACAATCAGCTATTTGTGACTTATTCAGGACAATGCCAATAACATTTTTGATGACCTTTACCATGACAATGTTGTTGATGTTCTTGTAAGATATTTTTTATGATGTGGATGATCCAAATGATCCACAAATTTTCAAAATCCTCATATTGCTAGAAAAAACACTTATCACCCTTCTAGTTAATAGGATAAGTCTTAATTTACTTGAGAAGATTATTGAAGATGGTTGTAACAAGTTTTGAGGAAGGTAAATTTTCAATTATGGTAAGGTGAATCATCTCCATGCAAAACCTTTCCAACATTTATAAGATGGTTTTGGGACTATTCTATGATATATGAGAGATTTTTTGGAGAATCTGGCAATCCTCAAATGTGCACCTTTGGTAAACAAACACGCCCAATTCCATTTAAAATGTAAAGTGGGATCAAAGTGAATTAATTTTTAGGATGAATTGGATAGAGTTGCTAAAAAAGATGTGGACCAAAATTAGTTTCCATGAAGAATGATGTATATATGCTACGCTGAAGTTACTTGGTTGTCTTTGTCTTTGTAATGAGATGTTATATGTTCTAAAATTTTGAATCCTTGTAAATATAAATATTGGACATGTGGAAAAACATTAAAAATAATTAACATATATAAGAATAATTAAATCTGTGGAAATACACAACTCACTTCATTATTTTGTTGTTCTTTGAAAGTATTGATTTAGTAAATTCAGCAAACATGGTGGTAGGAAATTTTTCAAATTTAACATTCTTGTGATGCATGCCATATTTTGAAAATTTCACAAACTAGAATAACTACAAAGTTAGAAACTAATGTGAAATGAACCATATATATGTAAAAGCCAATAACTTTAGTTAAATGTATCATAGTAAAGGAAAACACTAATTATGGTCATTATTATCGGCATTGGAGTTAGGAAGCATGGATGCAGTGTGAGTTGTTGTATGGTAAGTTAAAAGATGGATTGTAAAGTTTGTCCACACTTTGATCCCTTCCTCATAAAGTTTATTTTGTCTTACATTTCTATAATTCTCAACTTCCAAAGCAATATCCCTAGCATTTGCAACAACTTCATATACTCTCAGTGATGTAATTTGATCCTCAAGCCATATTTGACCTTGTAGTTTTTCTTTCATTACATGTTCAATACAAATATTTATATCCTTATTATCATTTATTAGAGATGATATGGTTGTATTCGTTCCTTTAATGCTTTTCTTCAATCTGTCCTTCCTTTCTTTAATAACCTTTTCCCATTTCTACCATACATCCAACCTGGTCTTCAAATGTCTTAGTATGCATTCTCAAAGGTCATCATCCACCTTTTCTTTAATTTTTTCAAGACCTTCATATTGGTCCCCAAAATTGGTTGGGGGAGTCAGATTGGGATTCTTGGAAGCTACATAGAAGCAAAATCTTGGAGATTTAGTAAGTATATGACACTAGTAAAATAAATAAACATCTAATCTTATGAGGCGATGTTACCTGAAGTTTGATTGTTGGGCTCACAATCTACACTCAAAATGTCAATAAATTTTCTCTTGATAGATTCATTAGTTCCTTTCCTTTTATATTTATTTCTATCTATTACTGAATAAACACAAACATTATCATATAATGACATGCAACTTAATTGGTTCCTATACTTTTTGTATCAAAATGGATAACAATAAACCATTATATAGACCTATGGTTCATTGGATCCTTTCCTTTCTGTAGAAATATTGAAAAGCATAGACCATTACATAGAATGTATAGGGTATTATACATAAATGAAAGACATAGGGGCATTAGATAGATTATACTAAGATGGACAACAATAGATCATTATACAGACCGATGGTTCATTGGATCCTTTACTTTATGTAGTAAGATGGATAAAAGTAGACCATTACATAAAATGTATAGGGCATTATACATACACAAAAGATATAGGGGCATTATATAGACTGTAATAAAATAGAAAATAATAAACCATTATACAAATCGATTATGTAGCAAGATGGACACAAGTAGACCATTGCATAGAATGTATAGGGTATTATATAGACATGAAAGACACAGGGGAATTATATAGTATATAATAAGATGGACAATAGTAGACCATTATATATACCAATGGTTCATTGGCTCCTTTCCTTTATGTAGCAAGATGGACAAAAAAATCCATTACACAAAATGTATAGGGTATTATACAGACACGAAATACATAGGGGCATTATATAGGTTCTAATAAGATGGATAATAGTAGACCATTATACAAAACAATGGTTCATTGGATCCTTTCCTTTAGGTAGAAATATGGACTAAACTAGACCATTACACAGAATGTATAATTTATCATACAGATAAGAAAGATATAGGGGCATTAAATAGACTTCAATAAGCTGGACAAAAGTAGACTATTATACACACAAGTAAGATGTAGGGCATTATGCATACTATAATAAAGAGTGTTATACAAGAAATGAATATATATACTTGATCTATGTATACCATTAAAAATAATGCAAACACTATGAGTTTTCACTTATTTCTAAGAAAGAAAATAAACATCCTTGCAACTTTGATGATGTTGATGTGTGATTCTATAGCAAGATAATATGTGGAAATCTGCACGTTGTCTTATGGAGGGAGTAATCATGATCACTTTATTATTGTTATTCCATTTTATAATAAGGGGATATTTCATTTAAAAAAAATAAAATCATAATAATGCATTTTATAATAAGGGGATATTTTATTTACAAAAAAAAAAACTGTCAACATAATTAGTTGTTCCTTGTATATAACTTGGTATTGTATGCATTGATGAACATGTGCATTGATATTTTATTGATGAACACATGTATTGTATGCATCTTGTACTTTATCATACTCTATGTATGAATTGTATGCATCTTGAAATAGGAAATTGAGATTTCATGCAGTTATTAGCACTCCATTCATTTTTGCCTCATATAAGATGATACCAATAAAATTACTAGAGCTAGTATATTAACTGATAGGATTTGATAAACTGATTTTATACTAATTTTCTATTCTTACCAATATAAAGAGTATATTAATTTTATACTCTGCCTTAAAAATGCATATAGTTTAAACCATTTTCATAGTCACATAAGAATGTTTCCATTACAATGGAGAGCTCATCATACTACTATGCCTTTAGTTTCAAATGGGGGGGGGGTAGAGACTTTAATAAGATATTCTTATAATTATTTAAATAAATTTATATAATGTAAAGCTTCATAAAATATAATTTTCCTAATCATGCTTTAACAAATTTAGCACTATCAACATATATAACTTGCATATTAATCCACATTCCAAGACATAATTAATGTTGTGTCCCTTATATACATGTTATAATCATATCAAGGTTTAATAAAAACATAGATGTGGAACCTCAACTTAACTTAAAATATAAACTAACTCAATATTCTCAAACAATTAGGATCAATATAGATCACTCTTATGTAACAGAACAAAATATTTATGGATATATCCTAGTCTTCATTATAGTGATGAAGTGAGCTCTAAGATAAAATAAAGATTAACGGGGAACATTCCTAGATCTAGTCCTTTCAACACATTATTCAAATTGTAAAATTATTTATATTTTCATTTATAATGTTTTATTTTAGTCTTCAATTGTTTATTAAGGGCAAGCGAGGGCGAAATGAACATTTTTTTATATTAGTCTTCAATAATTTAAAATTGAAAAATGATTTTTTATTTTTGTGAAAGGGTATCCTAGTTCATGAACATGTATTGTAAGCATCTTATACTGTTTCATGCTCTCTCTATATATCAAACATGCTAGCATATATGCATTAATGTGGGAACTTTTGTGTGTTTATACTTTTATTTATATAAATTTGAGGTACTGTCAACATATAAATGGAACTTATTTTTAGGGTAGTGCAAGTTTTTCTAAACATGATCAATTTGATACAATATTAAGATAGTAAAATGAATGACAATAACACAAAAGACATGCAACAAAACCCTTTTATTGGGGAAATACAATAAATTTTATTTATTTAGGATAAATATGTACATACAGTTCCCTAATAGGAAAAGTATCATTATGTTGAAAAAATCCATTCATAATGTAATTCAAGAATATATTTCCATTCCCTTCTTTATCTATTATTTTGTATTTGAGAATAGTATGTCATAAAATTTGACAATATATATCACATTATTATAGTGAATCTCCATAAATTGAATAAGCCATCAAACATAAAACATTAAGGTAATCATTTCTTCTCTTCTTTTGTTTATGTGGTAACTGAAATTCCACATTGACATCATACTCGCATGAAACATATGAGTATGTTTCTTGTTTGTAGATGGTAACATGTCATATGCAAGGAGAAAGACATAAAAGAAGATCACAATCCCATTTCATAGCACTATAAAAATTGATTGTGAAGTATGATAAAAGCTTAACAAAATGGTAAAAGAGGTAATCTCTAAATAATTTAAGAAAATCTACCTTATAATATAACAAGAAAATCTCACCATAAATTCAACATTGATATTATGATGATGCTTGGTATTCCACTCTTAATTTATAAGCCAATTTGAGTGTGTTAAAACTATTTACAGAAACCATCATGCATCATTAAGTGAAATCAAAGATATACCAAATTGACCTCTATACTATCTATGAGTAAAGAGTTTTTATGCATAAATAACATAACTATTCCTTAAAGGGTCTATTAACATTCTTCAAATTTAAAATGAGCCCATCTATATAGTGGTTCCATATCCATTCTAACCACTAGAAGATCTTGAGTTCTGACTTTGATTGTCCCTTAGCACCTCTGAAAAGGTTTCACTAAGAGAATGTTCTTCTACAATATGAATGTGGTCTTGGCCTCCTTGCTCTTCTTCAACTATTATGTCACCATGGATGTAGTTCAACAAAGTGTGATTCTATCGATCCCAATCGACAATTGTGGGAGATGGAATGTCAATGATATGGCTATTTTGGTTGATGGTAATGGCCTATGGAATGGTAATGGAATAGGGAGAGGATGCAAAATCCTCATAGAAGATACTAGCATAACTTTTGTTGAAGCTAAAGTACTCATCCTCAAATATCATATAAGGATCAAAAATGTATTCAAACTAATTTTCAAGGTATGCGTAACCAATGTTGTAACAACCATAAACATATTCTTTTTCTAAATTTGATTCTAACTCAAGGGACTCTGAATCTGATGTTGAGACTGATGTTGATTATGATTTTGGTGCTAAATCTGATGTCAATTCAAGAATAAAACCTAAATCTAACTCTGATTCTTCATCTGACAGGTACTCTATTACAACGATATCTTGTTGAATATTTGGTTTTGGACAAGTAATGGCTTGTGATGGCACAATGGGCTCCATAAAAACTAGTTTGTCAAAGTGAGTCTCCTCTAGGATGGGAAAAAGGTCAAGAGACAACTCCTCAGATACTAGCTTGTCAATAGGAGGCTCTTAAAAAATAGGCACGTGGTCAAGGTAATGATTTTCCTAAAGGTAGTTATAATCATTAAGAAGTGACTCGACAAAGACTAGCTCGTCAGTGTGAGACTCCTCGACAACTAGTATATGATCAATAGGTGATTCATCACAAGTTGACTTATCATAAGTGGTTGGCTCAATAAAAACATCTTGGATTGGTTGGTTTTCTTGGCTTTGGTTTCTAATGAGTTGAAAAATACCAATTTTGAACATAGCTTGGTCTTCGAAGGATTGGATCAACTGAGGTTTGGATGGGATTGGTACTGAATAAGGAATGGTCTATGGTTAGATAATGGTAGGTCATTAGGGAGCATGATTGATCGCGTGAGCCAAAGGATGAAGTCCTAAAATGGTAATGATAGGGCATTATGGGGCTTGATTGCTTGCATAAGCTAAAGGACTAGGTCTTGGAATGAGGAAGGGGCATTGTAGAGCTTGATTGCTCACACAAGTCAAAGGACTAGGTCTTGGTATGATGAAGGGGCATTGTGGATCTTGATTGCTTGTATAAGCCAAAGGATGAGGTTTAGAAATGGCAATGGTATTCCTTGGATATTGTGGAGCTTGATAGCTCATATAATCCAAAGGAGGGTTAGGGGTAGCCGATGATCAGATAAAAAAATACATCGTGGAACTTGATTACTTGTACAAGCCAAAGCATCCAAGTCTTTCTCATAAACCATATCATCCTAGTCATGAGTTGGCTCATAAGCTAGTTCTTGACTATGTTCTATGTACTTATTATTGTAAAGAGGGTATGGATTCGTGTCCCAAACAATATTATCTATAGTTGGGTATTCAAAGTTCTCTTCACAAGCCTCTTCATGCCAATCAAGGTTTCGATTTGGATTTTGTGGAATTTGACTAGGTTCCCCATATGGAGTATTGTAGGGATAATAATAAAACTCCTTAGAAAATATTTCTCTATAGGGGTTCCTAGTTAGATTTTGTGTGGCCATTATATCATAATTTGGATTGTATGTGAATTCACCATAAGTGTAGTGAGACATATCCATGTAAATAATGAAAGCTTTGAAATGAAAAGGCTTAGAGTCCTACAAACTCTAAAAAACTGTCTAAAGGATAAATGGTTCAAGCTTGGTCTAACTTGGTCAAAAGGTGGGGTTGTATCTCCCATGTGGTCTGAAAGTGGAGTTGTATCTTTAAAATTATTTATGCTAAGACTTGGCATAAAATAGTCTAACATCAAATTTCTAAAGTCAAATGTCATATGCACAAAAGGTCAAGTGGCTGATTAAAAACTGACATGTCAGAGGTCTAGGTCAAAGTATACCAAACAACTAGGAAAAGGAAAAGTTGAGTTTTTAGGACTTTTATCCAAATGTAGAGTCAAAAGCTAGGCTTAAACAAATAGGCATATGCTAGGACTTTGGGCCAAACGATGTTAAAAGCTAGACTTAAAAAAATGGATTGATGTGAATTTAATCTAACAAGTTTGGAAACAACTTTGACATAGACCCATCACATAAAATAAAACATAAACATGATTAGTTGGCATAAGTCATAAGATAAAAGGATCTTTTAGAAAGACTGTGTTCTCTCAAATAAAGGCATAAACAATGATGAGGATAGGCATTAAACAAACAAACCACCAATAGTTTTCAAATTTTAGGTAATCGATTAACTGAAGTTATGTAACCCAAAAGAGAAAGATTTGTGTATCAACCCCATGAATTAAGACCTAAACAAAAATCAATCAATGTTTGAATCCAAACTTGAAAAGGCTTACTAAAAACTCAATGTTAAAAACTAAGATTTGACAAAACAAGCTAGACAAGATTGGACATCATGATGACATAAGACAAAGGTCCAAATGGTTGATGTGAAATGGTTTGAAATAAATAGTTTTTGATACAAGGTAAACTAATCTTGAAGCAAATTGAGTATCCTAATGGTGTAAGCATGCTTGAATAATGTGATATATGTTATGTTTCAAAGACTCAAAAGGATAAAAATGTTTGGACATGATTTAAGTAGCATAAGGCTACCTTCTGCAACTCAAATGACACACACACACAAAAAGTTTAGCAAAACTTTCAAGTCACAAGTGTGGTGTAAAATGTCCAGCAGAATGCCTCTTTAGATAAAAGAGTGACATATAAATAAATTGGTTTTGACATGGCTTTATGAACAAATAAACAAGTTTAGATAAATGACCAAAATACACTAAGTATAATCATCCAAATCCTAACAAGGGTATGGCAATGTGGGGTTGACTAAACTAACAAGCTTTCAAATGTTTCTAAGGGAATCAATTGCACAATGAATTCGATGTCAAACAATGCAAAAGATAAGCACAAAAATTGGGTGACTACAGTATTGGCTAGTTGTAAAAAGGTCTAGTCATTTTTACAACCACTACATCCTATTGTTCACTCAGTGTAGTGTGATGTCCAAATTCAGATACGTCCCATGTGCAACTCAGAAGGAGTAAGTGATTGAGAGATGAAACCCTGGGTCAAAGCTTCCCTAAAGAACTTGTGGGAGGTAATGACATCCCCCTCACAAGCCAAGTTTACATGAAAATAAAAGACTAATATAATGACTTTAGGGTCATTTTCAAGATCAACCAAACTTTGACAAGTTTTTGGGGAGTGCTTTAGATGACATTTTTTCTAAGCCTTGGACTAGATTTTTTGCAATAAGAATGGCATTTTTGATTCCAAGGGTTCCCTAAAGGGGATAAATGGAAGATCATATACATAAAACCCCTCTCTTTGCTAAATAGAATTAGATCAAATAACTATTGAAGACAAAAAACTTTTAGAAAGATGAGTTCATTTTTAAGTACCAAATTTGAAAGATTGGGTGGTGTTCATTTGACCCCTTGTCCTTAGTTGTAACTTTGAAAGCCTAAATTATGAAAAAATTCACTTAATCACCTAAATGTTTCATTAAGCACCAAAAAAAAGATTTCTAATTCATTTTAAAATCATGTTAAAGATGTCTTAATAGCATGTTTTAACAAGTTTCAAGTCCGCTAGTTACCTGTCTACCCTTAAGGCATCACCCCAAAAACAAATATGTTAGATTATAAACATTTTAAAAATATTTTAAAATTTTTGTGAAAAATATATGAAATTTGAAGCTAAAATAATGTTAAAGTCTAAAAATTTAGAAGAAAACATGTGGTTTTAAAAAAAAATCATCCAAAATGGAGTTCGTATGACCCCAAACCAAGCATTTTAAAATGGCCTATTAGCTCTCAAGTTTTGTGTTTTTAAGAAAAACATAGTGACCAACATCGGTTCTATAAATGATGATGGTTACACTTACTTACCGATGATATTTATCTAACCAACATTGGTTATACCAACAATGCCTAATGTCGGCTATGCTAATTGACAATGGTTACTATGTATACCTGTGACAAAGAAAAATGGTAAAACAAAGTTAGAAAATAAAATTGTAAGAGTTTTAATGATTTAAATGAAGATTTTAAAGTTGCATAATGATCTTCTTCATGTGTGGGATGCGTCTGGTCCCATCGGGAATGTCATTATGTGAATTAGGAATTTGACTAAGAAGAGGAGATTAGTATTGTTTTAGTGAATGAAACCAAATCAAAAACACAGTAAGCTAACATCTTCATTCCTAGCTACTAGGGTGAGCTTAGTAACAAAAACAAATGACAAACACAGCTAAAAAGTAAGGAAAAATACAAGAATTTCTTCACCTTTCTTGAATGCTCCAAATGCCTTTGTAGTAGTGGATTATTTGGTTTTGTGCTCACAAAGTCCTTAGCAATGGAAGCTTGTCTATCTCCATCTCTCCTTGACACCTTTGGCTTGTGGCTTGGAATCAATTTGACATGGTAACACTAGTTTTCATGAAGCTTTTAGAACCAATCCTACATCATAACTTTTCACAAATTAAGCTTTGAAGATATTTGAGCATAATATCTTTACACCAAAATAGCTTAGAAATGATGTGGTAAGGCCTCCTATTTATAGATTTTTGAGATTGATCAAAATCAACTTGAACCATCCATCTTGAGATGAAGATGTGTGGTTGAGGATTAATTCAATTTTTTTGAATTAAGTTTATAATTATCCTCATCATGGTATTGGAAAAAGGGGTAATTAAGAGGCATGGTGGGTATTGATGAGGCATGGAGGGCATGAATTCTGATATTTGTGGCATTTATGGTCTAGGGATGTCTTCCCAAGAAATGAGGTCAGCTGATGATGTAGATATTCAATATTCATTTCTAAAACAAATTATTTAACAAGTTTCCATGGAATTCTTGATTAGGCTCTAATTTGGTTTAATTAGCTCTTAATCATGTTTAAGCTCTTTGTGCACAAATTACTCAAATTGATTAGAATGCCTTGTTATTAGTCTAAAATTTGATTAGATTAGAATTAGAAGGTGATGTCAGATATATTGGATCCATTATCCCATTTAAGATATTATCAATAGCAAATAACAAAGGCATGTGTCTTGTACAAGAGATTTGATAGGAAAGAACAATCTAGAGTACCTAGGTGCAAAATTGGCATTTTGACTTGGAATGATATGATCAAAGTCAGCTAGCCCACAAATTTTATTACCACATTTAATGACACCCTAGCCAAAATCAGCACTTGAATATGTTAGTTTCACATCATTGAGAATGTTTTAGTGTTTTTAGGCCAAATTGTGCATTTTAAATAGAAATTGGTCAAAATCTTGGTTGAAGGTCATTGGTGGCCATAATTAGGTGTCTAAAAAAACCAATTCACTATATTGTTGACTGCTTGAACCTGAATGTATGCTTGTTTGGGAATGATTTTAGGGTCTTAACACATTTTGTGCTTAAACATGCATCTATCTTTTGTGACTGAGCTCATGCTGATAATGGTTATAATTATTCCCCTAAATGGTGATATGAATGGATGTTTCTAATGTTTAATTTATTATTTATAATGAAAAGAGTTATATAGATGGTAGATAACTTAGTACTTTGTTTCTCTCAATGTCATGTTTCTCTTAACTTGGTATTCAGTATAAGGGTTTCTTGTGGTCTTGAAAAATACTTATAGTGTTCATTTTTGTTGATAACTCAATCAAGTTCATAATAGAAGGATCATTGAAATCCATTTTTTATATTGTTGATTACTTGAAACAATTACCATTAATAATAGGTGCGGTAGAGTTGGAGTTTTGTGAATAGTGTTTAGCTAAATGTATTCCTTTTTTCATAGGATTATGGACAACATATATGTCTTGCATATAGATGTTTGATATGAACCATTAGTATATATAATGGTCTAATATTTTCTATCTTATTACAGTCTCTATAATTCCCTACATCTTGTTTGTATGTATAATACCATTTACATTATGTATAATGGTCTACTATTGTCATTCTTACTACATAAAGGAAAGGAACCATTGAACCAATTTTTATTTTCCTTAACATGTTGTTAATAAACATTATCCCAATCATGAAATGTGAATACACTAGCTATTTAAGGCCCTTTCATGAATCTCAATATTTAATATTGATAATGAACAATGGTAGACCATTATATAGACTGATGGGACATTGGTTCCTTTCTTTTATGTTGTAGGAATGATTGTTTTAGTGTTTATGTGAAGGGTATCCACAAATGCTCAAGATAATACTTTGTATTGATAATGAATAAAAATATACCATTATACATAATGATGGTTCTAGTTCATTGGTTATTTTACTTGATGTAGCAAGATGAACAATGAAGTGAATACAATAAGGATCAAAATTCTGAACCTTCAAATTCTTTTATAGTATAAATCTAGAATACAAACATATTGAGTTCAAACTCATTTATATATAGTACATCCATGAATGATATACTAAATTTGTAAAGGGTATTATATAGACAAAAGAATGGTGAAGATTTAAGGAATTACACATACTATAATAAAGGGTATTATACAACCAATGAATATATATGCAAACTCCTTTTTGGAAAGAATGTCAATACTTGATCTGTGTATACCATTACAAAGAATGTAAAGTTTGTGAGTTTTCCCTTAATTTTAATGTTTAAATCCATGTACTTGAATGTTATGATACATTACAAAGAATTATTTTATATTTGTACTTAAATGTTTGACATTTTGACCTCTACTCTACTCACTAACTGTGTATGTACACTAAACATATGAAGCCTATTGGTTATAGTTCAATTCAGATTTTATTCAAAAACTCTATTGATTTTATACTTGATTGAATGAGTATAATTCCATATTTTAATACTTACTAATGCCTTGTTGATTTTGTACTTGAATGTACTAGTATCATGGCCTATTATAATTCCCTATGTACTTAGTGCCCTGTTGTAAGAGGCAAAGTATAGGAGTGTGAGTTCTGTTTCAAGTAATAACTGACATTGAATAAATTGTGCATTAAATGAATTCTATGTAGCATATCCTAATTATATAAACTATTTAAAAAAATAATTCATTGAATGAATGACTATGCCCTGCATAATCATTAATTCCTTGAATCAAGCAACAATAAAGTAAACATAAAACAAACTATGCCCTAACTAATCATTAATTCCTTCAAATAGTCAACAATACAATGAACACAATACTCTTATGTTCTTCAATAATAGTTTTGATAATTTGAAGGATGGGCATGTATAAATGTTTGTTTTGAGCTTGAAAAATACTTGTGTTTATTTTTCTTGATAACTCAATCAAGCTAATAATAGAGTGCTCATGGAAAACAATTGACTATATTGTTGACTGCTTGAACCCCTTATGGTATGCCTATTCGACAATGATTTTATGATATTTCAAATGTTTAATTTCTTTTTTATAATGGATAGAATGAACATAGGTGGTGGATAACATAATACTATTTATCTCTCAATGTTATGTTTCTCTTAACTTAGCCCCTCGTATAAGTGTTTTTTGTGGGTTTACAAAATACTTATTGTGTTTGTCTTTGTTCATAACTCTATCAAGTTAATACTAGAAGGATCATGAAAGCCCATTGATTGTTATCCAATCATGGACACAAAGGGCGAGGGCAACTAAGCTCATGAAGGGGTGCAAGAATTGAAAATAATGAAAGTTGAAGTTTGCTTCTCCTTGATTATTAACATTCCTCATGACTGTGTTGGTGGGGTCCAACAATGCCTTAAAAATCAAAGTTAAGGCAAAAAAACCATGGTTAATGCAAACAATAATGATTAAGTCCATTGAACTGGGGGAAAAGTGATAAAGAAATGGATGTGAACAGTTGGGGGTCAACATTCAGTGTGGCGGTCCATGCCAAAAACACCCATTGACTGTATTGTTGATTGCTTCAAGTAATTAATGTTTTGGGGAAAGAGTTAGAGTTTTATGTGAATAGTGTTTAGCTAGAATACAAAGGTATAGAGTTCAAATTATTTTATATGTAGCATATCCAATAATGATTATGCATTTAATTCATATGTGTTCACTGAGTTATATATAGCATATCCTAATTACAAAAATTAGTCAATGCATTGAATGAATGATTATGCCCTAAATAATCATTAATTCCTTCAATGGTCAAGGGTTGGATATTCAATAATGATTATGCATTGAATGAATAATTATGCCCTAAGTAATCATTAATTCCTTCAAATAGACAACAATACAGTCAACACAAAATAATTCTAGACCAATATTATGCTCAAAGATTGGATATTCAACAATGCATATGAATTCAACCCATAATCATTGTTGGATATGCTATATATAAATGGATTTGAACTCTATAACTTTGTATTCTAGCTTTATACTATAAAGGATGTTTGAAAATTTGACCCTTGTTGTGTACATAAAGTCAAGTATAGTTATAACCACCATCAACTTGAGCTCAAAAAATGACTATGCATTGAATGAATGATTATGCCCTAAGAAAACATTAATTCTTTCAAGCAATGAATGATACAATCAACATAAAACAAACCCAAATGATATTATGCTCAAGGGATGGATATCCATGCATGCAGACAATGATTGTGCATTGACTGAATGATTATGCCCTGATAAATCATTCATTCCCTCAATTTAGGCAATAATACAGTGAACATAAAACCATCCCAAACCATTATTATGACATACAATGATTGTGCAAACTATACAACAATGCAGAAAATGATTATGTGTTTAATGTTAATTATACAAACTATTCAACAATAAAGACAATGATTATGCATTGAATGAGTGATTATGCCTTAAGTAACCATTAATTCCTTCAAGCAATGAATAATAAGTCAAACCATCCCAAATCTAATATTATGCTCAAGGGTTGGATATTCAACAATGCAGACAATGATTATATGTTGAATTTGAGGCAAACAACAATAGTTAAGCTAAATGATAATGATTAATGATTATTTGTTGAATAAATTAAAAAAACCCCAAATGTATTACACAAACTAAACCAATATGCCCTTCTTATAAATATCACACATCTCAGAAGGGTGTAACTTTAAAACCCTACGAACAAAGGGCATGATAACTTCACCTGACGGGTGCTACTTCTATCATTCAAAATCCCATCTGCTCATCTTTTGTTGAAATGCCATATTTTCCATCAGATATACAGAGTCTCAATGGTGGGCTTTGACCAAAGAACAGAAAGGTCTACAACTATTTATCCAGTCATGGTGATGAAGAGGATGAGGGCAATGAAGCTCCTTGCAATTAGACATTATATCATTATTGAGCAAGGTAAGGGGAAATGAGGAAGGTGAGGTTTAGTAGAGCTCACAAAGTGATGCAAGTTTTGAAAATAATGAAAATTGAATTAAGATTTTGTTTTCATATTAACATTCCTTATGATTACGTTGGTGGGGATAGGAGCGCTCACGGTTAAGACAACAACATCGATTAGGTAAATGCTAGTGGACAGGTGAGGGAGCATTGAAGGGTTAACAAAGAGGTGGATGGGGACCATTTGGGGGTCAATGTCTAGTGTGGTAGTCCATGTTGAACACTACTACTAGTTATGCTTAACGCCTGAAACCACTCAGGATGATTAGGTGATACCGAATCCTCTTGCAACTAAGCCTTCTACTTGAAACACCCAACTTTCTAAGGGTGACCTTGCCCCACCTCTATTTTGGACTACGATTTGTACCTAAAGATATGTACCTTTTATGTTTTTTATCTAATCTTGTGAACTCTAAGTCTCCATGTGTAATTGGTGGTTTTTTATTTTGCATTTTATCCTCTTAATAATATGGAATTTGAACCATACATGCCAACTAATGACTTTATTGTTATAATCATCTTTATATTATCATTCTTTTTTGAATAATAATAAATATATAGATACATTCTAATAATAAAATAATGAAGAAATTAATATTTACTAATATGTTAAAAGGAAACATAAAATTGTATTTGACGACCTCCATGGCTATAAAAATGGCATCCATAGAATTCAACACATCTATCCTATATTAAAGGGATGTGCAAAGATGTATATTAGGTAGTGTCATCCCAAAAATTGGTTAAAAACTTTTCCAAACAATTTTTTCCAAAATGTTGATTCTTAATTGGTTTATATGTTTGAGTTTGGATTAGTGCTATAGATCTACTCACATGTGAGTTTCATACAATTCTCCTTAATAAAGAAGTCCAAGCTTCTTTAGTTTATAAAAAAAATAATAATAAAATTAAAAAAAAAATGATAAATTAGAATTCTGAAAGTGAACTACTACATCACCCATGTTCTTCCCTGAAAAGAGGACATTAATGTGTAACATTCTTGTTGTACGAAGTCAATGATCACATGTGCTGAAAATATGAATCTATGGAGATAAATGATAACTTATCGACCAAGTTCGGCTCAATAGTCTAAATTACTTATCCATCATATTTTTAATGATGACACTTTCTTTTTTTTGAAATATTGTTTTGTTGTGGTAGAATTATATTTGACATTTAATATTATATTGTTCTCCTTGTTAGTGGATACCCGATTATGACATATAAGTAATTTATATGTTTTAAATATATTTATTTAAAAGAAATTGAGATATTTTAATTTCAAGGTATTTATTTTAAATCTCATTGTTATATAATTTTGTTTAATTATTTATTTAAAATTTAATTGTTATATAGTTTTAATTATTGAAGAGTTTCACATTAATTAATGACTATTTTAAAGGTTTTAATTTAGGTGTACAATTGCATTGGATATATGTTGGCCTTAAACTCCATCATATTCTGGGTTTAAACTCTATCGTATACTCAATATATCGTGAAACAAGAAGTAAAACTATATATTCAAATAAATATCAAATTTACAATCAACAATTTTATAAAGAAATTCATAAACTTCACCATTACCATCACCCTCAATTTCAAATAAAAATAATTTAATAATAAATTTTAAATATAATAAAAAAAAAACTAAAATAATTAATTTAATGATAAACTTGATCTGCTAATTCTTTAAGGCTCAGCCCAAGGACAAATTAATTAACCAACATTTTTTTTCAAATAAAATAACTTAATGATATACTTGATCAATTGATGAGTGGCTGCTAGTTAACTACTAATTCTTTGAGGCTAAATTAACTAATTCTTTTAAGGCTGAATTTAATGGTTAGTTCTTGATTAACTATTAAGTGAAACAAATGATCCTTTATATTTATTTAGTATTATTTTATTTTATGATTATTTATATATTTGTTTATGTATAGTTAATTTAGTTTAAATGTGGTGATATTGGTTTTTTTTAATTTATGTTCTTCAACTCCTTTTTATTGATTCTTGGGTTGGTCTCTATTTGATCTTTTTGTGCCTTTTAATTATAATGTAATGACTAATTCAAAACTGTCTATATGGTCCAGAGATCTTTTATTTATCTCCCTTTCATTGGATGGGCCCATCCATTCCTTTCTTCTTTTCATATTTCTAACTATTGGAAGTCAATATGGTCTCCACCACGAGGCCAAAGATGTCAGTGCGATAGATAATACTAGACTCAAAGATCAAATTTAGGTTGTAGATGTCTAAGAGATAATATAAACAATAGAAAATCAAACACATATTCGAATACAAAAATATGATATGCTTAATATGCAATTTATATTTAATATGTTGAATAGGGAAAAGTACAAATGTGTACAACATTCAATAAGACTAGAAATGCTAGTTCTTGTGATAAAAAGGTGAATGCTTTCTTGTTGATTTGTCTAGACCGAATGAAAGACTATAGAGTTATAAATATGTTTAAATACTAGATACACAAAACATGCTAACAAACTCCTATTGGTCTACGTGTGATCTCTCTCATCTTTGTGACTATATAGGTGTGGATACTAAAGTCTTGTATTATGCACTTCACAATGTTAGTTTTGATCTACACTCACCATACATGACTTGTGAGCACATACATGCCTCTTATTTTTCATTATCTCACATCCAAATCCTTACTATAATGCTGAACCTCCCATTTTGTTGTCAATCACCTACAAGAACCTCTTAATTTATACCAGACCAGTTAAATATCTTACTTAAACATCTCAAGATCATCAAATCCACATTTATGTCTCCTAGACACTAAATTTAGGCTTAGATAGTTTCATCAATGAATCTAACCTGAGGGTGATGTTAGTGACCCTCACCCAAAAACAACTATTTTTAAAAATTAAATCATTCTTATTGGTGGGCCTATTCACCTAGAATATCAATGGCATGAAAAATTACCTAAATGAAATCTTATAGATACAAATCGAACCCATAGTTAGTACTTATATATCAATCATCTATAAATTATTTCATATTTATAAAATTTGCCATGTTAATCTTAAATTACAAATCAATCACTAGGAACAATCATTAGCCAAGTCTAAAGCACATCAAACCAAGTCAAGAGAAAACATTGCCAAGTATTGAAACAAAGATTCTAGGTGCATTCATATAGTAAATGTGCACAATTGCACATTCACATTAAAGGGAAGAACTACATGTGGCTTGAATTCCATCTTTAGAGTATTATATATGTAGGCAATGGTCAATCATCAACGTGGGTGATTGGGGTTAGCTCATGCCATTACACTTTCAAAAAGTTTACAAGTTGAACTATTCTTCATAAGTAAACCGATGAGTTCAAGGAGACGGAGATTGATTTTTAGAGTTACACACATAATTAAGCATCAAGATCTAACACACATAATTATTTCAAGTACGTGAATTTAACTGCATGATATAAAGATCCAACTCATCCCAAGACATTAATGTCAACCTCAGTCACTAGGATCGACATTTCTGCCCCAACCTAATGTTAGTGACCTTACTTACACATATAGTCAATTATGGATCCAAGTAACTCATGAACCTGAATCTAAGCCTTTACCACTATTATAAGTTAGTTATAATCAATCAGTGAATCAACAAAGCTAACTATATTGATCTCTTTAGTACTTTACATATTTATCACAAGCCACTTATCAAATCTATTTCAATTGTTTACATTCATATTTATGTTGAACTACCATATTTTACAATCTAAATTACATTCAAGTTTTCTATCTTAATCAGAATTGTAAAATCCATATTAGAGTAAAATAAAGGTATAGATAATTATAATATATATAATCATTACAAGAAGTAGTTGTAATGAATGATAATTATAGTAGGGTGGTGGTTCATTTTCTCAGTAAGTGAGGGTTGAGCTATTTATAAGCACATTATTATAATTACAGCTCTGTGATTCCATTTACTAGTTTTATAACAAGCCACAAACTAAGAGAATTATATATGATACACTGTGTGACAATATAAATCTAATATGTTGATGTTGGGTATGTGTTTACTGTGTTGCAACATAGAGAGATACATGATATGAAACTTGGTACTGAAAAAACTCATAAAGGCACCTCACAATGAAGCAAGTGATGTACATGTGTCACAAGTGGATGTTTTAGAAACTACTTTTTAAGAATGTGTGCACAAAATTAGACTAGTTTGTGGTAAGTGACATAGTGTTGTAGCAACTCAGAAATATACTTCCACCTTATACATGAACCACAAGATACTTATGTGCAGGAGATTTAAAGTAAAATTGATAAGAACATAGAACAATGTGGAAGTTTTGCATGGATAATTCACCCTTTTTTGAGAATTAATGGTCCCCATTATGCCTTTAGTCAGCTGATGAAATTGATCCTTATGTTTCTTATGGTTGTACCTACACTTAACCTAATCAACATATTTTATAGCTTTAACCATTTAGAACTACTGGTGGGTGTCATGGTAAGTGAGGTTAGTTGTCACATAAATAATATTATCCTTCTCTACTAGATATAAATATTTAGGATCCAAATTTGAAGGATATTATGTTGTTTTTTGGTCAAACAAGGGTAGAGAATAAGGCTTGAGGAGTTCCACATTGAATATTGGATGTAAATCCAAGTACTATAGTATGTCAAGAATAAAATCTTTCTATCTAACTACATGTAGGATGGTGTATGGATCATAGCTCAAGGGATTTATTTTATGGTGTGGACCCATGAAGTGTTCTTTCTAAAGATGCAACTAGACCTTATTTCCCCCTTGAACTGATTAAGTGTGTGGTGTGTGTCATGGTGATATTTATGCTTCAAATGATGGCATGAGAGAATATGATGAACTTAATAACAAGTGGTATGGATGCGTTTTATAAATTTATATACCTTTTTTACTTCTTGTTTTTATGCATGTGACTCCATGTTGAATGGAGCTAGTTAACTACTATTTATTTTAAGTCCAATTTCAATGGCTAGTTCTTAATTAATAATTAAATGAAACAAATGGTCATTTGGAATTTATTTAATGTTATTTTATGAGTATTCACTCATTTTTATGTTCATCTATAGTTAACTTAGTTCAAATTAGGTGATATTGGTCTTTTTATCGACTTTTTTCTTTGAAACTCTCTTTATTGATCATTGGGCTAGCCTCTATTTGATATTTTTGTGCCTTCCAATATAAATGTGATGATCATTTATATGGTCCTAACACCTTATCAAAACCATCAATATGGTCTTGGCATATTTGATTTCTCTCCCCTTCATTATATGGGCCTATCCAATCCTTTCCTCCTTCACTATATTTAATCGTTGGAAGTTAACATGATCCACATTGCAAGCTCAAGATGCTGGTGTGGTGAAAAATACAACACTTGGATATCATTTACAAATTGTAGAATGTGTAGAAGGTAATTTAAACAATTTAAAACCAAACAAACATTTGGATGCATAAAATTGATATGTATAATATATAAATTCTATTCAATTTGAAAAATAAATAAAAGTACTTATAATGTACAAGATTTTGTAAGTCGAGGAATGCTAGTTCATATGATCAAAGGGCAAATGATTACTTGCTAATTTTTATAGAATGAATGAAATAATGTAGAGTTATATATGTGTTTGAATTCTAGATACACAAAGTATGCTGACACAATCCTATCTAGTCTCAATGTGATCTCTCTTATCTCTATGCTCATATGGGATGAATGGTTAAAATATATACAATAATTACTAGAAGCTCAGTTACAATTGATGACAAATACAAAAGGGTGTAAATTCATCTTGTAGCCAAAAAAATAGTTGAGCTACTTGTAGGTGCATGCTTAGAATTACATCTATGCATTTCAGATGACACATTATTTAACATGCCACAAACTTGGGGAATTCTAGTTGGTATGCTTCAAGCATGAAGAACCTGGTATGTGGATGTTGAGTGTGTGCAATGTGCATGGAAACATATAGACCAAAGTGTCATGTAACTTGGTATTACAACAACTGAGGAGATGAAGCAAGATGTGTATTTTTTATAAGTGGATATGTCGCACAATGAGTTTAGGTACATGTACACAAAAGTATACTACTATGCAACAAGTGGTAGAGTGTTGTGGAAACTCAGAAAAATACCACCACCCTACACATAAACCATGAGATGTCACACATGTGAGAGATTTAAATTCAAATTTATAAGTGTGTGGACAAACATGGAATATACACATGAAGCATTCACCATTTCTTAAGAAGTAATGGTCCCTATTATGCCATTGGTCAACAAATGAAATTGATTTTGAAGTTTCTTAGAGTTGTACCACTTAGCCTGATCAACGCATTTTCTAGCCTTGACCACTTGAAAAAACTAGTATATGTCTCTATGGGTGTGCATATATGTCACTTTAATAAATTTATCCTTCTCTACTGGAAATTTTTATGATCCAAATCTAAAGGATTTTGCATTGTTTTCAGACTAAACAATGGTGGGAGGTAAGGCTTGAGGAGTTCCATATTGAATATTATACACAAACCTAAGTACCGTGATAGGTCAAGAATTAAAGTATTCTCTCCAGTTATGTATAGGATTGTGTATGGACCATAGCATATAGGATTGATCTTACAGTATGGACCTTTGAATTTTTCCTTCTAAAAATGCAACTAGGCCTTATTTCCCACATTCAACTCATTAGGTTTGTAGTATACATCATGGTGTTATTTACACTTCAACGATTGGAAGAGAGAATATGTTAAACTTATTGATGATTATTTTGTAAAATTTTATACACCTTTTCTACTTACTATTCTTGTGCATGTGAATTCGTGTTAGATGGTGTGTAGTAGGGTATGTCTAGGGGTATTACTAGTTGGAACCCAAGACATTTCTGGAATGGACTATGCCCTGTAGAGTGGGGTAAAGCTGCGTTATAGGCATACAAATTATCATCCACCCAAAACCATTTTTTACATGTAAAAAAATAACAAAAATTGTAAACTTGAACACTTTTGTTTGTACATCTATCTAGGGATGAATTTTTGTAAATTAGTCCAGTTGTGTATCCATTATGTCCCACAAATCTTACCAGAAATAACTAAGGTCATGATCAAACATAATGGATAATGGTAAAACTAAAATGAATGGAAACATGGTTTAGGAAGGAAGACATGGTTTATTACACATTGATGCCTTTATTGTAGGAAACTACGATGGCCATCTTAGAGAACCTATCCACTATAATAAATAAAAAGTCAATATGGTGTTTTGTAATAGGTAATATAATCATGTGAGATCCATCTTGATGGATTTTCATGCCTTAGATGGAACGAACAGAGGTGTTTAAAGGCCTAGTTTCATGTTCATGGGTTTGGTGATGTAATAAGGAATGCAATAATTGATGTGGTACTCAACATTTATACACATGTATGGAAAATATAAGTGTTGTGATGTTGCCATTTTCTTGGTATTTCTAAATTATTATGATATCTTGGTGTAGTGTGCATCACAAATCAGTCTATATTGAGGTATGACATCATGAACACAAATATTTCCAAGCTTGTAAAGAATATTTTTTAGACATGCATAAATCTTGAATATATTCACCCTATGAAAGGACACTAGGCATCTATGAGGTCCTTGTTTAATGAGTATAGAGTTATGAAGTCAATAAATATTTGGCCATGCATGTCTAATATTGTGATGAGTATGTGTATTGATAGTTGAATAAGGAATTTTTAAGCCTTATTTGCCTTAACCTTCTTATATTTTATCACCAAACAAAATGTTTATAGATAAGTCATCCACTTGATGCAACACACATTTTACATCTCTCTCTATGTATGTAAGAACTTAAGTGGATTATGATCAAAATAAATGATTATATCATTATCAAACCATAGTGATGTCATTGATTTATCAATTTCACAATAGGATATAACTCTTTCTCAAAAGTGGAGTACCATTGTACTGTGTCATTTAATGTCTCTGAATGATAGGTGATTGTATGTCCATGAAATGTGAGACCCATGATGAGTAAACATTTAGATGCATCCATGTGAATCTCAAAGAATTGGATAATGTTATGAATTTTAATAAAATAGGTGTCATGTAGAGATGTTACTTGATCTACTTCAAATCATGTTATGTTACAATGTCCATTGGAATGTTACTTTGGCACACATAGTTTGACTAAGAGAAAATGCTATGGGTGAGAAACTAAGAACGAACCTCTAGAAGTTAACAAGTCTAAAAAAACTCATCAATTTAGTAAGACTATGTAAAGTTGGAAAATATTAGATTACCTTGATCTTCTATAGATCTAAATGAATGCCACTATGGTAATTAATGATGTAACCCAAACATTGAATCTATGCAATGCTAAATACACTTTTCTAAGTTTGATTGCAACTTGTGTCTATGCAAGGTGTCTAAGGCATGTGAGATGTGCACCACATGATCCTCTCGATTTTTTCTAAATATGAGGATATCATCCAAGTAGACGATGATTCAGGAGTTGAGAAAGGTCCTGAGTATATCATCCATCAAGTGGATGAATGTTGTTAGTGCATTTATCAAGCATAAAGACAACCAAAAATTTGAACAATTACTCCTTAGTCTTGAACTTTGTCTTCCAAACATTCTCAAGAGGGATTATTACCTGATGATAGCTTGATTTTAGGTCAATTTTGGTAAAGTATTATGCAACTCAGAGTTGGTCTAAGACATTGTCAATGCATGGAATTGAATACTGATTATTCATTTTAATCTTGTTCAACATGTAATAATTGATGTAAAGTTTCCAACTACAGTATTTATTTAACATGAGGACTATCAGGATTTCAAAAGGAGAAAATATACGCATGATATTGCCTTGATCAATAAGTTTTTTGATCTAGCATTGAACTTAAACAATATCCAAAGTGGATAAAAAATAAAATGGACAGTTTGGAACAGGGGATTTAAGAACCTAATCAATTTGATAATTTACCACAGAATGTGTTGGTAGACCCTTTTTCTCTTTAAAGATGTGTCCATATTATGGTAGTATTTTATAGAGTTTTTGTTGCTTCAATGATGTTTGTGTAGCTTGGTGCATTGCTAATATGCACTTATTGTTTTGTTTAGGTGCCTTTGTGCAAAACATGAGTAACATGGAATTTTACGTGTGTGAGATGATCTCGTAACATTGCTTGGTAGAGTCCAAAGTGATTTTGGTCATTGGAGGTGACTCAAAAATGTTTAGGAACCTATCTTTGACATGCACAATCCACTATTATGACTTAGCTTGATATATGGCATTGTGAGCATACAAATATGACCTTCCAAGAAAAATATCATAGACCTCAAGTGGTGTGATGTCATGAGTGAATTTATCCTCCGTGGGCTTAAAATTGTATTGGAAATTATAGTGTCATTGGACCTATGTATCCTTCCCCTACTACAACTATCCCAAAGAGTATTTATAGTTTAAGATACACAATAGTGGTAAGGCCAAGGAACTATGTTATACCTTATGCATTTATGATCTTCTAGATTCCACTGTCAATGATGACATAGAGAGCCAACCCTTCCCCAAAAACTTGGTGTGGAAGAGATTTGCTCCCATTCCTCACATGCGTCTATGGTAGTGGTGTTGGTAATCAGACAAGTGGTGTCTATATTAGTTTTATTCATTTATGATGGACCTGATGTGTACAACACAATTAAAGATTATTGTGTGTAGTATTTGTAATTGTTATACAAGCTTGTGTGGTGTCGATGGCACTATTTTTTGCCTTTATTCTTATTTCCTTTGTTTTGCACTTAAGAAATTGAAGTCTTATGTTATTGTATGACCATATTAGGCTACTCTCCCTTGCATGAAAAGTTTTGCTTATGCAGAGCAAGATTACGTGGCGACATATACATAAGCTAATTCTTGTGCATGACACTAGGTGAAAAAAAAAACTTTTGTTGCTTCATCTTTGTCTTGGATTTGATCTTGATGATGTTACGTTATGCTTGCCCCAATGTGTCATAATTCAAGAACTCCATCTTTACACAAATATAAGGTGAGAGTCTATTGATGTACTTCAACTCTTCATGTTTCTCCATCAAGTTCTGTAGTCATGTAACTTGTTAGTGTATCCTTCAACTGATTATTCCTTATAATGGAGAAATTAATGGAACTCGACATATTTTTCCTCTTATTGATTAAAGGGGTTATACTCATCCTTCAAGGCATCAAAAAATAATTATATGTTTCAATGGGCATATCTTCTTATTCACACTATGCATGAAGGTCTCCAACTACTAGGAGCCGAAAAGGACATCTTCAACACAATGAAGGTGATGTTCTCGACATCATTGAAGTAGCCGATTGATAAATATGCTTCAAGTTCCCAAATATAACTAACACTGTAGCATTGTTTTTTCCTTCAAACACTAGAATGTCAAGATTGACTTGCACTTTGAAGGGTGTTTGTTGATGAAACAATGGGTGCATAGGATATGTAGAAGATGGAGTTTCTCATGGACCAAGGTACATAATGAGTTCATGGAACTAACCAAAGAGTTTGGTGCTTTATTCCTCAAGGGCATCCTTAATGATTTTCTAGACATCTTGGAATGCCTTTGTGTTTCTTTGGGTATTAACCATTTTACTCTTGTTATGAAATTATTTTGTATCCTTTAAACATAGACAACTAGTAGTCCTTTATTGCATTGTTCTCATATTTTAATAGGCATTTAAGAGATCTTTTTCTGTTATGAATGATTGGCACCATTGGGAATAGGGTGATGACGTGATGTACAATGTCACATTTGGAGAAAAGCCACATATTGTATAATGTGTAAGAGGTAATCTAAATGAAAAAAAAACAAACAAACATTTGAATGTGAAAGTGTAATATGCATAACATGCAACTTCTATTCAATAAACATAATAAAGAATAGTATAAATTATGTACAAGATTTAGTGAGGTTAGGAATAGATGATGTGAACATGTTAAGGATGAATTGTAGGGTTCTTTATAAGAAGAGTGGAGGGATCCATTTTTGAATCAATGGGAGAGGCTATTTTGATTCAGTGTCGATAAGCAATGTTAGAGCAAGAGGAGATATTAGAGCAGCTTGGACAAAGGAATTGGTTCAATTGAAATTCCTAGCAAAAGTGCAGTGTGCATTGGCTGTATAATAATTGTGTTGTAATTTTTAATTGTACAAGTTTTCCCAATTTTAAAGTCTTGAGATTTGTAGAGGAAAATATATGTGAAATCGATTTGGATGCAATTGTGTTTGTGTTTTATATACTATATTTTTTGTCTAACTTCTAAACCTCTCTTTTGAGAAATTAGAACGATTGTAAAGTATATGAATTCTTTTTACTCTTCTATAACTCAATCTTATATTTTTCATTTTTATGCTAAACTTTTGAGGATTATGTCTTTATAAAAAAATGAAAAATATAATATATTTATACTTATTTAAAAAAAATTAATATAGAATTTGTAAATATTATCCCTATTCAGTTTACAATCTTTCAAATATTTTAAATTTAAGGTTTTTTTGTTTGAAAACATCTTAAACATATTCAATTCACAATTTATAAAATAACAATCTATTATAAAATATTTTAGATTTAAGGTTTTTGGTAGAAAACATCCTAAACAAAGCTTTTGTATCCTCTGTTTCATTTGTACTCTCTTCCCTGGGAGATTTTTAGAATGTTAGAAACACAATAAAGTAAGAAATCATATGAGAATGGCAAGTAACCAATCATTTATACTTTCTTCATGCTGACTTGAGAGGGGGGACAATTTTTCAGCTTCATAGTGCCAACTACCCTTGATATGACTTCTTCTATCATGATGAAATTGAGTAGAATGGATTTAGAATTGGTGATCATGAACACAATTTTCCTTATGTGATTATGGTCATCCTTCCTTTCCTAATGAATGGGATGTTTTTCATGCCTATGAACAATTTTGATGTTGTTAGAGAAGTAAAATACTTTTGAAAAAATGGACTACGTTCATTAGAGCTACCATAAAATCATTCATAATGTTGAGGCTAGAGTGGAATGAACAGATGAATATTTTGGAAACTTCAACCCTCACCTTGTGAAGATGGGTTTTGAGATGTCAGATAAAAACTTCTTTAAATAGATGTTTAAAAATAAACTATTTTAGACTCGGAAAGCTAATGTGAAAGCCCAACTAGATTACATAAAGTTACTAGTATATAGGTTCAATGGTTTGTGCAAGGAAGTTTTTAAATAGAGCCCTCCATATATATATTGTAGGCAAAATTTAATGAAAATATAAAATTTATTATTAATAAATGTATATTTTGATGAATTTTAAAATTTTACTTATATTTTATTAAAAAAATTAATAAATAATTTTTCATTTTTTTCTTTTGATAAATTTAGAGTTTAATTTTTTAATAAAAATTAACATATTTATGAAAAGTCGTCTATAAGATATACATATTATTGCTCATAGTAAATAAATATCTATCTTTCTGGACATGATTATGATCAATACTTTACACTCATTTCAAAGCTCTTTTAAGTATGTTATTAAGGATTATGTTATAATTCTAGTGGAAAACATTGTCTTTAATCGGAAGATCTATAAATTGAATAGTCATTTGAAAAAAAAATCATTAGAAATAAATGTTTATAAAAATAGTAATTTTTTTATGATAAATAATATAATTAGAAAATCTATCATTTAAATGACCATTTTTCAAAAATACATCATTAAAAATAATTAGAAATAAATATTTATAAAAATAGTAAATTTTTTATGATAAATAATATAATTAGAAAATCTATCATTTAAATGACCATTTTTCAAAAATACATCATTAAAAATAAGTAGTACAAATTTTATAATAAATAATATAGTCATGAAAAAATATTTTATTAAAAAATTATATAAAACTATATTTTAATCATGAAATAATAGTCATTTAAAAAAAAAAAACATTAAAAACAAATACTTATAAAAATTATAATAAATAATATAACTAAAAATTTTATCATTTAAATCATCATTAAAAAAAATTATTAAAAATAAATAACACAAATTTATAATAAATAACATATTTATGAGAGAATAGGAAACTATACATTACTACATACATTTTATTCATGAAAGTAAATTTATATTTAATATACAATATTTAGAATACATAATAATGATTATGACCAATACTCTACATTCATTTTAAAGCCTTTTTAAATATGCTTGTAAGGATTATGTTGTAATTTCTAAGGGTAAACATTGTCCAGAATGGGAAGATCAATGGATAGTTTAAAAAAATATATATATTAGAAATAAATGTTTATAAAATTAATATAAATTTTATAAATAATATATTAGGAAGATTTATTTGAACGGTTATTTATTAATAATAAAAAATGTTAAAAATAAATGTTTATAAAAATAATATAAATTTTATAATAAATAATATAGTTAGGAGATAATATTTTATTAGGAAATCATTCATATATATATATATATATATATATAAATTATATTTTATTCATGAAAATAAATTTATATTTAATATAAAATGTTTGAGTTACAAAATTTATTCCACCTCAAGTTTGAATAAGTTTTTTATACGAGACTCAAATTTTCAACAAGTTCAATTAACTTTTTATCTATACAATTATTTATATTAATATAATTAATAATTAACATTAATTATATATTTTATAAAGAGATTTATCGACTTTAAGGGAGTGTCTCGCTATGAGATGTATGTCATGTATATGATGGTAACAACTAACAACTAACAACTAACAACTAAATAACAACTAACAACTAACAACAAAATTTGGATCATAAAACCTAAAATGCTCTTCTTAATTTGAAGGGGATTAAAATAGGATCTTGAATAAAATAACCATGAATCCATCTAACAACACTTTCTGTAATCTTTCAATTAGTCCCCTATACATTTGACACTAATAAATCTATGTTGACATGTATATTGTACCTCTATGTACATTGTGCCTTGTGATGCTCCCTAACATGTATATTGTACCTCTATGTACATTGTGCCTTGTGACGCTCCCTGACATGAATGTGAGCATCATCTTGGGCATTTTCATCTCCTATGATCATGCAAACCTATACTAGAGTATGATCATCATCATTAGAATACTCAACCACATCAATCCTTGTCTCTGTGATAATTTCATACCTTTATATGGCACATATTATCTGATGCCCACCAACTCTCACCACTTTATAAACATAACTATACAATCACTTGAAGAGTGATCGAAATCAAAACATTTTTTCACCGTATCAGATGAGAGGTGAGAATTCTATGCAAGAATAACATTACTAAAAAATCAGTTTGCTTCTCATCATAAAAACATAAAAAATACTAAGAAAAATACAAAAAAGTACAAGACTCTAACAAATGTAGTAAAACAAAAAAATTACCACATCACCTTCCCTATCATTGAGCTAACAATGAATTCAAGATAGGTCTATACAATGCTATGTCACCCAGTTGGATCCCAAGGAACTTATAAACCCCAAAATATAATTCATTTTTCTTCATACACAATATACAAGGTAAATTTGCCTTGTATTTTTTTCTCAATTTACCTTGCAGTTGTATATGATTTATTATATTGTAAAATAATTGTAAGAAATTATATACAATTAAAAATATGAAAATTAAATTTTATTCAATGAAAATAAATTCGTATAATATAAAATTTTCATGTTATAAATTTCATTCTTTTTCAAGTTTAAATTTATTTTTCCATACAATTCTAACTATTCAATTGGTTTTTTTACCCGTACAACTACTCACATTAACATATTTAATGATTAATATTGATTACATTATTTAAAAGGAATATTTGAGAAATCCTATTAAAATGTATATCCCTTATATAATACTAACAACTAATCAATAACAAAATAGAATTTAAATTATAGAACTTATGAGTTCTTTTTTACTTTATATATTATTTTTGTTAGAATGTTTTAAAACTTATTATATGATCCATCCTTTAAAAAAATGATAATTATGATTATAATCCTAAACTTATTGTAACAGGAATGGAAGATTATGAAAATATTTTTATGAATCTTAATGAAAATTTTCCAAATCACTTTACACAACACCCCCTAAAATATATATATCTCAGACTTTTAATATATATAAAATATCATTGTGAAAGGGATGTCCCACCCTGAATCAAATTCCAAAACAAAATGTATGCAAATGTGGAACAAAATTTTCAATAAGGAATGGGTATTATAGAAGGAATGCATCAACCAAAATATGCCACTGCATATTACTGAAGATTTAAATTTTTAAAATAATATTTATGCTGAAAAATCAAAATAGTTACAAGGAAAGAGAAGTCCAAAAACTTGATTCTTAATTGATATATGTATGTTTGACTTTGGAATAGGTTCAATGTTCTAATTAATTGTGAATTATATACATTTCCCATTAATAAAGTAGTCAAAGCTTCTTTAGTTGTTTAACAATAAAAATGATAAATTAGAATTGTAAGGGTGTGTTGACGTAATGGATTGTACCCTAGGCAGGAGGCCGAGTTCCTGCCTTCCACATGCAACAATGGAAACTCCCCTCTTGCCTGTGGGACCGGCGAAGCTTGGGGGGAGAGTCTCTAGATAAGGGCTAGCTCCCTCTGATGTATCTTTTAGGTCCTAGACTTCGTACTGCTAACAAATAAATGAAGAAAGGGGGGGATGAAAAAGGAGAAGGATGCTGAAAATAGAACCTAAACCTAAAATAAAAGAGGTGATACACCAAAAAAGATGACCCACTTAGCCTGAACATACACTTTTCACCAAGAAGAAGCTCCCATACACTTCATTTGATGTGAAACTCTTCTGTATTAGTGAGTCAGGGGTCCGTAGAGATACAGGGAGGAAGAACTGTCAAAGGTGTTTTGAGACACACTTTGGCGGCCTATTCACATGCGCCTATATTCTTGCTATAGACACTTCTAGCAGACCTGCAGAAGAAGAAACTTCAAAATGCACCCAACATGCTAGAATCATTTTGTGAGAAGCATAAAAATTACTTAACACAAAATAAAACATAGACATATGCGTGAGTTCAAGTCCAGATGGAGGTAAAAATGCTAAGTCTTGATTCAAGGTAAAAATCTGGCAGAGTTTTGCCTTACAAACCTAGAGATTTTTGGGCAGAGCTTTGCCTTAGAGGTTGAGAGATCCCTTCTCAAATGAGAAGTTTTACAATATATAGAAAGAGGAGAAGACAAGGTGCCACTTTGGAAAAGACTTTGGCACTCTTTGACAAGTTGGCCCATGTGCATTGCTAGCATCGGGAAGAGGAAATCACTATTGCTGATGTCATTCTTCTAGAAGAGGCCTGCTAGAACCATGCTGTGTAATCGTCAATCTTGACTTTGGCGTTCAAAAATTAATGTGAAAGCATGGGCCATGCCTCTTTTCTACAAACAAATTGCTCCCTTCAAGGCATTTACGCAGCTTGTCTACTCATCAATGCGAAATGAAGAAAACAGGCTGTGCCGTTTACTATTTGCACCATTTGATGACCACTTGGCAATAACTCACCCCCTCCTTTGCCACCTGGGCTATCTTGTCTATTTCTGCACTTTGTATCTTCTTGGTTTTGTCTCTTTCTGGCTCCTTCGGCCCTCAAGGGCTATCTTCTCAGTGGCTCACTAATTTCCTTGGGCTCTTCTTTAAGCTTTTCAAAATCAACAACTATTTCACGAGCCTTGAATTTGATGTTTGTGCACCCATCACTACGTTTGAACTTCCAACAGCTAGTTTGTTGTGCTTGATTTTGACGTCTTCGGGCCCATCACCCCTCAAAATTCCTTTAGCTTTTCCTTTGCTTCAGCTTTCTTCTACTCCCTTTCCTTCAGACTTCTTGTTTTGAACCTTCTCGAAGGGAAGGTGATCCTTCAAATTATGGAGAAGTGCCCTTCGTTTTGGCCAAGAGTCCCCTGCAAAGGCACCTGCCCTTCGAGGTCCTTCAACTCCCTTGGCCGTGAAAACCTTCAGAGCTTTTCCTCATGTTCTTTCCCTGCGGACTTTTTCCTCATGGACTTTTTCTGCTGACTTTTTCCCCGCAGACAAAAAGTCTGCAAGAATTGTCTTCGACCACTTTGCTTTCCTTCAGAATTTTTGTCAGCGTTTCCTCCCGCAACCTTCCTCTGAATTTCTTTGGACTTTTTGTCCGAAGAAATTATTCTAGCCTTTGCCTTAGTATTTTTTGTGGGATTTTTGTTTGTGGCCCTTCCGAATTCTTTTAGAATTTTTGTCCGAAGGATTTCTTCCTTTACTTCTTCGACTGCCCTTTAGAAAAAAATGGAAATGACCCTTCTGAAGGGTACTTCCTTTGCCTTAAATTTTTTTTTGAAAGAAACTTACCTCTTCAGATTTTCTCTGTGGCCTCTTTGAAAGTGTTCCCTGCCCTCTGCAAGGGCTCTTGAGTCTGAAATTGCCCTCTGCAAGGGCACTTGAAATGGTCATTTTTCACCTAAGTGGGAACTTGCCTCTTCCTATCAAGTCTATAGAAATCCATGCCTACAGAGTCCGTAGAAATCTCTACAGAGTCCGTAGAAATTTCTAGACTTGTGCAAAGAATCAGATTTTGGACTGGTTCAAAATAGTAGGGAAAGAAGGGGACCAATTTTTAGCCTACAGGACCAAATGGTCAACAAATTGGCGACTCCCAGGGGAAGCATGCCTGCTATGCTTAGAGGCCAGTTACCTTAAAGTCCATTGGGCATGGAGTCATAATGCAGCTTTGAAGAAAGGTCAGCAACAGCCCCGATAGATCCAAGAATCCATCATGAAGCTTTTTACCCTAGACACAAGGGAAAACACACACAATGCTAAAAACACTAATTGTGCAAACAACATTTAGGGAAAATAGGAAAGAAACTGAAAGCAAAATACTATATACAGCTAACCAGGTATATTTGCCTCCCTCCTAGATCAAAGGGAAATTTTTTTAAGTCCCCTTCCTGGCTAGGAAACTTATGGTGCTAGACAAGTGGCTAAATGAAAAGGAAATTTGGTGACCTGCTCCTCTTTCCTATCACCTTGGTTGGCTTGTATCCGAGTGGATCATAATCAAACATGCTTCCAACATATATGTATTCTTATTTTTCTTAGAATCTTGTTGAATGCTGGTCCTTCAGGCTGGTACATTTCACCAAGAAATCTGTGGCTGTTGGCTCATCACCATAAGCCCTTTCTTGTGCATGGTCCCTCTACAGTGCATCATGGTTTGACCCATTTCCTTCTGCTTCATTAGATACCCTATCAAACTCATCCTCTGCTTCCTTTTGGCCTTCTTGAAGAAGGGTGATTGTTGTGATGTCTGAAATGGAATCATAAACTGATTGCTCATCCCATAGAACATCACTCTTTTGTTCAAAGCTCTCTTCTTCAAGGCTTTCCTCCTGATTCTCCTCCAATTCAAGACCCATGGCATAATCATCCTCCTCATCGAAGAAACAAGGAAGTTCATCAAACAAAGGGGGAGAGAGCTCACCATGCTTACGTTCCTCCTCATATTGCTAGAACATCTACATGTATGCATGCCCTGAGTCTCCTCCATTGCTGATGATGTCTTCACAAGGAGCATCGATGATGATTTCTTCTTCTTTATTGCTCATGATAGCCTCTTTGAGAGCTACAAATTAGATCTTTTCTTCCTCACTCGCCTCTTGCAAAATAGGTTCCTCCTTGAGAAGGGGTGAAGTGGAAAAACCAAGTGGAAGAGGAGGTAGTCCTTGAGCTAGAATCAAATGATTCTCCTCCTTCCATTTGGTCAGCACTTCATCTATATAAGGTGTGGCCTAATAGCTCTCTTGGAGGTGTGTAGATGGGGTGTGTTTAGACATGGAATGTGCCTTTGGGTCTAAACCGTCCATCACACATTGGCTAAGGAATCTCTCTCTGGATTCTAACTCTATAATTCCCTTGGGTATGTTTTCCTAGAAGATCCTTTCTTAGAGGTCATAGGAATCATCATGGTGATTAGGAACAAGTTCATCCTTTTTAAGGTTTTGAGCAAAACCTTTTTTCTCCTCCTTCCTACCCCATGATTCCACTATTTCCCTCCAAGTCAGGAGCGTGCATCAGGATCAGTGACCTAAGGGAGTTGAGGAAGACTAGGAAATTTGCTTGGGGCGATTGCATGAAAAACGTGAGTTTGATCATGGTAATATGAAGGAACACAAGGCCCATGATTCTAGGCAAAGGGATTATACATACAAAAATGTGATCTCTTGATGGCACCAAAACTGCTTATCCAACTGATTTAACTTAAAGTCACCATTGGTGATGATGCAAAAGCCTCCAAAGGTTGGTTGGTTGAAGAACACACCAAAAATTCTTTAACACTTTGGACACAACTTGTCCAAGTTGGTCCCATCAAGTGTGCCAAAAATTGTTGACACAGTGGATTACACCCTGGGCAGGAGGCCGAGCTCCTGCCTTCCACATGCAACAATGGAAACTCCCCTCTTACTTGTGGGACT
The DNA here is from genome assembly GCA_037957365.1 of Torreya grandis. NCBI lineage: Eukaryota > Viridiplantae > Streptophyta > Pinopsida > Cupressales > Taxaceae > Torreya > Torreya grandis. Next base: position 1,668,378 of record JARHVA010000571.1, on the reverse strand, counting down.
GGTGAAGCTTGGGGGGAGAGTCTCTAGATAAGGGCTAGCTCCCTCTGATGTATCTTTTAGGTCCTAGACTTCCTACTACTAACAAATAAATTAAAAAAGAGGGGATGAAAAGGGAGAAGGATGCTGAAAACATAACCTAAACCTAAAATAAAAGAGGTGATACACCAAAAATGATGACCCACTTGCTCAAACATACACTTTTCACCAAGAAGAAGCTCCCATACACTTCATTTGATGTGGGAAACTCTTCTATATCAGTGAGTCAGGGGTCTGTAGAGATACAGGGAGGAATAACTGTCAAAGTTGTTCTGAGACACACTTTGGCGGCCTATTCACATGCACCTATATTCTTGTTTTAGACACTTCTGGTAGACCTACAGAAGAAGAAACTTCATAATGCACTAGACATGCTAGAATCATTCTGTGAGAAGCATAAAAATTACTTAACACAAAAGAAAACATAGACATATGCGTGAGTGTAAGTCTAGATGGAGGTAAAAATGCTAAGTCTTGATTCAAGGTAAAAATCTAGCAGAGTTCTACCTTACAAACCTAGATATTTTTGGGCAGAGCTTTGCCTTAGAGGCTGAGAGATCCCTTCTCAAATGAGAAGTTTTACAATATATAGAAAGAGGAGAAGACAAGGTGCCACTTTGGAAAAGACTTTGGCGCTCTTCGACAAGTTGGCCCATGTGCGTTGAGAGCATCGGGAAGAGGAAGTCACTGTTACTGATGTCATTCTTTTAGAAGAGGCCTGCTAGAACCATGCTATGTAATCACCGGTCTTGACTTTGGCATTCAAACATTAATGTGAAAGCACGGGCCGTGCCTCTTTTAGCAAACAGACTACTCCCTTCAAGGCATTTACGTGGCTTGTCTGCTCATCAATGCAAAGTGAATAAAATAGGCCACGCCACTTACTGTTTGCACCATTTGATGAACACCTAGAAATAACTCACCCCCCCTTTGCCACCTGGGCTATCTTGTCTATTTCTACACTTTGTCTCTTCTTTGTTTTGTCTCTTTCTAGCTCCTTCAACCCTCGGGGGCTATCTTCTTGGTGGGTTGCTGAGTTCCTTGGGCTCTTCTTTAAGCTTTTCAAAATCAAGGACTATTTCACGAGCCTTGAATTTGACGTCTACGCACCCGTCACTGCGTTTGAACTTCTAAGGACTAGTTCATTGTGCTTGATTTTGACATCTCGAGCCGTCACCCCTCATAATTCCTTTAGCTTTTCCTTTGCTTTGGATTTCTTCTACTCCCTTTCCTTCAGACTTCTTGTTTTGAACCTTCTCAAAGAGAAGGTGACCCTTCAGCTTATGGAGAAGTGCCCTTCATTTTGGTTGAGATTCCCCCACAAGGGAACTTTCCCTTCGAGGTCCGTCGGCTCCCTTGGCCGTGAAAACCTTTGGAGCTTTTCCTCAGGTTCTTTCCCTACGGACTTTTTTCCCGCGGACATAAAGTCTGCCAGAATTGTCTTCGACCACTTTGCTTTCCTTCAGAATTTTTGATGGCTTTTCCTCCCACGGCCTTCTTCCAAATTTCTTTAGACTTTTTATCTGAAGGAATTCCTTCAAATAAAAAGTTTGAAGAAATTATTCTAGACTTTGCCTTAGTCTTTTTTGTGGGATTTTTGTTTGTGGCCCTTCTAAATTCCTTCGGACAAAAATTCTAAAGGATTTCTTCCTTTGCTTCTTCGACTACCCTTTGAAAAGTGCCCTTCAAAAAAAATTGGAAACGACCCTTCCGAATGGTACTTCCTTTGCCTTAGACAAATTTTTGAAAGAAACTTACCTCTTTTGCTTTTCTCTGTGGCCTCTTTGAAAGTGTTCCCTACCCTCTGAAAGGGCTTTGAGTCTAGAACTACCCTCCGCAAGGGCACTTGAAATGGTCCATTTTTCACCTAAGTGGGAACTTGCCTCTTCCTGCCGAGTCCATAGAAATCCATGCCTACAGGGTCCGTAAAAATGGAACTATAGAGTTCGTAGAAATCTCTGTAGAGTCCGTAGAAATATCCAGACTTGTGCAAAGAATCAAATTTTGGACTAGTTCAAAACAACAAGAAGGGGACCAATTTTTGGCTTGCAGGACCAAAATGGTCAACAGAGTGAACTATTACATCATCCATGTTCTTGGCTGAAAACATGGCATACATAGAGAGATACTAGTGTGAAAAGCCCACTTTCTTGACTTTGCCCACATGGCTTTTATCAAAATTTGAAGTGTTAGAAAATATTTCATTGTTGTATGAAGTCAATGATCATGTGTTGATAATATGAATGTATGGAGATAAACCACTATTAAAAATTGTACGTAGTTTGCGAACTTATCAACCAAGTTTTGCTCATTCTGGGTCAATAGGCTAAACTACTTATCCACAATACCTTTAATGGCGACACTTTTATTTTTTGAAATGAGTCTTTTGGAATCAATTGGATAGACAAAACTATGTGGTAGGGAAAGAATAAAGCATTACCTCTAGGTATGTGTAGTATAATGTATCATAATGTAGAGGCTTAATCTTATGGTGTCAATTTTTGAAGTGTTTCTGTTAAAGATGTAACTATATTTTATTTCTCACTTTGAACTCATTAGGTGTGTAGAGTGCATCATGACACTCTTTATATTTTAGTTTTTGATATTGGAGAATTTGTTGAACTTTTTGATGAGTGTTTTGAATGTGTTACAAAAATTTATACACTGTGTCCACTTCCCATTCATGTGCATGTAGTTCCGTGTTGAATGGTGAGTGGTAGAATATGTTTAGGGGTGCCACTGATTAGAATCCAATACATGTTTGGCATTGACCATGCCTTGTATAGATATGCAAAGCTTTGTTATAGGCATGTTGAATGCATATCAAGTTATCATCCTAAGTATGTGGGTGCACACTATTATACATGTGCATAAGATGAACACTTGTATAGTTGCCCACTTTTGTTTTTCCAATTATTTGGGGATGAAATGTTGCAGACTGGTCTAATTGTGTATCCATCATGTCTCACAAAGCTTGCTAGAAATGACAAACAAACTAGGGGTCACGATTAGACACAAACAAACCATGGGTCAGGATTAAATACAATAGATGTGTGAAAACACAAATGAATGCAAACATGATTGACGAAAGAACACACAATTTCATGTGTGTTGATGCCATTCTTAGAGGCAACCATGATGACCATTTTATTATAAAATTTGTCCACTACAACAAACACAAAGTCATTATTGTGTTTTTTCATAAGCAATCCAGTCATGAAATCTATGTTGATGGATTTCCATGGCTTGGATGGACCCACTAGAGGTGTGTAAAGCCCTAAATTCATATTTCTAGGCTTGGCAATGCAACAATGAATGCAAGACTTGATGTGGTACTCAACATCTATACACATGTGTGGCTAATAAAGTGTTGTTGTGATGTTGCAAGTGCCTTGGTAATGCAGAAGTGTCATGTTATATTGACAAGGCATTCCTCTTAGATGATTATTTAGAGAGATATGCCATCAAAACACAAATATTTCCAAATTTGTAAAAGAACATTTTAGATATATATAATTCTGAACCTGTTCACCCTATTAAGGGAGGCATATGCTTTTGTGAAGTTTTTATTTGTTTAATAGAGAGTTACCTAGTCAACAAAATTGTGGTCATGTATTTCCAACACTATGATGAGAACATGCACTGACACTAGATTATAGAACTTATTATCCTTATTATCTTTACCCTTGTTGTGTTTTATCACTAGAGGGAATTTATGCAAATAGTCCATCCAATTCATGGAGTGTGCATTATCTAACTTTTTTTGTGCATACAAGATCAAAAGTGGATTATGATTAGAATGAATGATTGTCTCTTTACCGATGATGTAGTGTTGTCATTGATGTATTGCTTTCACAATAACACACAACTCTTTCTCAGAGGTGGAGCTTCATTGAATCATGTCACTAAATGTCTCTGAATGATAGGTGATTGCATGTCCATGTTGTGTGAGCACCACACTAAGTGCATAGTTAAATGCACTTGTGTGAATCTCAAAGGAGTAGACAATGTTAGGCATTTATAGAGCAGGTGTTGTGCAAAGGCATTGTTTGAGTTCCTAAAAATCAAGTTATTTTACAGTTGTCCATTGGAATGTTGCTTTGGAAGGCATAATCTAAGAGAAAATTATATGTGTGAGAAACCAAGATCAAACTTACAACCTAGAAGTTAGCAAGTATAATTTTTTTTATCAATTCAGTGAGATTCCTTGGAGTTATCCAATCTTGGATTACCTTGATCTTCTTTGGATCTGCATGGATGGTAGTGTGGTAATTAATGATGTAGTTCATGAATTGAATCTACGCAAGGAAAAATATACACTTTGTTAAGATGGATTGTAGCATGTATTCATGAAAGGTGTCTATGACATGCAAGATGTGCTCCACATGAAAATTTCAAGTCTTATTGAAGATGAGGATGTCATGCAATTAGATGATGATGGAGTAGTTAAGGAAGGGCCTGAATAGATCATCTATCAAACACATGAATGTTGTTGGTACATTGGTCAAGCCAATAGACATAACCAAACATTTATACAATCCCTTCCTAGTTTTGAATGTTGTCTTCTAAACATATTTATGATGGACTAGTATCTAATGATAACCCAACTTCAGGTTGATTTTAGTGAAGTATTGTGTACCTTAGAGTTGGTCTAGGATGTCATCAAATCATAAAATTAGGTACTGATTCTTCATTGTTATCTTATTGAACACACAACAATCGATATTGAACACACAATAATCGATGCACAATCTACAACTATCATCTTTCTTTGGCACAAGGAATATCAAGATACACAAGGAGAATAGATAGTCCTAATCATTCATTGATCAAGAATATATTTGATATGGTGCCAAACTTCATCATTCTCCCAAATCGCCCTAGGGTATAGTGGGCAGTTTGGAAGAGGGCATCTACGAAACAAATCGATGTGATACTTTATTGTGCAATGTGTTGGTAGACCCTTTGGCTCTTCAAAGATAAATCCATATTGTTTGATTATCTTATCAATTTTTTTTCTTAGATTAGTGTTTGTGTGGCTTGGTGTGTTGCCAATGTGTGATTACTCTCTTGTATATGTGTCTGTGGGTGGGCAATGAGAAACACAAGCTTATACATGTTTAGGATGAACTTGCGGTATTGTTGGCATATAAAAATATGGTTTTTATCATTGGAGTGACTCCAAAAGGGTGTGACATGATAAGTGACTTTTTCCTTCATGGGCTTGAATTTATACTGTAAAGCGCACTACTATTAGACCTATATATCTTTCACTTATTGTAGCTATTTGAATAGTAAGGTTTAGGATGCACAATAGCATTAAGGCCAAAGCATTGGGTTGTACCTTGTGCATTTATGCTATTCTCCACTATCAATGAAGACATGGAGAGGTTGACCCTTCACCCATAACTAAGTGTGGAAGAGATGCTTCCATTCCTCACAAGTGTCTATGACAGTGGCATTGGTGATAAGACAAGTGGTGTCTAGACCAATGTCATCCATTTGCACTAGACCTAATGTAGACTACACAACTAAAGATTGTTGTGTGTGACATTCAAAATCATTGTGAGACCTTGTGTGATGTCAATGGTACCATTTGTCACTTTTTTTCTTCTTGCCTTTGTTTAGTGCAAAAGATGTTAAAGTCTTCTATTATTGTATGGCATTCTTAGGTTGTTCCCCCTTTCACATGTTATATTTATGCATGGTAGGGTTCGATAGTGAGTTTTTTGGGATGATTCTTACATGTGGCATTGGATGAAGAAGAGAAATTATTCTTCATCTTATCATGGATTTGATCTTGGCCATGTTGCATTATGTTTTCCCCAATCTATTAAAGTCAAGATGATGCAGTTGCAGTTAGGGGTCTCAATTAAAGATAAATTATACCACACATCACTAAGAATACGTAATGAAATATGAAAATAAATGCAACAAAAATTAGATCTTTATCAAATTTATATTTAGGAATGAAAATGCACATACACACTTAAACAAAAATATTAAAAACAAGATGCGATACAATACTAGATCTTTAGATATGTACTTGTTAACTCACAATATTTGTAAGGTTAGCTTCCTATTCACCTGAATAAAAATTTATATGATCTATGAACATCTCATCCCAATGACCTCTCTCCTTTCCTTTTTGAGCACGAGTGTAGGGGTATGCTTATATAGGTGCACGATCCACCTACTTACATTAAGTGCTTGACAACCATTAACAATATTAAATGTTTAATATAGGTCTGATGATAATACAACTCAATAATGCATATTATAGAGTAATACAACTTGATTCACTATAACACATAATAGGTAATGTGTTTTACCCTTTATTTATTCCAATGTTACTTACCCAAGAATAAACAATTATGTAGTTTAGAATTAGATGCTTTTTCTACCCGTTAGATCACCATGACCATTAAACGACTCTATAAGCGATGTAGTTCAACTAATATGTAGAATAATCTGCAACGAACATGTTTTTTTTACTATAAACATTATATGTTTAATGAATATTACTGTGTAGTATGTAAGGTTCCCAAATGGATCTAAAATGTGTGATAATGTTATACCAAATATGAAAGCTCTAAATTGTGTTCTAATGCTAGAGTGACTCTTGAAGTCAATCCCATGCTAAAAAAATACTACAAGTTTTTGTAATATTGTGAAGTGTATATACAAATCCTCCAAGAACTTTGTAACAAACCAACTCTTCTGATTTTTCAAAAAAGAATTATACTATACGGTGAATCTAGTGTATGCTCTGATGCTCCTAAAGATACCATAGACATTTATAAATGCCTCACAAATATCTACACTTCTACTTCGATAAAAAATACCTAAATAAACCTTGTTTGGAAATGCTTTACAATCTTATTCAAATTAAGATAACATATGTGTGCATCAATAGACTTTCAAAAATGTTAGAAACAAAGACTTATACCCAATTATAAACTTGTGCAAAACTAAACTTAGCTAATATTATTAATCTAACATATTATTGGTTGGTGTAGGATTACATATGTACCTAGATGATCCTACATCATACACCCTACTTAACAAAAAGAAAATTTAGCTCATGCTAATATTCCTTATAATAATGATATCCCATGCATTATACCTTTTGATGCAATTATCCATGTTGCATATTCAATGTCTCAACCCTTCCACTTGACTAGATATTATTTGTACTCTATGTCACATGTTATCTTTATATTTCTTTTTTTAGTCACCTGCTCCACCTCCTCATGCTTCTTTTTTGGCATATGCACTCTCTAATATATCCCTTCAAAATCTAATTTAGAGTTAGATGTTTTGTTTCCACTATTATGCCATTCATGGTAAGGGCTCAAATATGCTACATTGAAAATATGTGAAATGTCAATCCTTTTATGCAACTCAATCTCATATGCAAACATGAAGAAAAGGAAAGTAGAGTATTAGGTTGGATACAATATTCATCATTTACATATTGTTCCTTCATAAAATTAATTCCTATGATTTCCACTCTCAATTCATTTATTAATAAGATTATATGGTTCAACAAATCTACAATTCTAGTTGACTTTTCACTCATATGTTTAAAAAAAAATTAAATATCTTTATAGGAATTAAACCTAGTTTATATGTAGCTAAGTTAACTTACCTTGAATAGTTATGAAGTATAATGCCTAATGATCTGCATAAAAAACTAACTCTTTAGGCAACATATAGTGCCTTCACTTTTTGAGTGTTTGTTTAATTGCATAGAACTCCTGATCATATATTGAATACTTGTATTTTGTGTCATTTAAATTATCAATAGAGTATGTATTACTTTTTCCTTATTGACTTAATATTTCACCTATTACTATGCCACTAACATCATAATCTACTTGAAATACTTTACCCAAATTTGTCGATGCCAACACCTAATCAGTTAATTTCTTCTTCAACTATTGGAGAATATGTTATGTTTCCACTATTGAGACAAATACTTTCTATATTTTCATAGTACCTATGTAATCTTTGCATGTCCCATTGAAATTCCTAACGAGCTTCCTATAATTTTTTCCAATCCATGAAAACTATGTGCCTCAAATATACCTTGCATTGATGGCCAATCTAGTATAGCTCACAACTTCTCTAGATCCATCTTTAAACACTCTTGGGAAATCATAAAATTCCACTATACGAATTCTTTCTACATAAAACTACATAGTTTATATTTAAAAAGCAACTTTTCATCTTGCTTCTTCCCTAACACTCTGCAAAAATTTCAAATGTGTTCTTATTTCGTCCTACTAAAAATCAACATGTCGCCAAGATATACAATGACAAATTTACCCAAAAGTGTCTTAAGAATTTCATTCATCAGTCTCATGAATGTACTTAGTGCATTACAAACCTAAACATCATAACCAACCACTCATATAATCATTCTTGTGTTTTGAACATGTAGTGTTCTAGTCATCACCTTCCCTTATGCAAATAACATGATATCCACTCTTAAAATCAATATTTTTGAAGTATCTATCTCCACTCAAGCAATCCATTAGGTCATCAATGTGTGGTAATGGAAACTTATACTTTATGGTAATATTGTTAATGGTTTTCGAATCAATGCACATTATCTACTCTCTATTCTTCTTAGGTGTTATTATTGTTGGTACTAAGCATGGTTCAATTACTTTCTTTGATCAATCCTTTATCTAATAACTCTTATTCTTGCTACTTTACCTCGACATTCTCTTTGGAGATCAAACTATATGCCACTTTTTTTTGGTAAACAAGATCCTAGAATCAAATCCATGTGGTTGGTAATACTCCTTAGCCATGGTAACCCACAATATAGATTATTTGAAATAATCTTTGTAAATTCACCTATCATCTCCTTCACCTCATGTGGAAGTGATTCTTACTTTCCTTTTTTTTTTCTCACAAATTTTGTGGGCTTAGGGATTAAAACTAAGCATGTTTCTTCCTTCACCTCTTTCAAAAATTACTTTCCTGAAATCATACAAAAAATTGTACTAATTTCCACTTCTTCACTTTTATCTTTCAAAGGATTCAAAGCATGTTTCTCTCCATCTTTCACCAATGCATATGTATCTGTACAACCATCATGTTGTGTATTAAAATAAAAATTACAAGGACTTGTAATAAACATATGACAAATGTAAATGGGAATTATATCACACATGACTTCATCCTTATATGTGCCAGTGTGTAAACTTACTAGATATTGCCCATTCATTAAAACTTGATGTCCCTACAACAACCATGGAAAATTATATGGATTTGGATGCAATATTATCTTCAAACCATTTTTGAAAAAAATTTATTTTTAAATAATATTATCTATACTACTACTATCAACAATCAATTTATAACACTTACTTCCAAACTTACAAATGGTTCTGAATAAATTATTTCTCTGCATAGGATTATTCTCCTCTTTTGTAGGTTGTAACAACACCCTTTTCATCATGAGATCTTCTATAGATTCTGCCTCATGTATATTATGAATAGATGCAACACTTTCCTCATCATCTTATGTGATTGGAACACTGACATCAATTCTCATACCACCTTCATTATGCATATGTGGACACTCAAATGCTCTACGTCCAATCTCAACACATCCAAAACATGTACCCTAGAATCCAAGGAACTCTACCTTGTCCATAGGGTCCTCTTACTTTAAAATTTCCTCTACCTCTTTGAGTATTATCATCATTACAGTATGAAGTACTTGCCTAGCCTCCATGTGAAAAATAACCTCTATTACTTCCACCTTCTTATCCATGCCCACATCTGAATTTTATTTTTCCTCATACTACTCCTTTTATTTAACAGACTGTAATATGATCATACCAAAATAATATTGAATTGTAATATGCAAACCATTTACATGCCTCACGATATTATTAGCATCATCTTCAACATGACCCACTCTAATGGTCAATTTACATAACTCTCCAGTGTAGTCATTTACACTCATCTCCCTTTGTCTCAAGTTTTAAATCTTCTTTAACAAATTCATGTTATAATCTACAAGAATGAATTTCTCCTTCAGATTTGTGATGACTCTATTCGAAGTCTTAATTTTATCTTTGAATTTTTGAAATATTTCATCTTGAACATGATTCCACCATATAGATGTGTGTCCTTTCAAATTTGTTCCAACAAACTAAACTTGATTTGGATTTTTCATGCTCTCATACTCAAAATACTTCTCCAACTCAATGATCTGGTCAATGAAATCTTTAGGACTCAAACTATCAAAATAAATTCTAGGGTCCAACTTTGATTTAATAGTCATTCTTGAAATATTTCACAAGAATCGATCTTCAGGTTCATCAACCACTTTTTCTCCAACTTGGTTCTTAGTGTTTATGGATACAGTGCAACACCTTAGAGTTGCACTGTATCCATATCCTCCAATCAAGATTTCATATCTCTCATCAAACCCTCTAGATTTTCAAGTCTTATCACTCCATCTGCTTGTAGCCTTGTTGCATTCAAACCACCTAAACATTCTCTCTATGCCATTTCCTAGAAATCAAATATCCTCTACGCCTTCTATCCAAAAATATTATTGGAAAATGTTTGTAGCTACTTTCTACACACACTCACAAATGTGGAAAATAATAATAACTTGAAAGGACTAAAACCTTTCTCTGATACCAAATGATGCAATCATGATCAAGGGTCTTTATTAAGATATGCTTATACCATGTAAGCCTCAAAACACACAACAAAATATGTAAATAAATGAAACAAAATCAAATCTTTATTGACTTCTATTTTAGGAATTGTAATGCACATATACAACTATATCAATCTAAAAAATGAGATATAGTAAAACACTATATTTAAAAATATATGCTTACTAACTTGATCTCTTTGAAAGTTTAGCTTCCTATTCACCTAACTAAAACTCCTCCCATTGACATCTCTCATTTGATTTTTTTTAGCTTAAGTGTAGGTGCATGATTATATAGGCACAAAACCCACCTACTTACATTGAGTGCTTATAAACCTACTGAAAAAATCAAATGTATAAAATAATCATGATGATAATAGATCACAATAGAGAATATTACATAGTAACACAACTTGACGCATTATAACACATCATAGGCAACATGTTATCCCATTTAAATATTCCAATGCTCCCTACCCAACAAGAAACACTTAGATAATTGAGAATTAGACCCCTTTTCCACCTGTTAGATCACATGACCATTAAATGGCTCCATACGAAATTGAGTTTAACTTATACGTATAAGAATATCCAATGAACATGTTGTTTTACCTCAAACTTTATATCTATCATGAATCTTACTATGCATTACTAAAAGGTTCCCAAATGGCTTTAGAATATGTAATAATTTTATGCCAAATATAAAAGCTTTGAATTAAGTGTATTGATGTTAGACTAGCACCTAAATTCAATACGATGCTCTAAATATACAAGTTATCCTACTACTTATATGGTGAAGATACAACTTCTCCAAGAAAGTTTTTAACACAACAACTTTTTTGGTTCTATAAAAAATAACTAAACTATGAGGGACTCTAGTGAATGCTCTAATGCTTTAAAAGATACCACATACCTTTAGAAATACCTAAAAAATATTTGTTCTACTACACTCAATAAAGATACCAAACAAACCTTCTTGTGCAAAGATTCACAAACTTATTCAAACTAACACAACAATTTCATGCATCAATAGACTTGCACAAAACTTACAAACAAAGAATTGTATACATTCATAAACTAATAAAAAACTTAGCTAATTTTCCTAATCTAACATATTTTTGGTTGATGTGGGATTACAAGTGTACGTAGATGCTCCTACATCACAAGAAATCCATTTTTTTTTCAATTATAGGTTAAGAGTCTCTTGATTTACTTCAACCCCTGATATTGTTCCATCAAGTTCTTGCAAAGATGTGGAGTGGAGTCATGGAAGTTGGTAGTGCATTATTTATATAATTCTTCCTCATATTGGCATAACTATTAGAACTAGGTGTATCCATCCTCATAGTACTTTAGGGGCAAATACTCATCCTTTAAGGCATCAACAAAATACTTATAAGTCTCCATGGGTGTGTCTTCTTGTTCACAGTGCATGTTAAAAGTCTCCCACAAGTGGGACACTTAATAAGACATCTTCAACATGATGAAGGTGATCTTCTTCACATTAGTGAAGTTATTGACTAAGAAGTATGCCTCAAGTTGTCAAATCCAACTAACCAATGTTGCATCGTTGATTTTTCCTTCAAATTTTGGAGTTTTGAGATTGAATTTCACTTTGAAGGGAGTTGTCTACTAAAATAATGGATGTGTAAGATGTGTGAAAGGAGGGGTTGTTTGTGGCCCAAGCTACATCACGAGTTCATGAAACTTTACAAAGAGTTTGGTGCACTATTCATCAAGGGCATCCTAAATTATTTTCTAGATGTTTGAGGATGGCTTAGTGTTTCTATGGGTGTCAACTATTTTACTATTGCTACAATGTTCTTCCAGATACCATTAAAAAAATGATAGGTAGTCCTTTTTCATGTTTTGCTCGCATGTTTACAAGAATATGGGAGGTCTTGCTATGATACCAATGATTTGTACCTCCATGCATAAGATGTTGACATAAAGGATAATGTCGCACTTCAAGACAAGTTGCAAATTTTATAATGCATAGGAGGTAATATAAATGAGAGAAAACCAAACAAACATTTTGAATGCAGAATTACGATATGCAAAATATGAAAATTCTATACAATATGTTATATAGGGGAAAATATAGATGGGCACAAGATTCAGTAAGACTAGGAATGCTAGCCTTGTGATTAGAATGTGAATGCTTCCTTACTGATTTGTCTATCCTAAATGAAATATTGAAAAGTTATATATGTGTTTGAATGCTAGATATACAAAACATGATAACGAATTTCTATTTGGTTTGTGTGTGATCTCTCTTATCCTTGTACCCTTATCGGATGGGGAAGTTACAATATATTCAATCATTAAAAAAAATAGTTATACCTAACAAAGGTCACATAAGGGTGGTGGTTCATCTTCTCGCTGAGTGATGGTTGAGCTTCTTGCAAGTGTGTAGTTGGGATTTCATCTATGTGGTTTAACTGACAGATTCTATGACATGTTGTAACCTCGGATGATAAACAATTGGCATGTTGCATGGAAGGGTGAACTTGATATTTGGATGTTAAGTTTGCATGAGTTTGTGTGACAACACAAAGACTTGCACAACAAGTAACTTGGAGTTGTATAAACTCATAAAGATACTACAAGATGAAGCAAGTGATGCGTGTGTGCCATAGGTGGATGTATTTTGTCTGAAATTCAAAAATAGTTGCACAAATGTAGGTTGTTATGTGACAAGTGGCAGAGTGTTATGGCAACTTAAAAAGATACTACTACTTTATAATGAGTCACAAGATGCCATGATCACGAGAGATCAAATAAAACATAACATAACATGCACCAATATTATTGAATTTGAATTCAAAATCCCTCAAAAATAAACAAGTATTTTAGATCATTTACTAAAAATTACAATAAAAAAAACAAACAATCATTAGAGCACTTATCATTATTAGAAAAAGTAAGAAATATGGAGCACAAACATAACTCCAACAAATTTAAAATAAAGTATAAAATTAACTTGTAAATGTAAATCCAAAAAACAAAGCTAAATTTTAATTTATGCCTTTCTCAATACATATCAATTAACATGTAAATGTAAATCTATATGATACTTACTAAAACACTAACAAATTTCTGATTTATTGTGAAAACAAATTATATCTTTAAAAATCACAAATTTCATCATATTTAAAACTGTTATGGAAAAGTCATATCCACAAATTTATCATTAAATTGTTCGCTTCTTACTTAATTATGTAGAAAAAAATAAGGAAAATCTTCTCAATATAAAACATTGTGAAAGTAAAATTTTGACCAATTATTAACTTTAAGAAGAAAAAATTAAGGAAAATCTTCTCAATATAAAACATTGTGAAAGTAAAATTTTGACCAATTATTAACTTTAAGAAGAGAAGAGTTTTGGTTTGGGAGAACCCTTAAACTCTAGTTGTAAGCATTCAAACTAATCTTAGAGCTTTAAAAAAGTGGACTTTTTAAAAAGTGGACTTTTTTGTAGAGTGTTTTTAAGATTAAGTATAACCTGGATTTCTCAAGAGCGAGCAAGAGCATCACCCATGTGCTCTGCTGCCCAAAATTCAATTGTGCATGGCTGAAAGCTTATTATTAAAATACCAATACCATACACTCCACATGACACTAGCATTGCTATAATGTTCATTAATTTTTTCCAGGGCAACGTTAGAGCATTCTAATTGCATCCAGTCAGCCATCACATGTGCTGAGAATATGAAAATGTAGAGATAAATCACTAATAAAACATTGAAATGGATAACTTACGCATGAAGCTCTGCTGGGGGAGCCCCAATAGCCTAAACTACTTATCTATGGTGTAGACACAGAGACTTTTTGGAAAAAATATTGTTATAGAAATTCAAGCAGCCATTTGGCTCCACAACCAATGAATTTTGTACTTCAATCTATGACTGAGTTTGCTACCGTAGTACTTCATAAATTTATCTTGAAGCAACGGAAATTAAGGAGATATTTTGTGTATATATAGGAAGGGAATGAGTGGAAGAAATCACAATTTTTTTTTCAGCTTATTGGGTATTGGAAGGTTGTGACAAAAATGAGAGTGATGAAGGTTTTGCTGATGGTGTGTGCATTAGTATGTTTTATTCCAACTAGAGTAGTCCTAGTTCATGGCTGGACCGCAGGGCATGCTACATTTTATGGTGGCAGTGATGCCTCTGGAACCATGGGTTCGTTTCAGTTAAACTTATCCTCTATGTTTCATTTTTTCAGTAAAAATCCATGGCATTTTTTCCTGTAATCTACTTGAATGAAATTAAGAGGGTTAAATTATTTCTTGTTGCAGGCGGTGCCTGTGGGTATGGTAACATGTACAGTGCTGGATATGGCACAAACACTGCAGCTCTAAGCAGTGCTCTGTTTAACAATGGGGCTGTATGTGGAGCTTGCTATCAAATTAGATGTGATGCTACAAAAGTTCCTCAATGGTGTCTCCCTGGCAGATCCATTACAATTACTGCCACTAATTTTTGTCCTCCTAATAATGCATTGCCAAATGACAATGGAGGCTGGTGCAATTTGCCTCTTCAGCATTTTGACATGGCACAGCCTGCCTTCGAGCAGATTGCTAAATACAGAGCCGGAATTGTACCTGTTGTTTACATGAGGTATGGCCAGTTCCTTCTTCTTTGTAGGAAGCATAATTATATAGTATCATAGATCATAGATGTAAGCAATAGATGATCTGAACATGTTGTGGATGAATTACAGGGTTCCTTGCAAGAAGAGTGGGGGGATCCATTTTGGAATAAATGGGAGAGACTACTTTGAGTTAGTGCTGATAAGCAATGTGGGAGGAAGAGGAGATATTAGAGCAGCTTGGATAAAAGGGTCAAATACCGGGTGGCAAGCAATGGACAGAAATTGGGGTTCAAATTGGCAGAGCAACTCATATTTCAATGGACAGAGTTTGTCATTTAGAATTATGAGCAGCAATGGAAGAATTCTAACCATGTACAATGTCGCTCCTTCCAATTGGCGGTTTGGCCAGACATTTGCTTCCTCTCAGAATTTCAGATAAATACTAACCATTGCTGGGATTTGTCAATGTAAGTGTTCTAAGAGAATTAGAATCTTGTTCCAAATAAAGTGGCAGATTCCATCAGTTAAGGATTTTGTTCTATTATAATATCGAACTCACCATCCCGTTAAAGGAATTGGTCTGAAGTTCTTAGCAGAACTGCTGTGTATTGGTTGTAAATTCAATATATTGTAATAATTTGTAAATGTAAAAGTTTTTCCAATCTTAAATTCCCGAGATTTTCAGAGCAAAACATCTGTAAAATCTATTTGGATGTAACTGTGTTATGCGATTTCAGTACGTTAATTTGTTTGTTCTAATTTTTAAAGAATTATTGCAGTGTTTGTAAAGATCGTCCATATTCAATTCACAATCTACCAAACAAAGCCTGTCTCGCCTGTTTCATTTGTACTCTGTTCTTAGGAAGATTTTAGAAGGTTAGAAACTCAATAAAGTAATAAATCATATGAGAATGGTAAGTAACAAATCATCTGTACTCTCTTCATGTTGAGGGGGAGAAATTTGCAGCGTCCTAGAGTCAAATGCCTCTCATATGTTGCGAGCTTCTTAGAGTAAATTTTAATAATGTAAAATTGTAAGGAAATTGCTTTACCAATAAAGTATAATAATAATAGATTATAATATGATTGAAATAAAATATAATAAATGAACAAATGATAAATAAAGTATAATAATAATAGATTATAATATGATTGAAATAAAATATAATAAATGAATAAATGATAAGTTTTTGAGGGGGAAATCTCCATAATTTTATAATAAGAATATAATTGATGATGTGATGATCAAGTACTATCATTATCTCATATTTATAGTTTATTTAAGTTATAATTATTGAAGCCATAAGTTGGATATACATATCCCAAATGCGATCATATAGAAATGAAATATGATAAGGAAGATGTTATAGGTTAAGGGTGTGTCATGTCCCTCTCCTTCAAAACAATGTTGCCCTCAACATTGAATAGCTCTCGATGCTACTAAAAAAAGGCTTCATCCTCTCACATTACATCTTCACGGTTCAGATTCTTCCACTTGATCAAATACTCTTTAACTTCTCTTGTTCTTAGCTTCTCAGTACGTGTTTGAAGGATCTCCTTATGTTATACAATGACACAACGTTCTTCATTCAATTATGGTAACTCAGTGTAGGTAGAAACTCTTTGTCCAACTACCTTCTTCAAGCAAGATACATGAAATACAAAATATATGCCAGTAGTTTGGGGTAGCTCCAACTTGTATGCAACACTGCCAATTTTCTATAAGATCTTATAAAGGGTCATAATACTTTGGAGAAAGTTTGTTATCAATTTCCTATTGTTTCAGAGACATCTGCTTATATGGATGCAAGCACACAAATGCCCAATCACCTATGTTGAAATGTCACTTACATCGATGCTGATCTATTTATTACTTCATTCTATTTGTGTCATTGCCAAATTCTCTCTCTAACTAGCTAATACCTGTTATTGGTGTTGAATGTGTTCTTCAAGAGCTTGAACCTTGGGTTGCACCTTCAAGGATGAAATGATAGATGGGCATTGATAACCATAAAGTGTCACAAGTGGAGACATTTTGGATTAGGTATGGAAGGAAGTGTTATACCATTATTGTATGAGTGGTAGCCAATGAACCCATGTTTTTATTTATCATATGTAAAATAACGAAGATACCCTTAGATAGGCATTTGTTTATCACCTCAATTTGCCCATTAGATTGAGAATGATATGATGAGCTATGAGCCAATTGAGTACCCGAACATGAAAATAAACCAGTCTAAAAATTACTGGTAAGATGGGATCATGAGTACCATGCAACTTTTGAGCCATGCCCAAAAAAGCAATAACTATAGTACTAGCTACAAATGGTTGTGATAAGGGGAAAAAATGACAATATTTTGTGAGCCTAGACACAGTTACCATGATGACATTTTAACCCTTAGACCTTGGTAACCGTATATTGAAATCCATAAAAGCATCCTCTCACCTTTGACTAGGAATGGATAAAGCCTAAAGAAGACCTGGTGTTTTAATTGTTTCACCCTTATTTTGTTGACACACCATGCATTCAATTACATTTTTTTATAAATTTCCCTTGAGTCATTCCCAAAATAAATCATGATTGACTATACGATAGGTTTTTAAAAAAATTGATTGCTTCCTTATTAGAGATGCATGAAGCTCCTGAAGGATCTTGTGCTTGAGGATATAATTCTTACACAAGTATAATTGATCTTTATACCATAATGCATTCCTTTTCCACTTAATTTTTTTTCAGAATCACTAGAACCATTCTAGATATTTTGAATCAAAACATATGTATCCTCATCACTCTCCCATTAGATCTGGCCTCTTCCAACCAATCTGTCTGCCAAATGCTTATTGCATATAATAATTCTTCAGTGGATTCATCCTTCTTGGATAATGCATCTATTATAATATTCTATTTACCTTTCTTATAAATGATTTTTTTTTAACCCAGAGGTATCTCCGATCCCAATTGGGACACTGCGACTCTACCTAATGCCCTTCATTGGGGTGAAAGGAGGCATATCCCAACATCTTAGTCAGCCAATTTTGTTTTTATCTGAAGATAAATGTTGTTTTAAAAAATATTTTAGACTATCATGAAAAGTCTTTACCTTAAAATGTTTACCCATCATATACAGTCTCTATTTCTTTACTGCATGAAGAATAGTCATTCTTTCTCATAGATTAGTTTTAGCCTATTTTTACCCTTGAATTAACGAATCTCAAATGCAATGGATCTTCCTTCCTACATGAGTATTGCCCCCATGCCATATCTTGATGCATCACATTCAATAATAACTGTTTAAAAAATAATTAGGGATAGTCAAAACTAGAGTGGTGCACATATCCTGCTTTAGCTTCTCAAAGGTTGTGGTCACCGATTCATTCCATTGGAAGGAGTCCCTCTTCAAAAAAATTATGAGTGGTTCTATTATGCTACCATAATTTTTCATAAATTTGTGATAATAACCTATGAGTCCCAAAAAAAATGTTGGCCATTTTTTGGCCCTTATATCAAATTTTGCCTAAGTATGGGAAGATGGACTTTCAAGCAAGAGAATGGCAAGTCTTTGGGAAGACTTCAAGTTTTCCAGTAGTGTATATTGGGTTTTCAGGGGATCACAACTTATTTATTTTATAAGTTATAGGAAAATGAGAACCCAAAGTAATGAGACTTAGGGAACCCAACTCAGTCTTGAGCAGAGTGTTTTGGGTTTTAGAAGAGACACTACTTATGACTTTATAAGTAGTAAGCAAATAGAAGGCCAAAGTAATGAGAAAGTAAGTTGTGAGCTCTAGAAAGCCCGATCGGGAAATCAGTTCATCCAATTTTTTCTCGAAAGCTTCTTCATGCACATGTTTTTTTGGGAGGTTTTGGACAAATCTTTGGAAATTATCTCAAACAATTTGTCTGAGACAATCTTCCTGAAAGTTTTGTTCTTGGGCTGAAGGGCACTTCAAGCTTTGCGAAGGGACTTTTCAACTTTGATGGATCATTTCAACTTCCTCGAAGGGCAACTGCATTTTTCCTAAAGGGTATTTCTTCAAATTTCAGAAGGCACATCTAGTTTCAAAGGGCCATTTCAAAAGCTCTGAAGGGTATTTTGCCCCTTGGAAGGATCATTGTAAAGTTTTTGAAGGGTAACTACCCTTCGGGAGAGTTCAAAGAAAAAACCCTGAGGGTAGTTACCCTTTGAAAATAGTCTTCAAAAATAGTTTCAAAGGGTAAATGCCCTTCGAAAGGGCTATTTACAAAATCACAGAGGGACACTTCCCATTTGGTGAAATTGGTAGACGGATGCTCCAAACTTCCTAAACGTCACTTGCCCTTCAGAAATTTCACCCAAGGGAATTGTCGGCAAAATTGTTGAAATAATTTCCTAAAGGAATTCCTTCAGGAATTTTGTTCGTGGGATAATGCAAGAGACAAGTCTCGAAGGAATACATAAACCTGAGAAAAGGAAAAGGCGAACTCAAAATGATAATGTTGAAAGTTCTGAAAGGAAATCAATTGAAAATAGTCAACAAATCAGGGTAAATCAAGCAAGGACAAGTGACATGCTATAGAGTAGATGAATGACAGAGACATGCCCAAGAAGGTGGAGGCAGTTTTCCAAAGGGAGGCTATATATTCTATATATCAACTATAGGAAAACCAATGTCTTGGATTGGTTTTCCTCAATAATCAATTTTAGTCTCCATGGGTAGATGAGAAATTATTGCAGTGGCATGGCTTCACTCAAAGCAAGTAGGTACATCTAAGAACAAGCATGACATGGTTATCATTTTAGGATCTAAAATTTGATCGTCATTGGTAGTTTAATAGACCAAGAGTCTTGAGGTGGCAGATTGGTAGTTGTACGCAACAATTGAAGACATTTTATTCTACTCAGAATAGCATGGTCATCACACTCAGTGATTAAAGAACTAAAATCATATAGACAGTCATCCAAGAATAGGTTAATCATGACGTTGTAAGCATGGAGGCTTGGTCCTCACAAAGGGAAAATCAATGTTGTCAAAATCTAGACTTCGCAAGAATAAGTATGAAAGACTTTGTCAAATAAAATTTCAAAGACTTAGGCATGAGAAATCCCATAGTAAGTAGGCTTGAGAAACCCAAGTTACTCCACTTAGAGTAATTAGGTTTCTCTAAGTGCCCTACTTAGGAAAACTTCATGAGTAAAGTAGAATACAAAGTCCAACATAGGAGAGATCAGAAATCCTAAGTTATTCCACTTCAAGTAAATCAGGATTCTTTATGTGCTTGAATTAATCTTGGTCTAGTGGCATGAGAGACATAGAATTAACAAATGACATGTTGCCGCATGGTGTAAGCTAGAGAAGAAAGAGCCAATCAGCATAAGATAGGTGGCACAAAGGTGACCAATCAGGGCGAAAGAGTCCAAGCGACTGGTAGATGGAGTTTTAATGAAGTTTTTTGTCCTTCAATGTGGCCATCAACAAATAGTTGTTCGGTTTAAATGTAACATGGCTTAAGAAAGTTAAAACACATGGAGGCCTCATTTACTCCTATAGGACACATGAAAATGAAAGTGGCCATGCCATTTTAAATGCAAAATTATTTTTAGTTGTAAAGGAAGAGACATTTTAGCTGCTCATAGCATGGCTCCTGAAATGCACCAAAGAGAGGCTTGAATGCATGGGAAGGGATCAAAAATACCTGTGGTGATTCTGAGTGACACATTTAGTAACACAAGGGAGGATGATATCAGAGTCCCAACCATCAGTGAATTCTTCTTTCTTCCCTTTCTCTCTCCCCCCTTTTTTGATATAAATAAGAGGCCTTGGAGCCAAGAAGTGATCCCCACATTGGTGATAGAATTACTTTGTAAAAATAACTTTTAAAAGACTCTTTTGAAGCAATACAAGGAAGACTTTTCTGTTTCTAGTTAAAGACAAGTGTGCACATTTGGTTTGGCTTACAGGATATATGATCAGTGTTCATCACCTACAATTTTTCCAAGCACCTTGCTTTTCTGTAGGATTGCACAAAGTGTCATTGTGTTGAGCTCCCTTTGAAGTGTTACTAGCTTATAGTGTCTCTCATAGACCTATTCTTGTTATCCTTCAAAATGAAAATATCTCATTTGACCTCCACACAAAAGCTCCATGCCTATGGCCTTGAGATAGAACCAGAATAACCTGTGTCCTATTTGGTTTCATTAGTAGTTGACTCTTTTCCATATTCAGTGGATCATTCTCTTTTGGTGCATCACCTCCCTTAGATTAGATTTCTTTCCAAGTTATCCTCCTATCCCTTTTCCTTAGCCATAGTAGATTTTAGTGTGGGAATCAAAAGCTAAATTGAAACACTTGAGGAACTAGCCTCATTAAAAAGCCTAGAGGTTCAACCTCACCATAAGATACCCACATCTTGAAGTTGTCCCCATGCTTATAGTTGGAAGTGAGAGAGCTTGAAGAACTCTCTCACAGGGGTGCAATTCGAATCTATAACAATTTTGGCACGCCCAGTGGGACACATTATAATTTTCACTTCCATTTTTTATGGAAGATTGGTCAAGTTTGATGTTTTTTTGATCAATTTGTAGTAGTGGTAGCTTTCATCTTCCAACATCTGGCGACTTTGAGAACACCCAGCTATCTAGTGGCAGAGCAGTAGCCATTTTTCATGCCAAAAGTAACTACAAGACCAACTTCTAGATGTATCCCTTCTGAATTTGTTGAATTGCCTTTAAACTCAGTAAGAAGGTTAATGTTCACCCATACTCATCAATACATAGGGCACCATTTTCCTAAACCAGTCATAAGGTATACCTACATAAGAAGATCCTTGTTAGCTCCTCTTACTACCATAATTCCCCAAAGAGCTTTTATGGGCTTCAAAAGCCACAATCCTTTAAATTTTCCACAGTAGGACCCTATGCTAGTAGCATCCCTCAAAAGTGTCCCATATTACCCAAGAGATCAAGTTGTAACTCTTACTAAGCACATAACAAACATAGCCAATTTATGTAACATTCAAAATATCACAATGGAGAACATGGTTGTTAGAATATTGGTTGTATCCTTCAAAGGAAAGGAATTAGATTGGTATAAGGGCCTAGCTCCTAATTTTATCCACTCATGAGATGAGTTGAGAATAACCCTATGTAAAAGGTTTGTAGATAAGAGCGATCATCTATCACTTGCAGAGTAGATAACCATAATCAAGAGAGCTCCCCATGAAGTCATGCAAGACTTCAATATGAGATTTCAGAAGGCATGGGATAGAATTTCAGAAACTATTAGACCATCTTTGAAATTTGTTTTCTTGTATTACATCAAGGCTCTTAACAATGATATAGCTATAGTGATCTAATCCATGGGAGGAGACATACTACCAAATGCATATGAGGTGGCCATTAAAGCAAACAATTTCCTGGTTCAGGTAGGCAAGCTTACTCCCAGACGCCCAATGCCTCTTTTCCCTAAGATCAGACCACCACTTGCAGTCATTCCTCCACTTGATTTTATACTTTGAATGCCAATAATTACTACTGTGCCTTCACCAAGGCAATATAAGGCCTCCACTAGTGGATCCAGTGACTCCTAAGAGCAAAAGAATTACTTATAACTAAAGAGTATGCTCCAATCATTAGGGAATGATGTGGTCAATGTTAAGAGGCAACAAGCTTATAACAAGCCATATCAAGCTCCATACCAGCCTCAAAAATAGCCTTATCAAGTAAATAGGCCACCCTTCAAAGGAAATTTCTAAGGATAGGGGTAGCCTAACTATGCTAGACAACATAATTATAATCCAAATACTGTAGGCCCTTTCAATTCCTTAGTTCTAGTTTAGAACAATATGGCTTAGGAGACTGAAGGGACAATGCCTTGGAATCATTCTTTTGGGCAATCCATTGTCCCAACTAATGGCTCTAACTAGAAATTTAATGACCAATGGCAGTAGGCTATTGCTTATGGGTATAGCCAAGCTCTTATGGCCCAAAGCATGGAGGTGCCCATAATGACAAAGTAGGAGCAACCTCCACAAGAACAAGGTTTAGATTAGGTGTCAAACCAACTAGAAGCCACAATGGTCATTAGTGAACAAAAGGAGTGGTATGCATCCAATTAACATGCCATCCCCAGTTTGGCTCACGTCTCAGTCACAACAAACACAAGATTCAAGAGAAGAAATATGGGTGACAACCAAGAAGCTTTCAAAGAACCTCTTGTCACCACTCCTTCATTAACAAAGCCAACAACAGTAGCTCCCAAAACCCAAACAAAGGTTGGTGGTACACCAATCAACATTATGGAACAAATGAAGAAATCCAACATGAATGTACCAATGTGGGACATGCTTTCCAAACCCAGCCAAGTGGACATCCTTTAGGAAGGTTTGTGTAAGATGTGTGTTATGACATCTATAGGTAAACAACCAAGCAAGGAAGCTGAGGTATTCACTAATACAACCAAAGGTCCTTTGGGAGAAAGGTCAAGTAGTGTGATCAATCCCCCTCTATTCTACATTTCATTAATCATCGATAATTTCTTGGTGCACAATTACTTGGTAGATAGTGGGGCTAGCACCTCAGTCATGCCAAAGTCTACAACCAATTATCTACATCTTAAATATCAGCCACATACCAAGGACTTCCTATAGCTTGATGGTTCTTTCACAAAGACATCAAGTATCATTAATAATTTGAGCTTAACCCTACATACTTGTCTTAACATTTATGTGGTGTAGGAAATGTTGATCCTTGATGATACTCCTTGATTTGCTTTGTGTCTCTCTAGGGAGTTCACAACCAAGATTGATAGTTACCTTATTGCAGATTAGTCTTACATGGTGTTTAGAACAAGGTATGGGACTAAGGTCTCAATCAAGGATGAACTTATGGCACAATTCCACATTGAACCCCATCAACCAGATAACACAAACCTAAATTATATTATCCTTGTTGAAGATGAGTTTATAATTGTCTATGAGCTAAATACTCATCATGAAGAGGTTCCAGACTTGTTCTTGGATGAGCTATGGGGAGATAACCAAATTTTCAACCCTTTGGAAGGTGTTGATGAAAGAGCCATGGTGTTTATCTACTGCATGAAGAGAATCAACCCATGCCTTCCCTCATTGGACCTAAAGAAGACCCCAATAGTTTATGGAAATTATTATTTGATGGCTCAAAGAAAAAAAATGGTGTAGGTGTTGGAACAATGTTGGTTTCCCCTTCAACTAACAAGTTTTTCTCTTCCTACAGGTTCTATTTCAGTTGCTCTTTAAATGCAGTAGAATATGAAGGCTTGATCTGTGGCCTTTAGTGGGCCAATAAAAGAGGAATCAAACTATTGTGATTTTATGGGGACAATGAGGTCATGGTAAACCAAGTCAGAGGCCTAAACGTTACAAAGAATTCCTTGATGAGGTCCTAAAAAAATTGAGTGTGGGACCTAATTAAAGATTTTGAGGCCTTTGACATTCAAGTTGTCCCAAGAAATCAAAATTAGCATGCTGACAGGTTAACAGTCATGGGAGCTCAATTTGACATTCCAAGTGAGCTAAAAGAAGCTAAGGTTCAACCACATGTCAAGGTGGTGGTGAGGCCATTAGTGTTAGATAATGAAGCTCACTGGTAGGTTTTTAAAAGTGACAAGAAAATTGCATATTTCTTATAGTAGGAAACTGAGTTCTCCTCCTCCAATCAAGTTAAATTATAACATCAATATGAGGATCATATTGTTCATCTAAAGTCAAACAAAATTCTTAAGGGGCTGGTTACACTTGAGGGCCTTTTTCATGAAGGAGACCACATGAGGAAAGAGAAGGTTGTAATGTCTACTAATGAAGAAAATTATGATAGATTCCTCATCTTCAAGGATAAGCTTCTCAATCTTGGGAAGGTAAGAAGCAAGGTTGAGAGGCACACTTTCATATCAGTTTTCTAGGAATATGCAGACATTTGTGCTTGGGAGTACAATGACCTGAAAGGTTTTGATATGAAAATAGCTCAACATACCATAGAATTAGAGGCCAATGCCAAGCATATAAAGTAGAAGCAAAGGGTAGTCGACCTCAAGATAGAAGAGATGATAAGGAAAGAGTTAATTGAATTGATCAAGTCAAGGATCATCTTTCCCATTAAACACTCATCACAGGTAGCCAACTTGGTGCCCGTAAGGAAGAAGAGTGGGGAGATTAGGTTGTGTGTGGACTTCAAAGATTTGAACAAAGTCTCCTTGAAGGATCACTACCCTCTACCATCCATGGAGAAACTTCTCCAAGTAGTTGTCAGATCAAAATGCTTCTCTCTATTAGATGGATTTTTAGGTTATAACCAAGTCTGGGTGGAAGATGAAGATCAATACAAGACTTCCTTCACCACCCAATGGGGCATGCACACATACCAAAAGATGCCATTTGATATATCAAATGATATCACAACTTTCCAAATATCCATGGACATGGCTTTCTAAGGGCTGCTAAATCAAATGGTGCTGGTATACTTGGATGATATCATGGTTTTGTCCAAGAATGCCAGCAAACACATGAACCACCTGAGGCTGATTTTTGAGAGAAGCAAGGAGTATGAGATTTCTTTGAATCCCAAAAAGTACGTGTTTGATATGCATGAAGGTAAGCTATTGGGCCACATCATCTCAAAATAAGGGTTGTCCATTGATCTTGATAGAAAAGTGCCATCTTGGACTTATCCTTACCCAAGCATAAGAAGGGACTCCAAAATTTTCTTGGAAAGATAAACTTCGTGAGAAGATTTATCCTCAGTTTTTCAAGTTTGGTCAAGCCCATCAATGATATGCTAAAGAAGAACCAAGTGTTCACTTGGTCAAATAAAGGTAAGTTAGAATTTAAGGCTATCAAGCAAGCCATTGCTAAAGCACCCACACTTATGAATCCTAATTTCTCAAGGGATTTAATTTGTATGCTTTTGCCAATATTGATATCAACTATGTTGATGCAAATGAATGGTGAAGGACTTGAGTAACCATTAGCATTTTTCAGTCAGGGGCTTGAAGGGTATGAGGTGAGGTATACTTTTGTAGAAAAGTAAGTCCTTGCAATAGTAATGAGCCTCAAGAAGTTCAGGGCAATGCTCTCCAACAGAAAAATATACCTTATGTGTCTCATTTTAGAGTAAGAGACTTCCTTCTTAACAAGGACTTGAGCGAAAAAAGAACTGGATGGATTACTAAGGTCATGAAGTATGATGTGGAGACCAAGGTCACTAAGCTAGTAAGAGGTAAAAGCTTATGTGAGCATATGGTTGATAACCTTCATGAAGATAAAGAGGCCATCTTGAAAACACAAGATAACCCACAAGAAGATGCACCTCCACCTCACACTAGTTGGCTCCATGATATGACACACTTTTTGCTAATAAGTGAGTGCCCTCAAGGTATGGACAAATCAAAACGAATGTATTTCAGACTTTAGTCTATACCTTATGCTTTGGTTGATGGGATTTTATTCAGAAGAGACCTCAATGGAGTGATCCTGAGGTGCGTAGATGATGATCAAGTAGCCAAGCTTTTGGAGCATTTCCATGATGGACCTACATGAGGTCATTTTTTTCCAAGGACTATAATAACAAAGATCATAAGGGCTGGTTATTAATGGTCAAGCCTCTTCAAGGATGCTTATGTATGGGTGAGGAGGTGTCAGGAATGTGATCTCTTCATGGGTAAGCAAAAGTTAACAACTTTCCCTCTCAACCCGATTCAAGTGGAGCAACCATTCATGTAGTGGGGTTTGGATTTCATTGGTGTGATCAACCCCCCATCAAGTGTAGGGAATAAGTGGGTGCTTACTACAATTGATTACTTCACTAAGTTGGTGGAAGCTATTGCATTGAAGGAAGCTAATGAAAGTGTAGTCTTCGATTTCTATTACAACATTGTGACCAGGTTTGGTGTTCCATCCACTATCATATCTGATATTATATTGGCTTTCTTTGGTTTAAAAACAAGTGAATCGGCCCTCAAGATGGGCATCTACCTCAACACTTCCTAAAATTATTACCCTCAAGGCAATAGGCTGGCTGATTCCACAAATAAAAATTTGTTGAGGATCATAAAGAGGACTATGGAGGAGAACTAGAGGACGTGGCACACCAAATTAAAGACAACCTTGTGGGCCATCTGGGTAACTCTTAAAGCCATTGTTGGTAATTCTCTATATGTTATAGTATATGGAAGTGAGGCCAAGTTACCCATCTCTCTTGAGTTGCCTGCATTAGAACTAGCCCATCAGCTAGAGCTGCTGGAAGAGGTACCCATGAATGTGAGATTGGTAGAACTCACAAAGCTTGAGCAGATGAGAGACCTTGTAATGAAGATGTTGGAGTCACATCAAGCTCATGTCAAAAGGCTTTTGACAAGAGAGCCATGGTAAGGATTTTTAAGGAGGTAGACCTGGTTCTCAAATGGGACTCAAATAAAGCCAAACTAGACAACCATACCAAGTTTGACAACTTGTGGAATGTTCCTTATTTGATCCATGGATGTAAACAACATAACACCTTCCAACTCAATCAACTAGATGAAGAGGTATTACCAATCCCAGTCAATGGGATTCATCTGAAGCCTTGATATCGAGAATTTTCAGCCATTGTATATATTTATGTATGCTTTGTTTAGTTTTTTTTGTGTTTTCTTCTAAGTGCCTTGTGCACATCTATTTCAATTGTGTGTTTCCCTTCCATAAGTGCCTTGGGCACATTTTTTTTCATTTCATTCATTCTTTTTGCTTCAAGGGAATTTTCAAATAGAGTCAGCCTTGTCTAAAAAGTAGTGACTCCATGCCCAATGGATCAGATGAAGCAATAGTGCTAGGTTCGTTAAAGCATAGCAGGCATGCTTCCTTATGAGTCACCAAAATGTTGGCCATTTTTGGTCCCCATATCAAATTTTGCCTAAGCATGGGAAGATGGAATTTTAAGCAAGAGAATGGCAAGTATTTAGGAAGACTTTAGGTTTTCTAGTAGTGTATATCGGGTTTTTAGGGGATCATAACTTATTTATTTTATAAGTTACAAGAAAATGAGAACCCAAAGTAATGAGACTTAGGGAACTTGACTCAGTCTTGAGTAGAGTGTTTTGGGTTTTGAAAGAGACACTACTTATGAATTTATAAGTATTAAGTAGAAGCCTGAAGTAATGAGCAAGTAAGTTGTGAGCTATAGAAAGCCCAATCAGGTAAGTAGTTCATCCAAGTTTTGCCTGAAAGCTTCCTCACACACATGTTTTTTTTAGATATTTTTTCCAAATCTTTGGAAATTGACTTATAAAATTTGTCTGAGACAATCTTCTTGAAAGGTTTGTTCTCAGGCTGAAGGGTACTTCAAGCTTTGTAGAGGGACTTTTTAACTTTGATGGACCATTTCAACTTCCCCGAAGGGAAACTACATTTTTATCGAAGGGTATTTCTTCAAGTTTCAGAGGGCACATCCAATTTCAAAGGGATATTTCAGAAGTTATGAAGGGAATTTTTCCCCTTGAAAGGATCATTTCAAAGTTTTCTAAGGGTAACTACCCTTTGGGATGGTTTAAACCATAAATCTTGAAGGGTAGTTAACCTTCAGAAATAGTCTTCGAAAAGAGTTTTGAAGGGCAAATTCCCTTCAAAAGGGATGTTTAAAAAATAGCTGAGGGACACTTCCCCTTCATTGAAATTGGTATAGGGATGATCCAAACTTCTTGAAGGGCACTTGCCCTTCAGAAAGTTTACCCAAGGGAATTGTCGACAAAATTGCTGAAGATATTCCTTTGGCAAAATTGGCAAAACAATTTCCCAAAGGAATTCCTTCATGAATTTTATCTACGGGATAATGTAAGAGATAAGTCCTGAAAGAAAACATAAACCTGAGAAAAGGAAAAGGCAAACCCAAAATGGTAATGTCAAAATTTTTGAAAGGAAATCAATCAAAAATAGTCAATGGGTCAGGATAAATCAAGCAAGGACAAGTGGCAAGCTGTAGAGTAAATGAATGGCATAGACTTGTCTAAGAAGGTAGAGGCAATTTTCTAAAGGGAGGCTATATATTATATATATTGACTATACAAAAACCAATGTCTTGGATTGATTTTCCTCAATAATAAATTTTTCTCTCCATGGGCATATGAGAAATTAATGCAGTGGCATGGCTTCACTCAAAGCAATTAGGTACGTCTAAGAATAGGCATGACATGGTTATCATTCCAAGATCCAAAATTTGATCATCATTGGTAGTTCAGTAGACCAAGAGTCTTGAGCTGATAGATTGGTAGTTGTATGTAGTAGCTAAAGACATTTAATTCCACTTAGAACAACATGGTCATCACACTCAACCATTAAAGGATAACTAAAATCATATAGATAGCCATCCAAGAATAGGGTAATCATGATGTTGCAAGAATGGAGGCTTGGTCCTCATAGAGGGAAACTCAATGCTATCAAAAGCTAGACTTCACAAGAATAAGTCTGAAGGACTTTGTCAAAGAAAATTCTGAAGACTTAGGCATGATAAATCCCATAGTAAGTAGGCTTGAGAAACCCGAGTTACTCCACTTAGAGTAAATCAGGGTTCTCCAAGTGCCCTACTTAGGAAAACTTCATGAGTAAATTAGCAAAGTTTGAAGTAGGAAAGATTAGAAAGCTTGAGTTACTCCACATAGAGTAAATCAAGATTCTTCAGGTGCTTGACTTAATCTTGGTCCAACGGCATGAGAGACATGGAAGTAATGAATGTCAAGCTACCGTGTGGTGTAAGCTAGAGAAGAAAGAACCAATCAATATAAGACATGTGGCACAAAGGTGACCAATTAGGTCAAGAGAGTCCAAATGGTTAGTAGGTGGAGTTTTAATGAAGTTTTCCATCCTTCAATATGGTCATCGACAAATAGCTATTTGATTTAAATGCAACATGGCTCGAGCAAGTTAAAACATATGGAGGCCTCATTTTCTCCTATAGGACACATGAAAATGAAAGTGACCATGCCATTTTAAATATAAAATTCTTTTCAGTCGCAAAGGAAGTGACGTTCCAGCTACTCATAACATGGCTCCTGAAATGTCTTAAGGAGAGGCTTGAATTCATGAGAAGGGATTAAGAAGATCTATGATGATCATGAGCGATGCATTTAGTACCATAAGGGAGGATGACATCAGAGTCCCATCCATTATTAACTTTTTCTTTCTTACTATTCTCTCTCCCCCATTTTTTGATATAAATAATAGGCCTTGGAGATAAGAAGTGATCCCCAGATTGGTGATAGAATTACTCTATTAAAATTTCTTTGTAAAAGACTCTTTTGAAGCAATACAAGGAAGAATTTTCTATTTCTAGTTAAAGATAAGTGTGCACCTTTGGTTTGGCTTGCAGGATCTATGATTGTTATTCATCACTTGCAATTTTTCTAAGCACCTTGATTTTATGTAGGATTGCATGAAGTGTCATTGTGTTGAGCTCCCTTTAAAGTGTTACTAGCTTATAGTGTCTCCTATATACCTATTCTCGTTATCCTTCAAAATGCAAAGCTCTCTTTTGAGCTCCATGCCTATGGCCTTGAGATAGAACCACTATAGCCTGTGTCATATCTGGATTCATTAGTAGTTGACTCTTTTCCATATTCAATGGATCATTCTTTTTTGGTGCATCAACTCCCTTAGCTTAGATTTCTTTCCAAGTTATCCTCCTATCCCTTTTCCTTAGCCACAGTAGATTTTAGTCTAGAAATCAAAAGCTAAAGTGAAACACCTAAGGAACTAACCTCATTAAAAATCCTAGAGGTTCAACCTCACCATAGGATACCCACATCCTGAGGTTGTTCCCATGCTTGTATGTGGAAGTGAGAGAGCATGAAGAACTCTCTCACAAGGGTGAAATTCCAAGCTATAACAAAAACATCAGATATTCTTAAGGATTTTTAGAATTTGCCACTTTATCATAGCTTTGATCTTATTATAATCTAATTTAACTCTTTCATGTGAAACAATATGACCCAAATACTCCACCTCTTAGACTCCAAAAACTTATTTTGAAGGATTTGCATAAAGTTGATGTTGTTTCAAAACTAACATAATCTATTTCACGTGTTGCAAATGTTCTTCCCAATATTTGTTGTATATTAAGATGTCATGAAAAAACAACATCACAAATTTATTTAAAAAATGCCTAAAAATATTGTTTATCAAACCCTGAATTGTAGATGGTGCATTTGTGAGACCAAAAGGCATGATTCAAAACTAACAAAGGATATAGTTCACCTGTTTCAATGCAACATCTAGCTTTAAATAAAAGGAGAATCATACCTTCCAAGTGGACATCTTCATGGGGTGGCCACCCTTGACATAATGTTTCATCAATTGTATCTTACTCCCTTTTATGCATGCCTATCAAGAGCTAAATCTCTATCCTTAGATGAGCGTATCCTAAAAATGAGAATGAGAGATTGACCTTTGTCTTTACCAAACCTTATCCAAATGCTCACAATTGCAAATTTGAAATCTTCCTATATAATCATGAATGGTGAACATTGCATTGCTCAAAATCAACTTGGAAGAGGCTAGGAAAAACTCCCAAGCAACCTCCAACTAAAATTTTCGCCACTCCTTAACTAAAATTTCCCTCCAATCCACTTCTAAGTATGCAATTGGAGTTATAGGGTGGATGACCTGCAACTAAATAATAGAGTCAAAGCTAAAGATTTGAACTATTTCATGTCATGCAACATTTCTCTGGTCACCATAGCCTTAAAACAAACTCTGATGGTCATCTCTATCATGAATTCGTAATGAAGAAATAACTCCACTATGCTTATGTTGTGCAACTCTACTATTCAAATATGCCTCAAAAAATTCTCTAATGCTTTCAAAATCATCTTTCCCAAAATGAATCCCTTTCATGCAATGAATCCCAACATTATCAATCCAATGAAGATTCAAAACACTAGGAGTTTTGAAACTACCATAAGTCAAATCAACATCCAATCCAAGAGGTGGATTGTCCAGTGAGAAGGAATCATGCTTAGATCCTTGTCTTACCAAATCTTCATACAAAATAAGTTCTGAACTTGCTATTTTTACTGCTATTATGAAAATTCCATCAAGCTCAAAATCTCTTTTAGAAAACCTTTCAAAGTTAGGAATGTTATTGTCTCAATGAATCATCACATTCCAAGTGAAACCCTCATCTTCCACCTAATTTACACATTCCTTATCAGGTGGTTTGCCTAGAGGGTTACCAACCACAAGGCTTGGCACTCCCTTGTGATATATACCTAATTATTCAACAAGTGGCATGCTATAATCATCATGCAATAATTCATCCTTGTTGAATTCCTCTTCATAAATAGGTGAACAACTTGGCCCTAAATGAAAACCCCTTTGGAGCTCATCAATGCATTCAACCAGTTGCTTGGTCTTCATGACTATTTCATCTGCTACTTGTCCCATGTTCATGGCTACAATAGGTGATTTATTTTCAGATTGGTAGATAGAGAAGTGATCAAGGCAAGGCCTATCAACCTCATTCTCCTTCTCTTGTTAAGCATCCATGGTATCCTATGCAAACTTGATGGCATGATCCCTATCTGTGAGCAAATGTAAATAATCTATCTTCATTGATTCCACTACTTCTTTGATAGTTTGTAGATTAGAGTGATTTCATCCTTAACTCCTTTCTATCTCACTTCAATCTGAACCTTCTAGTAGAGTTCTTCAATAAAACTATGTGCTATCAAATCTTGATAAAGCTTTCATAATCTTCTCTTTTGAAACCATTAAATTATCCTTCAAAACTTGTAGCTCTTTAGGCCCTTGATTGAAATCAACAACGAAACTTTGATAAAAAAACCTTATATTTTTTATTTGTCTTCATTGACATGAATTTCAAAATCGGCTTCCTCTCCATTACTATCCTTGTTACATTATTCAATTTCTAAATAAGTTTCATTAGAAATTCCCGAGTGTTCATAGTTACCTACTACTTTGGAATTTTCAGCCAACTCAATTTCATCATTAGTGACTTAAAAAATCTTATTATTTGCATACCTTTCAATGGTGCCATCATGGGAACCATTTATCTCATAACATTCACTAAATTGATTTGAATTTGTAACCAAGGTCATTGTTCTAAAATTTCCTTCAGGCTCCATCATCACAGTTTATTGTTTGTTCTCCTCATCACTCTACTAGACTAAACATGTGATGGAAGTCATTGATTTGTTATTCTCACATGTGTGACTAGGTGTCTAGACTTCCTAACAAGTGAAACAATGATGTTCTCTCCATAATTAGTTCATGCTCAATTTAAGAGAACTTGTACTTTGTAAACCATGAGAAATCAATTCTCCTTCCATCAAATAACTTTTCAAAACTTTCATATGTTTTTAAACCAATCTTTTTGACAACTCATGTGCCACAGGTGAAACATCTTGTTCCTTCCTCCAAACAACCAATAAATTATCTAAAAATAGCTTAGAAATATCATTATCCTCATCCAAAATCAAAGACAATAATTTTAATGGAGGTTATGACATTCTCTGAATGAACCTTATTAATAACAGTCCAAAAGATTTGAAATATTTCATAAATAATCCTGTCATAGCCAATATCTAACAAGATGTTACATAATTTATTTTTGTAAAATTTTCAAGAATTGTTACCCTCTTGTTAAAGGAAGGGATTCCAATGTCAA
The DNA here is from genome assembly GCA_037957365.1 of Torreya grandis. Classification (NCBI taxonomy): domain Eukaryota; kingdom Viridiplantae; phylum Streptophyta; class Pinopsida; order Cupressales; family Taxaceae; genus Torreya; species Torreya grandis. Next base: position 1,634,388 of record JARHVA010000571.1, on the reverse strand, counting down.
CCAACTCCTAGAAACTTTCAATTATTAGCCTGAAAACCTCCTTCATGATATTGTTTCTATAAGGTTTCCTAGGAACTATTATTTTCATAATTTCACTAAGGTAATTAGTGACTACAAGTTTCACCTCTTCATCTAAGTATCTCCTAAGCTTGGGTTTAACCAAATAATTTATTGATGGATTCATTGCACATATAAAATTATTAGAATTTGATTGGTTTATCATAGACAAATAAATCTCTACTTCCTTTAAGTTGAGTAAGATATCCTTTGACTGATTCAGAAACTAAAGACTATTTCCTACTAGGTAAACCCTGTTTTGTACCTTAGATTTCATGAAATATGAAAATGACATTAAAGCATGAAATTATACTCCCACTGGTCGGTATTCCTTCAAAACTTATTCTTCACTGAGTGGCTCCATGATTTCCACCCACTTTCAAATTTTCAATTTCTAAAGTTACTAAACTCTAATAAATAAATGATGAAATTGTAGCAAATGTTAGAACTCCAATAGGTTGGCATGAAAAACCAACTCTTATACCACTATAATATCCCCTCAAGGATATTTAATACAAATTTTTCAATTTTCTAAAATAGCTTACATATAGACACAACCACATAAAAATATATATTTGAAATTGATAATAACCATGAACTATAATATTATTGAAATACTGAAGAGTACATATAAAATGAGTGATTAAAAAACATGAAAAATACTTACAATAATGTCTTTTGAAACACCAATGTAGTTTCTATATGAAACCACCAAAGCCATCTAGAGAGGATCTCTCACCAACAAACCTTAGAGGGTTTTCATCATTAGGAGACATTTAAGTTAAACTAGGTTCAGACTTACAAATGCGGGGGGGGGGGGGTGGGTTATAATCTTCAACATGCCTAACCATGGTATAGAGCTATGTATTTATAAATTTTATAATGAAGAAAGGAAAGAGAGAAGAAGCATGAGGAGAGAGAGAATGTGGTGCCACATTTTCATATGGGCCAAAATAGCTACTATTAGGCATGTGACCCTCTGTGAAAGGGTCAAGAAATAATCTTATACTTTCCACCATTTTTCATACCACTCCAAAATGTCCTCCTCTCTCACACATGTGAGAAATAGTGAGATGTTTTTCCCCTTGTGATAATGGTCAAAAGTTGATCACATGATCAACCACCCTACTTTGTCTTTGTCTCCCACCTTCTATGTGACACCAAAAATGGCACCCCACTTCCACATGTGAGCCAAATATGTAATAGTGAATCCCTGTCCTCTTTCCCATGTGCATCTAAGATTCCCATACAAGATTTAATAATCTTTTTGACTTCTCCCCACACTCCAAATCATGAAGATGCCTTAAGAATGCACCCCAACTATTCAATCTTATCATCACTCAAGCATGTGAATCATAAAAAGACACAAAACTTATCCTTTAGTGAAAGTTGTGCCCTAATCTTTCAAATTAGCCTTTTCTCCATTCCACATCACTCTAATAATACCTCACCACTATGCCACCTCATCACTATTCCATATCACCATGCATAGTCATTGTGAATAGTAACCATGATGAATAGTATTCATGATTAATAATTTGTGAATAGTGTTATCACTCCCAATATAAAATAGTGTATGAGATCTTGAAGATCCCCTAAAAATGATGTGGCATCTAAAACACTATTCATGCAACACTATTCACTTTCACTATTCATGGTGATGTGGTAGGTGATGTAAGTGATGATGCAGGAAAGTGATGTGGCTTGGCATGGCCCATGGAGGATCTTTCACATGTGCTAAAGTTGATGTTGACATCTATTATGTTAGTGTGACAAATTTTATGTAGGAATAAAATTTAATGGGTTAAGCTTGGTCAAAAGGAGTTTCCACTAGTTTTTGGACGCTCACATGGAGTGGGGAACACCTTTTGTAGATTTCACTTATTGGAGGGGTCAAAAATAAAGTGGATAACATGGTGGAGGACATTTTAATATTGATGAATAGTCCTTCCAAGTGGAGGAGGTTGAATTTATGGGCTTCCTTTGTTTCTCTATCATTCTTCCAAGTATTTCTATAAATAATTATATTCTTACCTTAGTTTGTTAGGCTAGGTAGGGAATGGGGTGAGTTTGTAGGAATAAGTTTTGGGGAAAATGTAGAAAGCCTATTGAAAGCCTTCTTAGCTTTTGGATTCCAAGTTATGTATGTGGTGAGAGATAAGTTTGTTGAAGCTTTTGTATTTTTTGAGATATTTCAATGAGATTATGTTGAGTTTATGAATGAATTCATTTTATGATTATGTGAATGAAAGTTAGTATAGTTTTTTGAATCCATTATGTGGTTGGAGGCCACATCAAGTGGTATTAGAGTTGAGTTTGTCCATATGAAGTGGTATTAGAGTACGTTTTGATTCCTTGGGTAGAGGATGTGAGAGGAGAGTTTGTCTTGAGAATTTGTTTGTATGTTTTTTTTTGTAGGTATGAAGATGAAGAAGAAGAGTGGCAGTGTACCACTAGAAGAAGAATGGATTAAGAAATTGAAGACCTGGGATAGGTTTTTGGAGTTGCTAATAGAGATATTTGTAGACTATGAGAATGAAGAAGAAGAAAATTTGGTGTGGGAGATGATGGACTCCTTAAGAGAAAAAGTGTCTATGTTGAGAAGAGATATAGTCACATGGAGAAATGAAAAGTGCAACCATGGAGAGTTGTAAAAGAAGAAAATTACCATGAAGGGGAATGAAAAAGAGGAGAATAAGGTTGTCATAAAGGATAAAAAATCTGATTTTAAAATCAGAGAAGAAGAAGAGACTCATGATAAGCCCATTATTGAAGACATCCTTGTGAAGGATGAAGAGAAGATGAAGACAAGTTACAACCATGTAGAGTTGACAAAGAATGAAGATTGAAACCATGTAGAGTTGTAAGGAAAGGAAAATGGAAGCCATGATGGGTTGAGTGAAAATGAAGAGGGCATAAAAATATTGTTTCATGTTTCCATGGTGGAAGCATTAGAATAAGAGGTTGTGCAAGTGAATGGATAAGAGAGTATTTTAGTGGAGTTAAATGTTTTTGTGGAAGAAACATTGGAAGTAGTGGATGTGCAAGCTATTTAAAATAAAGAGAGTTTGGCGGAGGATCACTTGTATCCACATGTGTAAGAAATTGAAGTTCCATTTAATGCACATGAGGAGAGGTGGAGTGAATAAGTTATCTAAGTGATGTATATGGCAACAGTGGATAAAGAGTTGGTTAGTGTGGATATGGCAACGAGAGTACACATGTGGATGAGAAGATGGATGTAGTTGAAACCATGAGAGAGGAACTGTAAGTGGATATTTTTTTATGTTGTGGATTATATAATAGGTGGTTGGATGATGAGTGAAGAAAACAAGGTGGGCTTTTGGTGGATTTGGATAGTTAGTAGTGGGCTAGAGCTCACATAGGATAATGAGATACATGGTAGAGCATCTTGGTGGAGGAGGTTTATTTGTGGTGGGTGTCATCCCATGAGTATTTATGGTGGGTTGGTCCCACATATTAATCCATTGGTATATGGATGAGATTTTTTAGGAGGAGGACTATTTTAGGGCCAATATGCAGATGCTGGAAGAGGAGAAGGAAAAAGTATATTCATCAAGTACACTATTGTGTTAGAAGGGGATGCTATGGTCATTAATAATGGTGACCAAAAGAGTGGTTATACCACTTACCCCATCTATGTGATTAAGAGATCATATTTTTTACTTCAGATGTTTGATGCAAGAGCATCTAAGGGATCAAGAAATATTGCATCACCCAAAAATAGAGTGGTGTGTTTTCTTATTTTTAAAAATAAGTTTCATGGATAAATTCATGACAACTCATAGGAAATGAGTTGATTTCAATTATAAAAAAATGGTGTGGCAACCAAAAAACTATTCACTTTCACTATTAATGGTGATGTGGTAGGTGATGCAAGTGATGATGCAAGAAGGTGATGTGTCTTGGCATGGCCTATGGAGGATATTTCACATGTGATAAAGTTGTTTTTGACCTCCATTATGATATTGTGATGAATTCCATGTGGAGAGCAAAGTTAATGAGTTTAAGCTTGGTCAAAAGGAGTTTCCATTATTTTTTGGAAGCACAAGTGGAGTGAGGAACACCTTTTGAAGATTCCACTTGTTGAAGGGGGTATAAAATAAAGTGTATCACATGATGGAGGACATTTTAATATTGATTAATAGTCCTTCCAATTGGGGGAGGTTGAATTTTTGGGCTTCCTTTATTTCTCTCTCATTCTTCCATGTATTTCTATAAATAATTGTTTTCTTGGCTTAGGATTTTAGGCTAGGTTGGGAATGGGGTGAGTTTGTAGGAATAATTTTTGGGGATAAGCTTGAAAGATTCTTAAAATCCTCCTTTACTTGTGAACTCCAAGTTATGTATGTGGTGAGAGATAATCTTGTTGAAGATTTTGTATTTGTTGAGAGATTTTAATGAGATTATGTTGAGTTTATGAATGAATTCATGTTGTGATTATGAGATGATTATGTCAATGAGAGTTAGTATGGATTTTTTAATCCATTATGTGGTTGGAGGCCACATCAAGTGGTATCAGAGCTGAGTTTGTCCACATCAAAACATAATGCCACTAACTGAATTCCCTTATAAAAATGTTGGCACTCTCAAAGAAAGTTGGAGATTCCAAAAATTTTGGAAGGTTATAACAAAGGGGACATTACATTTACCAAAAATGGACATCAATTGCAAAATTTATGCCTTAAAATCCCTAGGTTCAATACTTAGACCTTGAAAATGCCTAAGTACTAACCAAATTAGATTTTGAAAAACAATTTTTCACATTTAAAGACATGCATCCATGAGACCAATTCTATTAGATGTAAAGTGACTATAATTTCTTATATTTACTTAACATTTAGAGTAGTAAATATAAGCCTTGGGTTAAGGTTGGCTTTATGTGTATGTTTATATGATTTTATGTGCAAAATAATAGGAACATGATCACATTATTGCTTTCATAATAATGCAATCACATTATCTATTAACTAAGATTGGCTTCATATACATCTTAAAACATTTTTTTTGATAAACAACATGAACACATTCACATTATCACTTTTATAATAATGTCATCATGTTATCTATTAACACAATTATATTATGTATTAACATGATCACATTATGGCTTGATAATTATCAAGCCATAATTTAAATAATGTGATCACGCTATGTAAATAATGCGATCAAGTTATGGGAAATGTCCATGGAATTATCCCCCAACTCGGTGCACATACCCTCGCATGAAATTATTGAAGTTCAATATAAATTCACTAGCACTGAGAATGATTTCTTTCTTAGTAGTACAAAAGCATAAAACAAAAAAAATGGCAAAAAATAAAGCTATAACTGAGACAAATTCATCGATGATTAACATGAAATCATCAAAGTTCAGTTCAAATTCATTGATGCTTAAAACTTTTTTACTGAAAAATCAGACCTACATGAATATAATTAACAAATAGATGGAAACACATTCACCTTTTTACAAGATGAATTCACCATTTCATAGAATGAATTCAATATTCCACAGTATGAAATCCCTACTAGCCTAAAAACAAAAATTTAAAGCTAAATTTGATAAAATAAGTCTAATTTTGACCCTGATCAACTTTAAAAGTAAAATAAACCAAGTTACCAAGACCTAGAAAGTGAAAACAAGTAAAGGATTGTGGGTTTATCCCACCAAGCATGCTAAATAAATACATGTAAAACTAGATCTTGTGTTATAAACTTAGAATGAAACCAAATCCCTACTCTAATTAAACATCATACCTCAAATTCAGCAAAAGGAGAAGAAATATACCTCACTTACCATGAATATCTCTCATTTGATGTGTTGATTGTGCTCAGATTTGTGGATGTGGGTTCTCAATTAGATCTGGGTAGGAAATCTAGTAGTTTCCCTCATTGTCGATGGCTTGATGAAGGATGATATGATTGCTATGATTAATCTTCATAAAGGTAGAACTTCGTTAGGCCAATGAAGCTTTTTAAAAATGGAGGAGGAGAGTGTTATTTATAGATTTTATGGGTTGATAATGATTCAACTTCCTCATTGAACAAAGGAGGTTGATGATTAAATATGGGGAGTTAAGTGTGTAAGGAAGTGATTTGAAGAGGTATGAGCTTAATTGATTCTTGTCTCATGACTTGGGAAATGGAGTGATTAACTTGGGAAATGATGCATGATGTATGATGTGATGACTTGACTTGAGATTGGTGATGATTTGATTTATATTTGATTTGATTTCTTTATTTTGGATATTTGGTGCATGGATTTTATTATGAGACTAACCAACTAATTAATATGATTAATTAATTAGTTAATTTAGATTTGATAAGATGTGAATCAAATGAGATTGATATGATAATGTCATGACAAGATTAATTGATTGGAAGGATGAATAGTGTTAAAGTGGATTGGCTAGGGATATTGATGATGGGATGATGGGATTAAGGTCACATTGATATTCAAATTAGGGTTTAGTGATGTATTGGGGTGAACTAGGGATGAATAATGATGGAAGTCTGTAACTTAGTGTTTTTGTGATATTAGTGTGGAATAGTAAATGGTGAATAATGTTGAGACCAAGATGGCAAGATTTAGGTGTCTACACCTATGTATAACACATCGTATATGATGCCCAATAAATTTAATTATTTTACAAACTCTAATAGTATAATAGTAATTATTTTGTAAAATCACCCTAAGACTTACTGAAACCAAAATAGTTTCTTCCCTATATCAAAGGAGAGGTGAGAGGTCTATATAATATAATAGTACCATAAAATTGATCTATCCTTATTACTATTTTTTAAACAACAAAGAAAACCACAAACAAGTATAAAAACTCAAACAAAACTATCAAAACCAATTTTTTCACTACATCACTTTCCCTATTGTTGAACTAGCATTGAACTAAAGATGGGTCTTTACAAGGCTTTATCAATCAAGTCAATAAAGAAGGACTCATAAACCCAAAAATACAACTTCTTTTTCTCTGATAGCGCCAATGACATGTGAACGTTCATTGTTGCCTTCATAGTGTTCAAGCATGAACTTCCCATTTTCAAATTCAGAATGACACTCAGGGATCAAATGCAATTAAGAATATATTCATTATATATTTTACACTTCTTATTTCTCCACTTTCTAATAAAATTTTCAAATAAACTCTTAAATGGAGACTCCAAATAAAAAATAGCTATTTGGATGGATTTAGAATAGGTTAAAACCTAGATATTAGGTAATTCCATGTCTATTTCTTTGCAAAAGACAAAAATGATGAAAAACACGTTCATAAGCTAATAGGTTAGAACATGTGTATTTGCAATTCTTATTTTTCCACTTTTTTATACATTTTTCAAAGAAACTCTAAACGGGAGACTCATCGTTCCATTCATGGTGTTCAAGCATGAGCTTTCCATTGTCAAATTTAGGGCAACACTAGAATTTAAGATACAATTGAAAATATATTTATTATATATTTTTTACTTCATAATTCTTCATGTTTTATTACATTTTTTCAAAGAAAACACTCCAAAAAAAAAAAAAAAAAAAAAAACACACTTGTTTTGATGAATTTATAATAAGCTAAAACCTACAAATCAAGTGGTCACATATCTATCTCTTTACAAAAAATAAAAAAGATGAAAAAACACATTCATAAACTAATATGCTAAAACATGTATTTACACTTCTTATTTTTTCACTTAATACATCTTTCAAATAAACTCCAAAACCACATTAATAACGGGTTGCACTTAAAGAGTTTGAACCTCTTGACCTTCATTATGCTCAATTAACTCTTTGGAAGAACATTTAACCTATTCCACTACAATATTCTTTAAAAAAAATGTACCTCTTGATTTAGGTCGAGGAGAAGAGAAGAAATGAGAGGCAATGGGTAGCAAGGTGACTGCTTTTATGAAAAGTAGAACTGCTCAACACCTCATCCCTGTCTATAAAAATGATTACCTCTCTTGAAACTCAATAATTTTTTAGAAGAGTATTTAACCAGTTCTACTACAAAACTCTTTGATAACAATATTTTAAATTACATTTATATTAAAAACTCAAATTACATATGTATTACTATTTATTTAAAAATATTCAATTTTATTTTATTTTTTTAAAATTTAAATTTTATACCTACTCTTTTTTTAATTTTATTTTTAAAAAAAATCTTATACCTTCTTTACTTACAATGCTTAATATCTATTTGAAATACAAAGCCACAAGCGGATAACGTGTGACTTCTCTTATCTAAGTTGAAGCAGCTTAGAATTTAGAAATCAGATTCTACATATAATTTAGTGTTGACTTTTTTGATTGAAAATATATTTTTGTTTAATTTTTTAAGGAATATAATTAAATGTTGTTTAATAAAAAACTGGTGTCCACAATTTTTCATTTAATTGTACACTATTAATATTTTATTTTTATTTTTATTTTTTTAATAATAAAATTTAATGATATTTTTACATATTAAAATATAAAGACGGCCTTTCATTATGCTTCTATATATATTATAAATATATTAAATAATTAATTGTATGTATTTTTTTGATATTGTCGATATTTCTAACAATTTTTTCAGTTAAACAGTCATAAATAAAAAACATTCATGATACAATCCTAACCTTAATGAATAGATATAAACAACCATCATCTTCATTAATTAAACTACAATCCTTCTCATATATTTTAAATAAACTCTCTAATTAAAACTCAATATTTAAATTGAAAAACATTAATCTGAAAAAGAAGAAAAAAATAAAATAAAAAAATAAAAAAATAATAAAAATAAATAAATAAATAAATAATTTCCTCCCAAACATTAATTAAACCTTTTCCAAAAAAATTCTAACAAAAAGTTGATTCTTAATTGATGTATTTGTTTGACTTTGGATTAGGTGCAATGTTCTACTCAAATGTGAATTTTATAAATTTTCCATTAATAAGGAGGTCCAAGCTTCTTTAGTTGTTTAAGATTAAAAATGATAAATTAAAATTCTAACATAAAAGCATTATTGTCGTAGGAATTCAATGATCACGTTCTGAGAATATGAATCTATGCAGATAAATCAATATAAAAAATTGTATATAGTTTGATAACTTATCAATAAAGTTCTGCGCATTCAGGCTTAATAGGCTACATTACTTATCCATGATACTTTTATTGGTCACAATCTTTTTTAAAAAACTATTGTTTTATTTTGAGAGTATTGTGGAATCAATTGGATAGGTAGAATTCTTCGACAGGTCAAGATTAAAGGCTTTTTTTAAGCTGCATTTAGGGTGGTATATAGGTCATAGTTCACAGGTTTGATCTTGTGGTGTGGACATTTGAAATGTTCGTTTTAAAGATGCAACTAGACTTTATTATCCACTTTGAATTTATCAGATGTGTGGTGTGCCATGTGGTTTTTATTATGTTTAAAATATAGGGTATGACTCTGTTATTTCGACACTTTGTGTTGCTCCTTCAAGTTTTCGCATAAATGTGGAGTGTAGTAATAAAAGTTGGTAGTGTATTATTCATATAATTGTTTTTTATGTTGGCATAACTATTGGATCTTGATGTATTCATCTTCATAGTGCTTCGGGGGTTAATACTCATCCTTCAAGGCATCGACAAAAGACCTATAAGTCTCAATGGGCGTGTTTTCTTCCTCACATTGCATGCTGAAAGTCTCCCACATGTGAGACACTTAAAAGGACATCTTCAACATAATGAAGGTGATCTTCTCAGCATCACTTAAGTTATTGACTAAGAAGTATGCCTCAAGTTGTCAAAGCCAACTACCCAATGTTGCATCGTTGATTTTTCCTTTGAATATTGGTATTCTAAGATTGACTTTCTCTTTGAAGGGAGTTGTCTACTAAAACTATGGACATGGTGTAGGATACGTGGAAGGAGGGGTTGCCTGTGGCCCAAGTTGTATTGGGACTTCACAAAACTTTCCAAAGAGTTTGGTGCACTATTCATCAAGGGCATCCTAATTGAGTTTCTAGATGTTTGGGGATGCCTTAGTGTTTCTCTAGGTGATAACCATTTTACTATTGATACAATGTTCTTTCGGATACCATTAAAAAAATGATTGGTAATCCTTTCTCATGTTTTTCTTGCATGTTTACAAGAATATGAGAGGTCTGGCTATGATACCATTGATTTATACCTCCAAACATAGGATGCTGACATTTAAAGGATAATGTTTCACTTGGAGACAAGCCGAAAATTTTATAATGCATAGGAGGTAATTTAAACAATAGAAAACCAAACAAACATTTGAATGCAGAATTATGATATGCAAAATATGCAACTTTTATTCAATATTTAGATACATAAAAATGTACATGGGTACAAGATTCAATAAGACTAGGAATGCTAGTCCCTATGATTATAAGATGAATGTTTCCTTACTGATTTGTTTAGACTAAATGAAAGAATGCAAAGTTATAGATGTGTTTGAATGCTAGATACACAAAACATGTTAAAATTTTTATCTATGGTTTGTGTGTGATCTCTCTCATCCTTGTACCCTTATTGGATGGGGTAGTTACAATATATTCAATCATTACAAGACACAGTTATGACCGATGAAGGTTACATAAGGGTGGTGGTTCATCTTCTAGTTGAGTCATGGTTGAGCTTCTTGCAAGTGCATAGTTGGAATATCAGCTTTGTGGTTTAACTGACATATTCTTTGACGTGTTGCAACCATAGATGATAAACAATTGGCATGTTGCATGGAAGGGTGTACTTGATATGTGGATGTTAAGTTTGCATGACAACATAGAGACCTGCACAAAAAGTAACTTGGTGTTGCGGAAACTGTTAAATGTACTACAAGATGAAGCAAGTGGTGCATGTGTGCTCTAGGTGGCTGTATCGTGCCTAAAATTAAAAAATACTTGTGCAAATGTAGAATGTTATGTGACAAGTGGTAGAGTGTTATGGCAACTTAGAAATATAATACCATTTTTTAGTGAGTCCCGAGATGTCACAATCACAAGAGATCAAATAGAACATAACATAACATGCATCAATATTATCAAATTTGAATTCAAAGTCCTTATAAATAAATAAGTGTTGTGCTTCATTTAATAAAAAAATGCAATCAAGAAAAAATCAATAATCATTATAGCACTTATCATTATTAGAAAAAGTAAGGAATATGGAGCACAAGCATAACTCCAACAACTTTAAAATAGAGCATAAAATTAACTTGTAAATGTAAGTCCAAAACATAAAGCCGATTTTTTATTTCTACTTTTCTCAAGGCAGATCAATTAATGTGTAAATGTAAGTCCATGGCAAAACACCAAATTGTAGTGCTTGTTAAAACACTTAACAATTTTTTGATTTATTGTGAAAATAAATTATACCTTTAAAAGTCTCACAAATTTTATCGTATTTAAAACTTTGTCATGGAAAAGTCATATCTACAAATTTATCATAAAATTACTTCTTATTTAATTATGTAGAAAAAATAAAGCAAATCTTCTCAATATAAAATATTATGATAGTAAAATCTCTGACCAATTATTAATTTAAAAAAAAGGAGAGTTTTGGCTTGGAAGAACTCTAAAACTCTAGTTGTAAGCATTCAAACTAATCTTTGAGCTTGAAAAAAGGCCTCTAGATTTGATTCAAGTTTATATCAAAAAGCGGACTTTTTTGTATAGTGCTTTAAAAAATAAGTATGACTTGGATTTCTCAAGAGGGAGCAAGAGCATCACCCATGTGCTCTGGCTGCCCAAAATCAATTGTGCATGGCCGAAAGCTTATTATTAAAGTACTTATACAATACATTCCACATGACACTAGCATTTCTGTAATGGTCATTAATATTTTCCATGTCAACGTTGGAGCATTCTAATTGCATCCAGTCAGCCATCACATGTGCTGAGAATGTGAAAATGTAGAGATAAATCACTAATAAAACATTGAAATTGATGACGTACGCATGAAGCTCTGCTTGGGTAGCCCCAATAGCCTAAACTACTTATCTATGGTGTAGACACAGACTTTTTGGAAAAAAATATTGTTATAGAAATTCAAGCAGCCATTTGGCTCCACAACCAATGAATTTTGTAGTTCCACTTATGACCGAGTTTGCAACCGTAGTACCTCATAAATTTATCATGAAGCAACGGGAATTAAGGATATATTTGTGTATATATAGGAAGGGAGTGAGTGGAAGAAATAAGAACAGTTTTTTCAGCTTATTGGGTATTGGAAGGTTGTGACAAAAATGACACTGATGAAGGTTTTGATGGTGGTGTGTGCATTAGTATGTTTTATTCTAACTAGAGTAGTCCTAGTTCATGGTTGGACTGCAGGGCATGTTACATTTTATGGTGGCAGTGTTGAGTTGTGGAGCTAAAAGTTTCACTGTTGAGCTCTTGTGGAGGTTACTGGGCTTTTACCAGTAATCGGCATCGGCAGTATCGCCGACATCGGTTAGGCATGGACGAGAAGCTGCCGACATCGGTCAGGGATCGGCCGACATCGGTCATATGCAGACCGACAGCAACCGACGTCGGTCACCTGTGTGTGCATGCGTTTGCATGCGTTTCCGGAATTAGACTTAGTCTAATTTAAGGAGGTCCGAGTGTTTGCATGTAAAGACTAATTTAAGTCTTGGGTCTGTGTTTCTAATTATTGTATGCCTTGGATCCTATTTAAAAGACCCATGGGGCATGTATTGTAATTAAGTTGAAAGTAAGATCAATTAGATCTGCAAGGTATAAGATCAAGAAGATCTGCTGTAGTAATTGGTTGAGAGAGAGAGAGAACTTTTGAGAGAAATACTGTACACCCAAGAGGTGTGGGAAGAGTGTGATTTCTTCATTGTATTCTGAAAGAGTTTAATAGAGATTGGTTGTTTCTCATATCTCCTCTTATTTGCTATTTCTGATTTCTAGTTAATTATTGTTTCTGGTTTAATTTCATGTTTAGTTGCTTATACAAAAGTAATCAATTGTACTCCAAGTTCCTAACAAGTGGTATCAGAGCTAGGTTAGTGGTTGTTGATTACAGCGTCACTCACAGGGGTTTCTGTTTGAGTGGGAGCAAAGCAATGGCAGAAGAAAGTAAGCTAAGAATGGAGAAATTCAATGGCAAGAATTATCAATTATGGAGGATGCAAATAGAAGATTGTCTGTATCAGAAAGATCCATTTTTACCGTTGGGTGGGGTTTCTAGTAAGCCCACAGATATGCAAGATGAAGAATGGAATGTTCTTGATAGAAAGGCTCTTGGATCTATAAAGTTGAGCTGACATCTTCTGTGATTTCTAACTTATCACATGCAAAGACAACAGTAGAGTTAATAGATGCTCTGACAAACTTATATGAAAAACCCTCAGCTTCAAATAAGGTATATCTTATGAAGCAATTATTTAGTTTGCAAATGCAGGAAGGTGGATCTGTTTATAGTCATCTTAATGATTTTCATGAAATTGTAAATCAGTTAAATTCAGTCAAAATAGTTTTTGATGAAAAAGTTAAGGCTCTCTTGATCTTATGTTCTTTACCTGAAAGCTGGGACAACTTGGTAATGGCGATAAGTAATACTGCATCTGCTTCAAATATCTTGAAAGTTGAATATGTTAGTGTAATCTTGAATGAAGAAATTCGCAAAAAAAATACAGGTGAAACATCAGGTAATGCTTTAAGTATTGAAAGCAGGGGAAGGCAAAGAGAGAAGGGCAAGCATGAAAAATCAAGGTCAAAGATAGGCAGTAGATCCAGATCCAGAAATAGCAGAATAACCTGCTGAAATTGTGAAAAAAAAGGACATGCAAAGAAAGATTGATGGTTGAAGGATAGCCAAAAAAATCAGCAAAAAGGTAATAAGGAAGCAAATGTTACAGGGATTGTTGCACATGATGCTCTCATATTTTCTTTAGATAGTCAAATAGAATCATGGGTTTTAGATTTTGGTGTTTCTTTCCATGCAACTCCAAATAAAGAATTTTTCAATGATTATATCCATGGAGACTTTGAAAAAGTTTATTTAGGGGATGGTGAGCCTTGTCAAATTGTTGGCAAAGAAAAAATGTAGCTGAAATTGCAGAATGGCAACACATGAGTGTTGAAAGATGTCATGCATGTACCCATCTTGAAGAAGAATCTGATTTCTACAGGAAAGTTGGGTGATGAGGGTTGCACAGTAACTCTCATAGCGGAATTTTGAAAAGTTTTCAAGGGTGCACTTGTATTAGCAAGAGGTAAGAGAGTAGGTACACTTTATCTATCTACTTGTGTTACTGCTTATTCTCCTTCTGCTTTATCTACTTCAGATGTAGATGCAAAGTTGTGGCACTATAGGCTTGGTCACATGAGTGAGAAGGGAATCACTGTTCTTAAGTCAAAAGGTAATCTTTTAAATTTGAAACGCATAGATCTAGATTTCTGTGAGCACTGTATTTTTGAAAAATAGAAGAAAGTGAGGTTTCTCAAGACTAGGTCAACAAAGAAGGAGCACAAATTGGATCTTGTTCACACAGATGTGTGGGGACCAGCTCAGGTAGCTTCTATTGGAGGATCACAGTATCATGTTTCTTTCATTAAAGATGCTACAAGAAATGTATGGGTTTATTACATAAAGAGAAAATTTGATGTTTTTGACACATTTAAGAAATGAAAAGCTTTGGTTGATAATGAAATAGGTTTGAGATTGAAGTGCTTTAAATCTGACAATGGTGGTGAGCACTTCAGTAATAAATTCAACAGTTACTCTTCTATGAGTGGAATACACAGGAAAATGACGGTTCCAAAGACACCTCAGCAAAATAGAGTTGCTGAAATGATGAATAGAACAATAATGGAGCGTGCACGGAGTATGAGATTGCATGCTGGTTTGCCCTTAAAGTTTTGGGTAGAAGCTGTAGATACTACGGTTCTCCTGATTAACAGAGGACCTTCTACTGCTCTAGATGGTGGAATTCCAGAAGAGGCTTGGACAGGTAAAAAGGTAGATCTTTTATTTTTCAATTTTTTTGATGTTGAAGCTTTTGTGCACGTTGATAAAGAAAATCGAAAGAAGCTAGATGCTAAATCTATGCGGTGCACTTTCATTGGTTATGGCTTTGGAGATTTCGGATTTCGGTTGTGGAATTTAAAAACTAACAAAATTATCAGAAGTCGTGATGTAGTTTTCAATGAGAAGGTGATGTATAGTGATTAGCTCAAAAGGCTGAATAATTTTGAGCAGGGCAATCTTGATTTGGATGAGGTAATGATACAAAATGAGCTCGTGGGTAAAAATCATCAGTCAAGAAAACACAGGGACCAACGTCGGTCATACAAGAACCGACATCGGTCATACAAGAATCGACATCGGTCAGACAATAACTGACATCGGTTATGTAGGAACCGACATCGATCAGGTAGAACCGACGTCGGTCGGGTACAGACAGAAAGATGACTGAAATCAGTCACTGACAGAACAAAATTTGGGCAGACAACAAGCTGTGAATGAGTCTCAAACGCCCATAAGGAGGACTGTAAGGGTAAGTAAACCTCCAATTCGTTATTCTCCTTCTTTATACTACGTGTTGCTAATGGATGGTGGAGAACCAGAAAGTTTTGATGAGGCAATACAGGTAGAATCCAGGAAACAGTGGGAGCATGGCATGAATGAGGAAATTGATTCCTTGGAAGAGAACCAAACGTGAGATTTGGTTGAGTTTTCAGCCGAAAAGAAAGCACTGAAAAACAAATGGGTTTACAGGTTAAAGGAAGGAGATAATGGACAAATGAGACAGAAGGCCAGGTTATATGGTCTTAAGCAAGCTCCAAGACAATGGTATTTAAGGTTTGACAGGTTTATGACAGAGCATGGCTTTAGTAAATGTCAATCTGACCATTGTATTTATTTTACCAGATTGGATGATGGTCATTATATTACCCTGTTGTTGTATGTGGATGATATGCTTATTGCAGGTTCACACATGCAGGAAATTACTGAGCTAAAGGTAAAATTAACTCACACATTTGCCATGAAGGATTTAGGAGCAGCAAAGAAAATCCTTGGCATGAGTATTAAGAGAGACAGAAAAAATCACAGGTTGATTTTGTCTCAAGAGGATTATGTGAATAAGGTGTTGGAAAGGTTCTATATGTAGGATGCAAAACTGGTAAGCACACCTATGGCTGGACAGTTCAAGATGAGCAAAAAACAGTGTCTTAAATCACATGATAAGGTTGAGTACATTAACAAAGTTCCATATGCTTCAACAGTTGGGAGCTTGATGTATGCTATGGTATGTACTAGACCTGATATTGCCTAAGCAGTGGGAGTTGTCAGCAAGTTTATGGCCAATCTAGAAAAGGAGCACTAGAAAGCAGTTCAGTGGATTTTTAGATATCTGAGAGGGACCAACAGTAGGCATTTATGCTATGGAGGGTCAAACACTTCTCTACATGGGTATGTAGATTCAGATATGGCAGGTGACTTGGATGGCAGGAGAAGCACCACATGATATGTGTTCACTGTTGGTGGAACGACGGTTAACTGGATTTCAAAGTTGCAGAAGGTTGTTGCCTTGTCTACTATAGAGGCAGAATACATTGCGTCACAGAGGCTAGCAAGGAAATGATATGGATGACTCGGTTCATGGAAGAGTTGGGAAAGGAGCAGGAGAGTTGTAGATTGTACAGTGATAGTCAAAGTGCAATTCATTTGGCAAAGAATTCAGCCTTTCATTCAAGAACCAAACATATACAGCTTAGGTACCACTTCATTAGACATGTATTGGAGGATGGACAGTTGAAGCTGGAAAAGATCCATATGGATAAGAACCCTGCAGATATGTTAACAAAGCCGGTAACAAAGGAGAAGTTGAACCTTCATTCAACTTTTGTTGGTCTTCAAGATTGAACTTGAAGATGGAGATGCAAACCATAGAGAAACAGACAGAGGATGTTGATGTACAGGTTCAGGTGCAGCTGTTTATCTCTAAGTGGGAGATTGTTGAGTTGTGGAGCTAAAAGCTTCACTGTTGAGCTCTTGTGGAGGTTGCTGGGCTTTTACCAGTAACCGACATCGACAGTATCGCCGACATCTATCAGGCGTGGACTAGAAGTTGCCGACATCGGTTAGGGATTGGCCGACGTTGGCCATATGTAGACCGACAGCAACCGACGTCGGTCACCTGTGTGTGCATGCGTTTGCATGCATTTCCAGAATTAGACTTGGTCTAATTTAAGGAGGTCCGAGTGTTTGCATGTAAAGACTAATTTAAGTCTTGGGTCTATGTTTTTAATTATTGTATGCTTTGGATCCTATTTAAGAGACCCATGGGGTATGCATTGTAATTAAGTTGAAAGTAAAATCAATTAGATCTGCAAGGTGTAAGATCAAGAAGATCTGTTGTAGTAATTGGTTGAGAGAGAGAGAACTCTTGAGAGAAATATTGTACACCCAAGAGGTGTAGGAAGAGTGAGATTTCTTCATTGTATTCTGAAAGAGTTTAATAGAGATTGGTTGTTTCTCATATCTCCTCTTATTTGCTATTTCTGATTTCTAGTTACTTATTGCTTCTGGTTTAATTCTGTGTTTAGTTGTTTATACAAAAGTAATCAATTGTACTCCAAGTTCCTAACAGGGAGTGATGCCTCTGGAACCATGGGTTCGTTTTAGTAAAACTTATCTTCTATGTTTCATTTTTTCAGTAAAAATCCATGGCATTTTTTCCTGTATTCTACTTTTATGGTGTGTAGGATTGCATGAAACTAAGAGGGTTAAATCGCTACTTGTTGCAGGTGGTGCTTGTGGGTATGGTAATATGTACAGCGCTGGATATGGCACAAACACTGCAGCTCTAAGCAGTGCTCTGTTTAACAATGGGGCTGTATGTGGAGCTTGCTATCAAATTAGATGTGATGCTACAAAAGTTCCTCAATGGTGTCTCCCTGGCAGATCCATTACAATTACTACCTCTAATTTTTGTCCTCCTAATAATGCATTGCCAAATGACAATGGAGGATGGTGCAATTTGTCTCTTCAGCATTTTGACATGGCACAGCCTGCCTTCTTGCAGATTGCTAAATACAGAGCTGGAATTGTACCTGTTGTTTACAGGAGGTATGCCCAGTTGCTTCTTCTTTGTAGAAAACTTAATTATATAGTTTCATAGATCTTTGATGTAAGCAATAGATGATCTGAACATGTTGTGGATGAATTACAGGGTTCCTTGCAAGAAGAGTGGGGGGATCCGTTTTGGAATAAATGGGAGAGACTACTTTGAGTTAGTGCTGATAAGCAATGTGGGAGGAAGAGGAGATATTAGAGCAGCTTGGATAAAAGGGTCAAATACCGGGTGGCAAGCAATGGACAGAAATTGGGGTTCAAATTGGCAGAGCAACTCATATTTCAATGGACAGAGTTTGTCATTCAGAATTATGAGCAGCAATGGAAGAATTCTAACCATGTACAATGTCCCTCCTTCCAATTGGCGGTTTGGCCAGACATTTGCTTCCTCTCAGAATTTCAGATAAATACTAACCATTGCTGGGATTTGTCTATGTAAGCGTTCTAAGAGAATTAGAATCTTGTTCCAAATAAAGTGGCAGATTCCATATTCCATCAGTTAAGGATTTTGTTCTATTATAATATTGAACTCACCATCCCGTTAAAGGAATTGGTCTGAAGTTCTTAGCAGAATTGCAATGCGTATTGGATGTAAATTCAATGTGTTGTAATTTGTAAATGTATTTGAATCTCAAAGTTTCCAGATTTTCAGAAGAAAACATCTGTGGAATCTATTTGAATGTAACTGTGTTAGCGATTTATATACTGTCTTTCCAGTTTAGCTTCCAGATCCCTCTTCAGGGAAAGTTGAATCCTTGGAAAATATATGATTTGCTTTCACTTTTTTATAAGTTATTATTATTAATTTATTCAATCCTTTTGTGTTTTGTGCTGGCCCTGTTTGAGAGGATTACGTCCTTGTATAAAAAGGAAAATTGTCATTTGTTTGTACTAATTTTTAAAGAATTAATGCATGTTTGTAAAGAGCGTCCATAATCAATTTACATGTTATCAAACAAAGCTTCTTACTCTTGTAATATATATTTTGTTTGTAATATATATTTTAATAAATAATTATAATATATTTTATAATAATAATAATTATAATAAATATTATAATTATTATAGTTATTATTGTTAGTTTTATTTATATATTATTTATTATAATTATTATAGTATTGTGCTATGACAGTGAAGAGTAAGTGCTAGGAAATGTGGTCGCTGAAGGTGGTGAGAATTGTGGTATAAGAATTATGTTGAAAGCATGTGACGAAGAGGACGTGTTATCTCCAAGGGTAGAATTTAGAATTCTTAAATGAAAATAAGTAATCTGTGATGTAGTGGGCAGAAGTAGTGGCCTTACTTTCTAGTTTTTGGTAACCTTATTGGGGTTTTTTTTTCCACAAATAGAGATGTAATAGCAATTATAGTAATATAAATAAAAACTCTCACTTTCAAATTGTTACACCTATTGGGTGTGAAGCATTTAGTTTTCAATTTCTACTCATCGAATAGTACCTTCACTAATTGTCTGGTTAGCTCTGAATCAAATTCTTCTTACCTGTGAGATTTGAATCTCAAATTGATTTTTATTTTAATTTTTGCTCTAAAAAATAATATGACTGAATTTAAGAATACAAAGTCACAACTCTCAACCATTACCTTATTTTTTGGGGAAAACATTTAACTAAGATTGTATAAAAAAGTAATTTAGAAAATGAATATTTGAGAGAAAGCTTTGGGTCTATTTGAGGTCTTACAATGCAACTCACAAAAGGCAAAAAAATAGAAAGATGTTTTATAGGAAATAATGACATTTTGTGAAGAAGATATGGGTTTACTTAAGGTCTTACATTGCAACTCACAAAAGGAAAACCAAAGAGGTGTAAAAAGTAATTAAGTTTATACAAATAGAAATCCATGAGTCAAAGAGATTTAAAAATTTAATTGACAAATAATAATTAAAAAAAAGATATTCATGAAAATGGCTAGGTCCTATCCACGATCTTATGATGCAACTCATGAATTAATATATGAAGGAATGTAGATAGACCAAGAAACCAACAATAAGAATTAAGGCCACTGAAATTGATGCAATGCTATACTTTGGAAAGTTGTAAAATAATAAGTACTATACTATTTTATATTATTAACATATTCTAATATTATAGTCTATTCTATATATGTTAAATATTATAAATTATATTACATTATATATTATAATATTATAAAATATATAATGTAACTTAATTATAGTATACATATATAATATTATATTATTATAATATATTAATAATATAAAATAATAAAATACATATTGTTATATATAATCTATATATATATATATATATATATATATATATATATATATAATTATGATATTATTATTTTTTTGATAGATAATTGAGGGTTAAGGGGTTTTTCACTAGGAATAAAACTTGAACAAAAAATTACCTGTTTGTCTTGGATGAAAATTTACGAGGGAATAGAAATGCCAAAACCTAGCTAAATTCACTCAAAACTGCCAAAAGGCGATTAACAGCCCCAAGGCCAACCCAAAAAAACTAAATTAACAACACAACAAAACTATCCAGTAGAACTAATCTCTCCCTTGCCCTCTCCGATAAGAGAGCAGAGAATTTTGAAGGAAGAAACATGTATGAAGTGATCTTTTTTCTTACTCCTCACCACATTCCAACCGTCTTGGTTGAATTTCTTGAATCCACACTAGAAGGCATGTGCATTTCCACCAGTGGAATTCCAGAGGCCACATTGTTCCCACTGGCTAAAAATTCATTAAAAGGCCTCGTTATCCCATCAACCTCAAAAACATGATCCTTGGAAGTTAGGGATGAAGTCTTAACTTGAGGGGTACAAACTTTTGTCTCTACTACCTGATTAATTTTTGCAACTTCTCTCATTAGCTTTGCAGGAGTGCTTTCGAGAAAAATATCAATATGATCAACACTTTCATCCTTCCACTAAGAAGAATCCACTTTACACTTGGTGCTAAGGTAAGAAGCAACCAAATGTCTAGTATTGAATCATCTATGACACTTGAAGGGCAACCCCTCATAATCTAGGGTTTGAGTCTAGCACTGATCTTTGACCTTAAGATCAATTGTTGCTAGGAATTCATTAGAAATATCAATACAAAAAAGAATCCGAGCAAAGGTGATGTAGGAAAAATTAGAAGTAGAAGCATCAATTTCCAACATGTTTCCCAAAAAATCACCAATGGACGAAAGGTAAGCTTTAGCCCAAATTTGAAGGGGGAGATAAGGAAAATGAATCCAAATAGAATTGAAGGAAAGGTTTTTGAGAAGATGGTTGAAAATAAGAAACCACAGCTTCAAGAAGATTAGGTGTTGATCCCAGAACCAAGATTTGGCCTTAATAACCTTGTTTCTATCTGCAATACTATAAAAAATCACAATAAATAAACCTCTAGCATAAAAGTACAATTCTAAGCTATCCACCATTAATGACCACCAAAAATCAGAGATCCACTAATGAAGATCAGGGAGGCAAGGCCAAAATCTATCAAATCTACACATTAAACTGCTAACCATGAACATATCCTCATTACAAAACACCTCCTAAAGAGCTTCATTCTCAAAGGATACTACCCGAGTGTCCTTTGCCATGTCCAAAAGCTTTCCTATGATTTTCATAGACTTTTCTACTCGAGAAAGCACTTTTACAAAAGATTTGCCCTTAGTATTGACATTGGCATCACAAGTCAGACCTACCAAGCAAGAAGCATCTCCAATAGGGATAGAGAATGATGCAGTAACACCACTACCACTGCTACCAAGTTTAAACACAAAAGAAGAAGGAAATGTATATGCACTCAAAATCCATAGGGAAGCATTTGGGAACCCACCATTAATAGACTGCACACCCTTCCTCCAGTTGAAACCATGCCTAGCCTTGAAAGATAAATGTGCATCATCGAATAAAGTCTCCATAGTCTTCCCAACCAGTTGTGGATGAAACCCATAAATGAAGGATGGTGGCATGACAGTCATCACAACAATACTTTCTACTACGATAGTTTATACATATACTATTACTATATAACAATATTTTATTACAATACACACACACACACACACACAAACCCTTTTAAGAATATATATAAAATAATAATATCTTTAATATTATAATAATAATAATAATAATAATAATAATAATAATAATAATAATAATAATAATAATAATAAGATGTGGGTGAGTTAGTTAAGTGGTTTGGTTGTTTCAAGTCCTATCTAGGTTTAAATCTCATGAAAGGTATCTGAGGTTGGTTGTGGTTATTGGTTATTCTTGATCTTAGTGGTGGCCATTGTTAAAAATAGTTGGATTTTTCAGGGCCATTAATGGTCAATGGTTATTCTCGAAGCCAGTGATAGTTGTTGTTGGAAATAGTTAGTATACATATGTTAATATTTGGTATATTGGTTAATAAATCACATGGAGATCTGAGCCTCCCTCACCTAGAAAAAAATGTTATTATATAAATATTTTTAGATCTATAATCACTTTTGACCAAAGATAAAACTAGTCTATGACACATACAAGGCCCCAAATCCCCAAGCGATACCACAAATGGTAATAACTACTGTCATGATTATTAAAATTACATCTAACAAGATCAAATACACCATATGCAACCACAACTAGCCTCACATACCCATTGAGATTTAAACTTGGGTGGGACTAGAAACATACAAACCACTTTACCAACTCACCCACATCTCATCAACCATGTGTGTGTGTGTGTGTACACACACATATATATGATAAATATATTATATATTTGTATACATTCAAAATTTATCACTCTGTCATTATTAATTTTATTGTCATCCTATATTAATTATTGTTATTCACCCTTAATATCATCACTAAACTTACTTAATATACCCTTTTATATCCTATTTCATCATACTAACCTTAATACATCCTTTAGTCAATTAATCATCCTCTTATCATGTCATTTATCTACTAATCAAAACTTACACAATTCATAAGGAATCTAAAATTTCTCACCACCTACCTCACTAAGACTCCTACAAATCCTCCTCTTAATCACACTATAAGTATCATTTATTTAATCTAATGGGTCCTATAAATCTCTAAACTTCCTAGAGCCCCTCACCAAGCTTCCTTAGAATTCTATAGGAATTTTTAATTCCTAGAAAATTCCTCCACCCTAGTTATTCATCCTCCAAGGATGAAATCTAGCCCTCCATTCTTTTATCAACCTCTTATAAATCCATCTACATACCCATGCAAATGGATGATTTTTTGACATATGAATATCTTTGAATGTAAAATCCCATAATGTCATCATTCTATCATATTTTCTAACCAATAAACCAAATCATATCAACATGTTGTCCAAATCTTGAGTCCATAAGAGAAATCCAACATCCATAGTCAAACATCAAGCAACTCCAAGTCATTTTGAGTAAATCTAATTCATCAAGGGAGAAGGATTCATTTTTTATTGAGGTATAAACTTATTTGTATTTCATTTTTATTTGCATGTAAATCCCTTTCTTTCTTTTCTCATTCTTGAGGTGTTGTGTAGATTGGATTAGATTAGGAATTATGATTTTATTCATTGTTCCTAGTATAAAAAATCTATATCCAATTTTATACACACATTTTTGGTGACCGCAGTGGGAGAAATTCCTTAACCATTACTTATTAGGCTTCTGGTGTGTTTTGAAAAGCTCACAGGTTCCTTGAAGAGAAGATTTAATAGTTGAAATATTTCATTTTCCTTGAGATAATCATTCCCAAGTTGGTAGCAGCTTCAAACTATGTAGTAGTGACTTCATCTTGTAGAAAAGTAGATTCATTATTTCCATCAGTGACTTCATTATAACTCATAGACTAATTATGATTATTTTGATAACTTTTTGACCTTTTTGCACAATTTTATCAAAGCTGATTTTGACGTTTTAGTGATTTCATGTCTTGCTAACGACTTTGTTATAGTTTGAAGTGGTTTTGTTTGTCTGTGTATATTTTTGTGTATGTTGTAAATTCATTTCTACAAAAAATAAATTCATTCATGAAAGGAGTGGATTTGGAATATTCTTGTTATCTACTAACCATTTTTTGTCTATATAGTGAAGCCATCACTATGTATTAGTGGTTGTCTTCATAGCTAGTGGATTTGTTATTTTCGTAAATTGAATTTATAATTTTATATAATAGATTTGATTTGTCTTATTATTTGGTCTAATCTCTTATCATTAACAACTTTGATATATTAATTAACAATTTTGATAACAAAATTAGTGGCTTTGAAATTTTATGTAGTGATGTCAATCTATTTAATGTTTTAACTTGTTTTTTAATGTTAATAATTTTGATATGATATTAGTGGATTTGTGATCAAAATCAATAGTTTTATTCCTATCAATTTTTATTGTTGTAGACATTTTTTGTCTAGTGGCTTTGTTATGTGCAAAAGTGGCTTCGTCCTAAGAATTATCGACTTCAATTTGAGTAGAAGCGGCTTTGTTTTTTGACTGTATTTTTTTAGGTTACATATCAAGAGTTGAATTCAAACTATTAACCCTTATAAGTTTTCCCATCAAAGACATAAAAAATAAACCCTTCCATAATACATTTTTATTACACTTAATTATGTCAATTAATCAACTCTATGTGTTTTTGTTTAAACTTAATTATCTTAGCATAGTCCTTTTGTGTTTGATTATTTGTTCTATCTAAGACTAAGGCTGTGTATGCTCTCCCCACACATCCATAGGGTAACCTTGAGGATAAAAAATAATTGATAAACCTCAATGATTTTTATTTTTCTAGGGGCAACATGACATGGAATTGATCCCACACACCTATCCTTAGTCACTACAAGGGTTGTGATGTGGATTTCATCACCACACACTAATCGATATTGTGCAATAGATGAATATAAATATCAATGATATATGTCATAGAACTAAGTGGATTGATTCATAAAAGTTTCTATGAAGTGAGGATGTTACACTCCAATACTTGAGCATCATATATCCTTATACACACTCAGGCTCCACATACCATGAGATATTTAGGAGATTCCTTTAGAGAGCCTAGTATAACCTAGATTAAGACCCTTTGAATGCAAACAACTATCAATGTAGAGGAACCAACATCTCTGAAGATTACTCACCACATATAGATGTAGAGTGAGGGTTGGGATACCAACCTAGTTACCACTTTATGCGAGTTGATTGATGGAATAATAGTTGAGTTGCACATCCACATCTACTAATATCAACTTATTGCTTGCTTGATCTTATTTGAGTGTTATTGATACCCATGTTATTTGTATACCCTTACACAAAGAAAGATCCACATTAATTTATCTAAAATCACCCACACATCAATGTCTTTAATCAAACATCCTAATCTAATTGATCATACTTTAATATCAATGTCCCTTAACTCATTGCATGCCTACATGGTTGGTTAGGTCCCCACCATCCTCCCAATAATGTTGAAATTTATTTATATTTTGGATAACCCATCTGCCATTAACCCTCATAATATCTAACTCCAAATGCCAAAAAAATATGCATAAAGTGATTGACGTGACAAGGGATTATATTGGGTAAAGGTGGGAGATAACATGGTAGATCCATTTGAAATTTTGATTATTGGAAGTGACATGGAACATCAATAACCATGATTTAAATTTTTAAACATCCCAATACACATTTCATAGTATAATTTAAAATCTATGTTCCCCTATGAACCATTTTCACTTTCCCATATGTGATCCGTCATCTATGAATCATTTCTTAAATGATGAAGAATCTTCAGTTGTTTTGGCATGGAAAAACTAGAAGAGGCATCATCAAATTGTGAAAGGGTGTCGTCTAATGGAGTAAGGGGATTATATAATGAAATAAGGGTGGAACAATGCATGGAAGTGTGGGCATCATTTTGAACTTAGGTTAGTCTCTAGGCCTTGCATCTTGGCCCATGTCAATTTATGTTTATTTTCTATAAGTAAATTGGTTCGTGCTTAAATCCTTCAAATGCCATGTTTTATACCAAGCAGACCAATTTAGTGTCAAGGTTTCATGTTTTAGTGTGAATTTATATTTATAAGTAATTTATATGAAAATTATGTGCATTACAAGTGTATGATAAAATGCCAAGGTGAAATGTAGTTTCATGCACTAAAAAATTATATATGTAATTATATCATGCTATCAACATCGCCAAATCATCATAATAATCAATCAAGATAAACCATCAAGGATACATGTACCAAACTATAGATCATTTAATTTTTTAATTAAGGAGGTCCTTACCCAAAATAAAGTAGAAGGATATGTGAATCCTTTCATTAAATACATATAGAACAACTTGTTATAAATACTTAATTTAGTCACATGGAAAACTCAATACCTTGCACAAGTGAGCAAGAGTGAAACCTACATGTTAGTATGTTTTCCTATGATTATTCATCCAAATAAATACTATAGGTTTTTAAGGAGATATATAGTCCCAAGCCATTACTAATAACAATACCGTTGTATTTATTAGTGTGATCATGCACATCCATCTTCCTATAATGGTATCACTTAAAACTAAGATAATCTATTCCATTTATGCCTTGGAAATGAGAGTGTGTAATCAAAACTAAGACCCTCAAATATACCTTTAGTCCTATATATAAGCATGAGGTGTATATGAAATCATACCCTTGAAGCACTACAACCTATGGATCTATTTTTTAGGAAACCTAAAAGAAAACTCTGTATAGATGGCATAATCCCATCCAAAGAAGAAATCAATAACCAAAGAAAGATTAATGTATCAAACAATAAGCAAAACTTGCATCCAATCCAAGGTAGAAAATCCAAGATAATTTAAAAGCCTAAAAATACCATACCTCCTTTGTCTAGCCCATATGAAACACATAAAAATCAACCCCTTTACATAATTTAACACTCAAATTAGAACTCTAAGTAAACTTTGCATGATGTTTGGCATAAAATAACTACCTTTTAAGAGGTAGAGTGTTATACCACTCACAAAAATCTCATTCTTGGTCACTTGCAGCTCCCGAACACATATAAAGAGAGAGAATTTCATCACACATATCAATTTCATCATCACAAGTGAGATTTGTATGAGACTTCACTAAATAGAGGTAGGTTATGGCATGAAACATTTCCATGAGTAGTTTATCTTAATTACCTTAGCCCAAGATCTCTACCAGCCTCAAAAGTTAGAGTACAATTAACATTTAGAAATAATAGACACATCTAGGGTTATTCCCTTTAGGTAAAAAAGATCTATTGTTGGATAGAATTTGGTGCATCATTTACCAAAAGCAAAACATTTCATACAATATAGTTCTAAGCATAAAATATAATTATTTATACAAATTATTGGAATATAACCTTGACCTTCTCCATATCTCACTTGATCAATTGCTCTGCCTAACTAGTACAAATAATTTAATAATTTCATGTACTCCATATTTATTTAACAAGCTAATTTAATATATATATATATATATATATATATATATATATATATATATATATATATATATATATTTAGAGTTAAGTAGAAAGCTATTGAATTGTCTAGATAGTATTTTTATTAATAAAGAATCAAACTAATTATGTATGTGGATGAGATGTTGATGAAAATGAAGATATATATTAACAAAAAAGACATATTGGGTTCAAAGTGTTATTTGATAACTTGGGTTTCATTTCCACACTAATGAAATAATGTATATGAGGGTATAATGGATAGATATCAAGACATAGTCTAAGTGTAAGTATCTAACTTGAGCTCCCAAGGTTATTTATTCTCTAACAACTTCAATGTAGATCACCAAAACACAAAATCCATTTCTATTTTTCTTAACAAAGATTGGTAAAGAAATTTGTTTCAAAATAGTTGTTTTTGATAGTTGTCTTCATGTAGTTCATAGTGTAGACACTCCACTTTCGTCACTTCCATGTCAAAATAATAAATTAGAACAATTTCCCATAATAATGCACAAATCAATTTGGAAATCATCAAAATATTCTAAATCATCCACATAATATAAGGTGAAAATTATGTGACACATAAATGCATCCCTAATTTAGGAAATATTCCACATCTAATCATCTAATCCATCATCAACATCCCTAAATTGGTCCTCTTCTTGAAAATATCTCACTAGACATATTAAACCATGTAAATCAAACCTTTCAACTGAAACTACAAAGGGACACCATTAGTTTAATTAGATAATTATTTGATTAAGATAATTAACCATATTTAAAAAATGATGCTACATGAAATTCACACATCATAAATATTTTAAAATCAAATACTTCCTAATATCCTCATCACACTACACTTTGTCAATAAAAAATTCATAAAATCCTTCTCTTTCACAAGGAAAATTGAATGCAATTTGGATAGTGTGCAAGAAATGTTTTATTCAACTCCAAGGCACAAGGGACAAGCTCTTATAAATACTTATACACTCCACTATTATTATTCCATACTTCACCTCTTAGAATTAATTACCCAATTCCCCTTTGAGGACTCATTCTCAACCACACATCTTGATCTGAGATTGACGGTCCAAATTTAAAAGAGAAATCTATAAATAGAAGGGGCTTCACTCTCCTTTAGAAAATATTTTTGTGCTAAAATTATGGTTTCAAATCTTCAAGATAACTTCAACTATTTATTCCAATTTCTCATCCAATCACACATAGTACAAGAGGAGATGTCATCCAAGTGAATTAGTGACATTGCCAAAGACCTCAAGTACTATATCCAAGCCATTCCAAACTTGAATTATGGCTAGAAGGAGACATCTGTGAGGAAGGTATAATCATTTGATTTTATATAATATTTATTTATTATCACTTCTTAAACCTTTCCCAATCTGAGGACATGCAATTTAGATGTTAGTTTTATATTGTTTTGGTAATCTCCTTTACAAGCGTGTGATCACATATGGCATGATCGATAAGACTAACACCCCAAATTATCCTTTGAAACATCTTACCATCCTCTAATTTAAAAATTATCTTAATTTCAACCATTTTTATTCTCAATTTATGAACTTTTTGTTCCCAAAATAGTGACAAAAACACCCTACTAATCAGCGAGATTGTTTCCTATAAACAACAATATCAATCTGGTAATTAATAATATCACTAATTCATTTTTATTATTTTCTATTTTTTAGGTAAACGGAGGAATTAACCTATAAATCGGTAGGATTGAATTGTAAATCAACATAATCACATTACAAAATGATGAAAACACTCTTGGATTCAACACAAAATGTGGATTTATAAAAAATGACATAATTGCAAACTTAAAGTGGTGGAATTGACCTATAAATCAGTGGGATTGACTTGAATTTGAATAGAATCACTAAGTTATCTTTTTAATATCTATCATCTAAATTTTGTAAATATTGAATCTTAAAACAATGGAACTGATAGTATAATAAGTGAGATCATTTCTATTTTAATTGTCTGTGTTTTTATGAAAATAATGATATCTCTCGTTAATTGGTAGAGTCGACCTATCTAATGGTAATATCACCTTATTTATTGGTAGAATTACCAAGTCTTATTTGTTGTGTTTTTTGTCTATAGATCACTGATATTATGTCTAGAATTGGTGGATTCACCCTACAAAATGGTAGAATTGCCCTCTGATAGTTTCTTGAGACCTAAATGATTAACATTCTAATTCCTCTTACTTTTCAAAGACCAAAAATTTAAATAGGTTTAGATTGTCAAATAAGTGGTTATCCTCCAAACAAACACATTTCACTTTGGTGCTTAAAAATGAACCAACTTTTGAATTTGGTGTTCTGAAACACATTTGTGTTTTCATTACTTAAGTGTTTGTGGTTTTTGTTTGTTTGTGGGTGGCTTATTATGTGTATGCTCTCCCTTTTCCCACTTGTGAGATCTTGGGTGATGAAAGCACATAGGTTACTATTGCCTTTTCCCAAATCAAAACTAGAGTATGATCTCATCTTACCCATTTATAATATCCTAAGGATAAAAAATAGTGAACCTTCATTTTTATTTTGGCTACACGAGGGGGCATCATTGCCATATGTGATTCCTTAGGGAATGGTGATTGGGATTTCATCCCCCATCATACATACTGACCCCATTTTATGGAGAGGATAAAAATTGAGTGTAGATGTCATTAAAGCATAGAAAAAATCCCCATAAAGGATTTACTAAAAGTAAGGGGTTTATCCCCACGTTGAAAATTCAATTTATGGTAGCACTTCACTAAGATCTCATAGCTGAAGTGGTCATGGAGGGTCTAGACCTTCCCACAAATTTCTTATTATTGTTCTTATTCAATAGACTTTTAAGCCCCACATACCATGAGGTATATTAAGGCCCATCTAGAAAGCCTTGCCTAATTTTAGATTAAGACATTTCATCTTAAAATGATATATAGTGCGAGGGAAACCAATATCCCCCAATATATCACAACATATCATTTGAAGTGAGTGTTAATATATTAACCTGTTCCTTCTTCTTATGAGGTAGATACAAGGGCTATAGTCACATTGCACACCCATTTCACCAGTAAGATAGGACTTGTCTTGTATGTGTGTCATTGCTTGTTTGTTACCATATACCTATTTTGTATGTTATACCTTACACATCAAATAAATTAAAATTATCACAAATCCAAACTTTATAATAATCTATTACAAATTTTTGCAATAAGGTTTTGCACTACCTAAATTATGAGTCATTTTTATCCCATTCTAAATGTCATGCTATTGGATTTAAATGGTAACCTATCCATATTATACATACTCTTTTTATTCTCTATTCTTTCCCTCATCTCTATCATGACTAGGACCTTTTCCCATGGCTACATCTTGATCAGATGTCTATGCCTCATTATCATATCTACTATTACTACTACTCTCCAACCAATAATCTATGATAATATGTGCATGATACTTTAATGGTGCCTATATCAGATATTAAGGAGGTGCTTATCTCTATAATGGTACCTTCACCTATCTTTGTCCCTACCCCTAAACATGTCTAGGATATCTAAGATGTTGAGCCACATGTTGAGTAGGCCTCCTCAACACTTGTTTTACTAGAAGTCTAGGCCTAGTCATTCTACATTTGAAATTGAATCCACTAGGTTGCATATGCCAAGTGACACCTGCATCTACCAATATTACAATGTAGGCCCACACAAATGGATGTACCACCATAAAACTAATAACTACATCAGTCCTTAGGATGGGATCCCCCCACTTAATAATCTCACATGTCACATGTATGAGTTAATGAGGCCCCTCAAAAACATCTTACTAGAACCCAAATTACCTCCATACCCAATCAATTCAATATCGCTCAATAATGAAATTAGGGTGACATATGATGTAGTATGGAGTGATCATAAACTATGTAACGTACTCATCCTCTAGCCATCCAAATTGAATGCAAATATAAGGGTGCCATATAAAGTCTCCATCCCTAATACACCACATTGATGCATCCATGAATGGGGTAATACACCACATTGAATCATTTAATCTATCATTAGCATCTCAAAATTGGTCCCCTTCTTGTAAATGTCTCACTAGGCATATTTAACCAAGTAAATCAAACCTTGCATATGAGACTACAAATAGACAAAATAAATTTAATTATCTAATTTATTGATTAGGATAATTAAGAGTATTTTAAAAATGAGGTTACATGGAATGCACATGTCATAAATATTTGAAAATAAAATACTTCATGCTATCTACATAACACAATAATTTTCTAATTAAAAATTCATAAAATTTTCCTCTTTCCCAAGGCAAATTGAGTGAAATTTGGATAGTGTGCAAGGATGGTTTTATTAAATAATAAGGCATGGGGGAAAAACTATTACAAATCCTTCCACACTACATCCTTCCTCTTCCACACTCCACCCCTTAACATTAAATTCCCAACTCCCATTTGGGGACTCATTGTCAACCACACATATTGATCTGAGATCAATGGCCCAAATTCAAAGGAGGAATCTATAAATAGAAGGGGTCTCACTCTCATTCAAAATATATTTTTGTGCTAAACTTATGTTGTCAAATCCTTAAGAGATATTCATTAATTTATTGCAATTTATCATCCAATCACACATAACATAAGGGGAGATGTTGACTGACTTCATGATATTGCCAAATTCCTCAAGAACTATATTTAGATAAATCCAAACTTGAATTATGGATATAAGGAGACATCCATGAGGAAGGTAAAATCATTTTATTTTATCTTGTATTTGTTTGTTTATCACTTCTTAAGCCTTGACCATTATGAGAACATGCACATAGGGTGTTAATTTTATATTATTTTGGTTTGATTTTCATGCTAACAAGAAACTAATATCCTTTGCAATCATGTGATCACACATATATAACCAAAATTTAATTATTTTTCCCTTCCTTTTAGCAAACCATTTTATTTAGGGGTCTAAATTGCATTATGTTGGTAAGTAACACTTAGAAAAAAGATTCAAAAAACTTATCATATCTTATGAACCAATTTCATCCTTGAAAATTCTAAAACATTAGTAAATAAAAGTGGTTTTAACATAATAGTTTGTGATATATGTCTTCATGATTTGACCACATTAATTTTGAATAGATTTTGATCTTATTAATCCTATCTAAGACATTGAATTTTTTAATGTAGACTTTATGCCCAGTTATATATAATATTTAATTCATATGGTTCTATCTATGTGTTTTATGGTTATTTAGTATGAAGGTGCATAGTTACAATATTCCATTGTGGTTCCCTTAAGTCATTCCTTAATCATAAACTAATAGTTCATAAAGTAGCATAGGCATATTTGCAATCTTTTGTCAATAAATAATTCTAATGATGCACTAAGTATTCTTCATGAATCAGTAGTTTGATTGTGGTAGAGGCATATTACAAATATCTTTATGCTAGATTAATGTTAAACATTTTACCGTGGTACCATTATTTTAAATATAAGAAAGGACTTGCATAAAAATGAACTATGTATTCACATAGATAGACACAATAAATAATATAAGAGGAAATATTATATAACATTGAATGATTTATACCCTAATACAAAGTTTTGGGCTATTATTTACAAAATGATTTAGGTTATAGGAATATTTAGAGTGTTATTGGTTATTCATAAATTCCATATAATTTGATATATGAATAATTTTAAAATTTGCTTCGTATATGTCAAAATTAGGTTCTTTAACATCCATGCTAAACTTGACATCTAATTAGTATTTGAATTATGTTATTATGGTTGATGCATTTCAAGCATGTTATGTTCATGATATATTCTATTATGGCTGATTTTTAGATTGTAGGGATTTTATAGAAATTTTATTGTATGTTGTATGTCGCATCAAAATATTTATAATTTATATGATAGTTTTATCACATCGATAATAATTTCAGCATGCCTATAAAACATATACCAAAGGTATGAAACCATCTCAAGACTATCTCATACCAATTCTAATAATGTAAGTTATATGTTTATTATGATTAAATTTTTATTTTTATCGATTTATGATGGATTACTCAGAAGGAAATTATTTATTCCAAGAAATCTTTGCCAAGTCAGAGTAAATTGTACGCAATTTTATCTATTACCGATGAAGGAGATTGTTTTAGTTCGGTAAGTTTATTGATAGTAATCAATTGTTATATGAATTTTTTATGATAAAATAATTAGTATCCAATCATGATTACATGCATGCCCCGAGTGTAGATGTTTGAATGAATTTGTCGAAATTAAAAGAGGCTTTTAGATGGTCCATTAACTAGTGGGGGTAGAATTCCCACTGGGTCATGATAGCCATTGCATGGCTAGTATCCCCAAATGGAATGTTGATGGTCATTTAATTATTTTAAAAATACAGATATGAATTAAGGTCAACACAATTATTATTAATTATGCTTTTTCTATTAGAAATTTTAAATTTAATATTATTTTTAAATTTATATAATATCAAATATTAGACTACTTTGCATCCAATTTTTGATTTTCTATGTTGTTTTTTATATTTTAGTAGGAGGAGGTAGAGTGGAGCCAATGTGATGAGGGTGATAATGACCCCCATAATGAGTTTGTCCCCATAAATGTAAGAATTGGTTTTACTTCTTCTTTGTTACTTCATCATGCTCATATATGCTTTTTTTTTTTACATTTTTTTGGTTT